>WBMV01007391.1:155171-236016 GCA_013396655.1 Campylorhamphus procurvoides
GGGCTGCCCGCGGCGGGGCTCGGCGGCACGGCCCGGCCCGGGGGCCGCAGCAACACCGCGCCGTGCTACGGGCAGCGTCCCTCCGTCCCCGGGACCTCCCCGCCGGCGGTGCCCTGGGCACCAGAAACCCGCGGGTTCGTCTCCTCTTTGCGGCTTTTCTATCCCTAAATACCCGCGGCGGTGTCCGCTGCGTAAGCGTCCTGCGAAGGTCTCCCCAGAGCTTCAACAGAGGCTGCAGGTGTTCCCTCGCCAACTCACCTAAGCCGCCGCGGATCGGCTTCCTGGCGCTTGACTAACCGAAGGGCAGGTTTTGCCAAGGAGAAGCAGCAGATCACATAATTTATAAACAAGGCACGGAAAGCTGGCGGTGCAGATCTCCCAACCCGAAATAGTGGGACCACACGTGAGGTGTGAGGTGGGCAGCAGTCTGACTACCCTCCAGAAATGCTTCAGGAGGTCAGACGAACAAATCTGCAGAGCGAGTGTTGCCATGGCCTTGTATTAGTCAAATGAGAATAATCTGACCCTTTGACACCAGGGTCTCAGAAGGAGTCAAAAGTGCTTCTTCCGTTTTCACCAGATGCTTTAGAGTTCAGGAACGTAAGTGGACTTAAGATCTGCTTGAAGTAAGATTAGCCAAGATTAAAATAATCTTGGTAAAGTCATAAAATTTTCCAGTGATTATCTTAAAAAGGGATCCTTTATGGTATGTTCACTAATGATCTTGACCCTCTCTGGCGGACTGCTTTGTATTATTGTGGAAGGCAAGTGAGCTGGCAGAACTCTTGCTTTCAAAAACTGGAAATGACTTTGGACTCCTTCAGCAGATTCTGTGGTCTGAAGCTGCTACAGTTTGCTATATCTTGACAGTTTCTGCTGAGATAATAGGCCATAGCAGTTCTTTTGGAGATAAGCAGTTTATTAAGTGGTAAAAATTTCTGTAATCTCTTCTTCTAGACACAACACGGACTTTTCTGTGTGCAGAAAAATCTTCAGGAATTTATTTACATACCTCCCAAGAAAATGTCAGGCAGTAGACATTTTGCATCAAAAGCAGTCAAATTACTTTTCCTGCTCAGGAAAGGGCTGTAAACAGATCTGCAAAGTGACAATCTCTGGGGAAAAAAGTAGTTGCGGTTGCATTGCTACACAGGGTAGTGACCATCTTCAGATGCTTATTCTGGGGTGACAACTGAAGTATTGCAGCCCTATAGTGCATACGCTGTATCAACTTACTTAGATGCTGTAATGAATCATGCTGTCCTTTCTCAAGAGCCTAGAGGCTTTTGTTCAGAGACTTTTGAGCTGAACCCTTGCATCCACGTCCATTCACATATGAGGTCTAATTCAGAAATCTCTTCTAGCTGGTGTGCATGCCAGTAAAGGAATTGGGAGAGTTCTTATGGTCTAGCCTCTGATAAACCAGCATTCTGTCTTAATTACCCTCTCTTAACTGGAGGAGGAAATATCCATGACAGCCATCTCAGGAAATAATTCAATCTTTGTTGAGAACAAATATAATCATATTAAGTAAACACTGACAAAGCTGAAATCTAAACAGAATATCTGGTTCATTAGCTAGATCAGCTTTACTTGCTGTTGTGATATATATGAGAGTGGGTAACACATGCTTCTTCATCGTATTTTGGGAAACAGTATCGTTATTACTGAATTTGTGTTTTGGTTTGGAGTGCCTTCCACCTCAGAAGCTGCTCAGGTAAGGAATAGTAGTTAAATTGTAATGACTCTGTTCACTACTAGCAGTGCTCCACTGTATTTCTGGGGAGCTGTCAGAGCCCAGGAATAGTCCAGAGGTTAGGACTTACATATCCTGCATGATGCTAGCAGAGGCAGGACTGACCCCAAGAGGTGGGTTTGTATCTTGTGGTGTGCTCCCTGCAACACCTGGAAAAGAGGTTGTGCATTGGTACAGCTTCAAGCATGTGAGAAGTAGGAGTTTAATCTTAACTGCTTCTATGAGATGCAGGGGTATGCACTTTGTTCAGTTATACGAACATGTATGTTTGCTCTGTTGTTAGTTGCCCAAAAGTTTGTTAGGCTAAAGATGACAGATTAATTCTTCTTCCTGTACAACACCCTCCTCCCTTTGCTTGCGCTGAAAGCTCCAGCCAACAAATATAAAATTCCTCCTCAGACAGTACCAGCTTAAAATAGAATTTAACTTTTATAGCTAACCTGAGGCAGTACCTGATCCCTCTCTGCACTGTAACCCTGGGTACTTTTTAATAACACCAAAATGTTAAAGATCAAAGATAAAAGGATCTGCTGTGTTGGAAGGTTTTTATGTTTATAACCTTGAATCTTTTCCTGATTACAGCAGCAGACAATAGGTGGTACTGAAGATCTTGCAGTATTATAACTATGTACCTTTAAAAAAATACTCTTTCAAATATTTTGTTGTTTTTTTCTACTGATTTCAAAACATTTCAGAGATCTTTTGGAAAATCAAAACGATTAATGCACAGAGAGTTTTCAAAATAAAAATGAAAGTTGAGAAGTGGCTGTTTAGGAAGGAAATGAGAGAACAAAGAGGTAATAACAGTAATACAGACAGTTGGAGATAACTTTCTGATAGAAAACTCCCACAGATCCTGTGCTCACTGAAAGCATATGTAGAAGTTGTGGGACAAAACTCTTCTCTGGATAAGCCAACCATGGAACTTGCTCCAAGAATTCATTTGAGGAAAAGTGCTTGTGGGATTTGGAGGGAGATTTTAAGTATTTATTTGCATTATCAGAAATATCCAAAGAAAATAACATAAGTCTTATCCATAAGAGCATCCAGTTTCCAATCTAAACCAAATGGAAACAATAAAATATATCCAGGTCTGTCTTCAGAGTCTTTAAATGCATATCTGCTTTTGTATAAGGAAGGATGCCTGCTACCTGATAGTAAGGACTGTAAGGTTACCGAATATTTAGAGGGGCTCTCTTATTTATGGCTGTGAGGAAAAGATTAGGTAGAATAATTGATTTGATTAGCATGTTATGTTGTCTTTTGGATGCTTTTTGATACCTTCTGCTCTTCTGGATTAAGGAGTCATGGTTTTGGAGGCAGCAGGAAGTGATTGAGAATCATAGATTCATAGAATATGCTGAGTTGGAAGGGATCCATCAGATCATGGAGTCCAACTCCTGGCCCTGCACAGGACACCCGAAGAACCACACCATGTGCCAGTCACACCATTGAGGCTATTCATCCTAGGAAGATTGCTGTAGGGATCCCAGCTGTAGTACTTATTGGTCTCGAGAAAGATGTGTCACTAATGATCAGCCTCAGAGGTACAGTCTTAAAAGCTGGTATTGTCAAGGAGTAGGTGGTACAGCAGGCAGAACCAATGGACTGAAACAGTAATGAAAGATTTGTTACTGACAAGTTGAAAGCATATTTTGGGGAGAAAATGTACTATAGGTTATCTTTAACTCTTCAAATCTGACCAAATGACCCTATTCATTTTTCCATATGAAGGACAATAAGGAAGAGTCCAGTGTGTTCCTACTCTCCAGAAGGGGATTAGTAAGGTAGTAAAAGATTTGCTGGAAGTTTGTGCATGACCTTGCACAAGTCAGAAATGAGGTGGTGAGATTGCTAAACCCACAAAATAAATTCCATGTTCTGTCCTGTTCACGTTTGCAATGAGGAGAACTTCCTGAAAACTTGGCATGGGCTGTTTGGCCTCATATCTGGGAACCTGGTGCTTCAGATTTGAAGCTTTTCAGTATTTGGAGTGTTTCCCATAGCCACTGCACCTGAGCCACTGAAGGGCTGGTCACATATTAAAGGTATTTCATTTTCTGTGTCTATAAGTGACATGTTTTTAATGGGCTTTTGTTTACATCATTTTTGTTTGTCAACAGTTCTAAGACTTTCTAGACTGTGTTTGCAGAGCTTTTTTTGTGTGCTTAAGTAGTTGGACAACTGTCTCCTTCCCCCACCACCCCTGAAAGCATGCGCATCTCCTGTACCAGATGCGCTTTCAGTGCTCTATAACTTAACAGGTTCTTTTGAGGTCAGTCTCCCACCCTTAAACATTTATACTCTCAGCTCCCCTCTAGGGCAGTTAGCTATCCTTGCTGCCAGATGTCACAGCAGCCATACCAGAGTGAGGAAAGAGTGGTTGCGCTCGGAATGGGAGAGGAGGCTCTGCTGAGTGCCTTAGTGCAGGTGCGATTCTAGCACGTTCTTCTGGTTCAGGAAACCGGATGATGGGCTTGCAGCTGGGGCTATGGACCTTCACCGACTGCCAAGTTTAAACATTACAATTCCCATGTGGACAATAGAAGGTGGAAAATTTATGATGTGGAAGCAGAAGCATTAGAAAGAAAAGAAACAAAAGCTGAATGGACATTTTTGAGCTTTCTGGTGACACCTCTTCTCCCCCACTTTAAGAACTGCTAATATCCTGTATACCTTGGCTGAATTGTCACTGAGATCTTAATGACAGCTTGCAGACTGAACTTGAAGTGTTATTGTGGTTTAAATTAGATTCTTTGTGGTGGAAATCCCAGAGGAAATTCTTCACTTTCCCTTAAGGAGTAATGGCAAGTATGCTTAGAGGAGAAACTGAAACACAGGAATTTGAAGCCGATACAGTTACGGGAAGAAAGGCAGGAATCGAAATAAGATGATAAGTCTGATGTAACAGGGAGAGTGGTGTTCAGTAGTCTGAACTTGATAAAACCATGGTGGTACATGGATGATTAAATAACAAAATGATCTCTCTCCAGTTGCTTTGTATAGTTATCTATACACTGGTCACTTTTTTGACTGGTTTACCTTTCTGTAATTGCATGAGGCCTAACACAAAGGGCACTGCATCATTTCTGCCACTCTGGTATTATCTGAAAACTCAACACTATCATTCATCACCTGGGTATGAAAAGCTGTGCATAGGTGCTGGGCTAGACTAGCCACGTTGTCTTCTACAATCAAAGCTGTAGTAAGTCACTACTTCTCATAGGGCACTCAGCAGAAGTTAACACCTTGGCAAATTTTTTGTGCTCAACAAGTTTGGTTTGAAATCTGTGTGCAGTGAGGTAGTAAGCATGTTATAGCCAAAGTACTGCTGTTGTAGGAAGTAAGCATCCCTTATTACAGTAATCTTTAATGTTGCTAGCTACAGTAATAGGCAAAATGTTTTGCAATATTAAATGCTAATTTTTTTAATGTGTGCTTTCATCTAAATTGGCTTTGAAAAAGCTTGTAAAAATCTATCACCCCTGGGAAAGTGTAAAAACCCCAATCCCCATCATATTAAAAGCGAAATAATTTGACAAATGCTTCCAGTTATGTTGCAGAATCAATGACCACAAAGCAAATAATATGAAGAAATAGAAAAAAAGAAAACCTACGTAATACCTATAATTTAAGTATCCATATATAGATTGCATGAAAAATCTCTTGAACTCTCTTGTCATTAAGATCCCTTGTATTAAGTTAGGTAAAGAACTCATTAGTATATTGAGATTATTAATTATGTAAATGTCTACTCCTTTTGTCCTATTTTTGCCCCCCAAAAATCAAAGATCTTAAGGTAGGGCTGGCATTGGCTTTTCAAGAGTCCCATTGCAGGAGAAGAGGGATCTAGAGCATCCAGGGGACCTCTGGCAGGACCTTCAGGATGAAAGGTGCCTGCACACTCAGGTAACATAATGTAGCAAAAAACTTAGTAATTGTGTCTGTTTTGGGGACCACAGAGGTAAAACTGTTCATCTGTTGGAGTACTTAATGAAGAAACTGTTAGTGGGATTAACACCATGGATTGGGTAGGCTGTAATTGGGTTTTTTTGGAAGGGAAAAAAAAATCCAAAACAGAAGTGGTAATTTGTGCTGCTTAGTGGCCAAACAGTGGGGCATTAAAAATAGCATGTAATAAATCCCACTTTTAAATAAAAATCTGGATAATAGTAACCCTCGGTTTTAAATGTGCTGAAATAAGATATAGGTGGCTAAACTGAAGTAGTAGAAATTCTGGTGCTAGTAAATTTAGTTATTGGAAAAGGCTCAGTGGGTCATCAGGGTGACAGCCTTGAGAGAAAGGCATATCGTATCCAGAAGTAGATACATGGATTTTTTTGCCACATGGCCAAGCAGCATTCACCTTCCCTAACCCAAGCTCAGCAGAGTTAAAATTGCTTGTATTGAGCTGATGTTCTCTAATGAAAAATGACAGCATCTTTGTCCTATTTTTGTGAGATATTAAATCAGCATTACAGGCGACTGCCAAGTGGAAATAGGGCAGGCTAAGCTGTTACAATAATAGGTTTGACTCCTACCTTGGGGGGGCGGGGGCAGGATGCTTTTTGCAGTAACTAGGCCATATAATCTGAGAGAAGGACTCCGAGTCTGTTAACAGTTGCATTTAATTACTAGATTTCCTCCATAAGTTTGGGAAACAAATGTCTACTGCAGACGATTAGTTTAAAAATAGCAACATAGAATCAAAGAGTATTCTGAATTGGAAGGGGCCCACAAGTGTCCTCAGAGTCCAACTCCTGACCCTGCACGGGACAGGCCCAAGAGTCACACCACATGCCTGAGAGCGTTGTCCAAATGCTTGAAACTCTGTCAGGCTTGGTGCTTCGATCACTTTCCTGGGGAGCCTGTTCCACCACCCTCGGGGTGAAGAACCTTTTTCTAAAACGCAAACTACACCTCCCCTGACACAACTTCAGGCCGTTCCCTCAGGTCCTGTCACTGGTCACCACAGAGAAGAGATCAGTGCCTGCCCCTCCTCTGTTTCTGCCCTACCTCATGAGGAAACTGTAGACTGCAATGAGGTCTCCCCTCAGTCTCATCATCTGAATAGATGAAGTGCCCTCAGCCACTCCTCACACGGCTTTCCCTCAAGGTCTTTCACTATCTTCATTGCCCTCCTCTGGACACTCTCTAATACCTTAATATCTTCCTTATATTGTGGCACCCAAAACTGCACACAATATTCCAGGTGAGGCCGTACTAGTGCAGGACAATCATGTCCCTCGACTGGCTAGTGATGCTTTGCCTGATGCACCCTGGGAGGTGGAGTTAAGGAATACATTCAGTACAAATAGCTCAGTGTGTAGCTGCAGTTCAAGCTGTGGATTGAGCTCTGGGTGGCAGGTGTCCCAGGCAAGAGGCCATGAACTGAACTGCCAATCTTTTACATAAGAAAGGGCATGGGGATACTCAAGAAACAGAAGGGGAGCAGACCAGACTTTCCCGAGCTTAGAGCTTAGACTGTGCATATATAAGAGCCCAGGGTTTCCTTTGTTCATGGTCCCTCCCTTGGAGGCATCCAAGTTGAGGTGTTATTATTTAGTTATTGCACCAAGATTAAACTAGGATCTGGATGTGTGAGACTCTGTTATGGGAAACCTAGGATTGAGCTAGTAAGGAAACCTGGTCTGGATGTGTGAGTCTGGGGTACGTAGGGAGTCAAGAAGGGCACCTGTCAGCTCACTGGAGCTGCCCACTGCAAAGGGGCCTTGGTCTGCAGGTAGTGCAGGTGTGATTGCCAGAGTGGCTCCTGGTTGTTTGGACAGGGAAGTTTCCTTAACATTTGGCCTTTCTGGCTGCCAGGTCACTGCTGACTCATATGCAATTTGCCGTTGACCAGGGCCCCCAGGTCCCTTTCCGCAACACTGCTTTCCATCATCTCGTTCCTGGTCTGTACCTATATCTAAGGTTGCCTCATCCCAGTGCAGAATCCAGCACTTCCCCTTGTTCAACTTCATACGGTTGGTGATTGCCCAGCTCTCTAATATGTCAAGGTCTCTTTGCAGGCCCTCTCTGCCTTCCAGGGAGTCAACAGCTCCTCCCAGTTTTTTATCATCTGCAAACCTACTTGATATCCCTTTGAGTCCCGTGTCTAAGTTGTTTATGAAGATATTGAAGAGCACAGTACCTGAGATGGAGCCCTGTAGAACCTCCAAAAGTGACAGGTCACCAGTCTGATGTTACCCCATCCACTATAACCCTCTGTGCTCAACCCACCATGTGTTTATCCAGCTGCGTGCTGGACATTTTGTCCAGAAGGATCCTGTGAATGACAGTATCAAAAGCTTTACTGAAAGATTACATCTACTGTCTTCCTATGATCAATTACTTGCGTTACCTTGTCCTGAAAGGAAATCAGATTTGGCAAGCAGTATTTTCCCCTCATGAACTGTGGCTGTGACCAATGACTGCTTTGTCTTTCTGGTATTTTTTAATACCTCCCAGAATAATCTTTTCCATAACTTTACCAGGTAACGAAGTGAGACTGACAGGCCTGTAGTTTCCAGGATCATCCTTCTTGCCCTTTTTGAACATTGGAACAATGTTAGCTAGCTTCCAGTCAACGGGGACCTCTCCAGATTCCCAAGAATGCTCAAAAATCACCAAAAGAGGCCTTGTGATGACTTCAGCCAACTCTTTAAGTATTTTCAGACAACGTGCTCGGTTTAGACACTGTTTTGGTGAGAGGGATTTTCGCCTCCATGACTAATTGCAATGCCAAGGTAACATTCAGGAAGGAAGATGTTGCCAACATGGCCCAACAGTGGGGAGCAGTTAGCAGCCAGCAACGTGCATGTACTCACCACGTGATAATGTTTAGCCTTGGATTTGGGGGTTTTCTGGCCTTTCAGCTCATGCAGGTTGTAGGAGAAAAAATTAAACTTGGTAGGTTTCTGTAAGCTTAAACAAAAGATTATGGTTGTGCTTTATGGCAAATTAGAATTTATCAGTTTAATTATAGCCTCCTCCTCTTGAAGGAACTTGCAGGGAAAGTATGTGCTTTTGTTGAAGAGGAGTATTTTGTTGTTAATAACTGGAAAAAGATATACAGAAGAAAGCTAATACTTGTATTCTACCTTTGTTTTTCAAATAAATATCCTTATTGTCTTCTCCTTGCTTGGGATTGAACACTTTTGAAATGTTGCTTACTCATTGGAGTATCATTTGAATTGGTAGGTCTGAAATTTCAAAAAACCCAAATTCTTTGCTTAGTGTGAGCTGTTTTTGAAATAGTTTGGTGCTTTCCTACAGGTACATTTTATAGCACAAAATTCCTATTTTCTGAAAACCCATGGGGGAATAAAATTATTTTTCTTACCAGGCTGCATATATACATTGAATGAAACAAAAATGGTTACTTTTTGTAATGAAGAGATGATGCTTTAAAAAGAATTGTATTAATCAGGAATTAAGTATGCTTCTCATGCATAATCATGCTGCCTTGTAAGAGAACAAATTGCCTTCTTATTTTTTCTCTCTATTATAATGAACTAATTGTTTGCTGCTCTATGGTGGTCTGTATTTCTTTAAAGTTTCTCTCTGACTATGTCTTCTTGAATCCCTTGTTCTAATCCTTGACTCTGGTAACATTTTTTAGTGTTGCTCTTGCTTTCCTAAGCTACAACCTATTTTCCTTTTATTTCCTTGTGGAATGTTCAGTTGCAAATAGCAGCAGTCAGCACTGATGTGTGGTAAACCTCTTAGCAGCAGGAGAGAACTGGAGGAAGGTAGAAGGTAAAAGCAATGTACTGGTTTGCATGCTGTTTACATTTGGAAAACTTGCTTTACAGTTGACGGTCTCAGAATATAACTGTTAATGAAATTAAAGCATAAGCAGATGGTGCTCAGCCCACAAAGTTTCGTACTTATTTTGCTGCATTTTAAAAAGTTGGCAATGAAAACGGCTCAGCAAGAACTGTTCTGACTTGAATGAATACAGTTGATTTTTTTAATAAGGCAGAAAATTATTATGTAAATACTATGTTTTAGAAAAAATACAAAATTTTACTTAAATCAAATGTAGTTTTTTTCATATTCAGGCATTTTTGTCACAACTTGTGGATTAAAATTTGTTTTGGTTTTAACCTGTAGTAAAAGATTTTCCTTTTAAGCATGGCTGAATGAACAAAGGGCCAAAGCACAGCAGCACCTCATTTAATTTCTCATTTCCTGCCTTTATGGATTTGAGATATTTAAGCAATGTCTTTGTTTCAAGCTATTTAATAAGAATTCTAGATATGTCAAGGAAAGAGGTTTTAGGTTGTGTGTAGAAAACACCTCATCTGTAATAACATTTTGAAGCAAAACTCAAAAAAGTAACCAAGCTACCTCATAAAAGGAGTTTCTCTTTTTCCTATTGAAGAAGGAAGATCAAGAAAGACATCAGTAAGATAATGTGTTCTTCAGAGAAAATTAATTGTTCACTCTGAAACAAAATTTGCTACACTCACTTAAATGAGGCCTTGAAGTCAGCTCTTCAAGATTTGTAATATATGGCCTTTATGAGACTGCTTCACCTGCTCTGGGTCTGCTAATCCATCTCCCACAGTGTTATTCTAACATTTCAAAGTCTCTGAGAAGCTTTAAACCATAGCTATGAAATGCATTGGTTTTTTTCTTACTTCTTCCATTTCTCTCCCCTCTATGAAATATGTTCCTCCTGCACAGAAGCAAGACAGACCTTCACTAGTGATAGCATAAAACCAGTATCTCAGTAAACTGCAGAGATGGAAAAGTGTGGTAGGTGGGTTTTTGTTGCTTGTTTCTTTTGATGGAATGACACTTTAGTGATTGTAAATTGATTGATTACCTCTGGTCACAGAGTTCTTAGCCAAGAGCCCTCAAGTTCAGAAGGATACTGCATGGGTTTCCTGTGCCTCAGCCCCTGTTGGAAAGGGAGAAGAATCTCCTGCCACCTTTTGTCTAGATTTTTGGAGGTCCTTAATGCCGAATTCTGGTATTTCAATCAGTATAAGATTCTGCTACAGCATGGTATTTACCAGAGTAAAGTGGTCTTGAGTGCTCTCTGTAGAGGTGTTCCAACCCTGCATGTCTAAATAAGACTGCAAATTAGTTCCTTGGATGCATTTGTGTGATCTTGATGAGTCTTCTGTCCCTCTTTGTCTAAAATACTCATCTTGAACACTTGCTTATTTTTTATTTATGAAAATAGTACAGAAAAGTTTAGGCTAAGTAACTCCAAGAAGTGTTGACTTGACAGTAAGGTCGTGAAGCTTTTTGTGCAGGTCCAGGCATAATGTCTTCCTTCAGGGTCGTCTGCAGAAGAAAAACATCCTCAAGGAGAGCAGCTATCCATAATGCTGGAACCAAGACTGGGAGAAGACTTAGATGTCAAACTTGGGGCAAATGGTTACTCTGGCTCAGCTTCAGCAGTGGATTATGAGACCCTTGAGTGCTTGTTGACAGAGCAGTGAGTAGGTGTCCAAAGTGTCAAAGCCATTGCCATTATTTCATGTAGAGAAACAGGGTCAAATCTCTGCAAGATGCAGAGTGGCTGTAGTAGAGAGCAGGCTTACCCTTTCCATGAATAGTCACGTCAGTCACCTCTCGGGAAGTTAACAAGTTTCGCTCCCATTATTATCTTCTACCAAGGCTAGTGATGACAGGGGAGTTGTCAAGCTGTTGTGATAAAAGGGAGCAGACTGCCAGGATAGTTCATGTAGCTTTTAATCTTTGTGTATGCCTGAGGGGCCTTGGGAAAAGAGGATGGCAAGGAGCAGACTGGATTAATTTTTCTGGATGAAATGGATATGTCCTGGGGGTTGGCCTACTTTAAAAATAATTAGAATTCTTTGAAATCTGCTGTCCTTGAGCACACTTCATCTGTCCTATGTCCCCTTTCTTTGATTCCCATATGCCTAGATCTTGTGGTTGAGAGATGCCTTGTGCCTCTTTGGGAGGCATTTGTTTTGGTAATATTTCCCAGGGGTGCATAATTTCAAGTCAAAGCTGACTTGCTTGTATGTGTGTGGTGAAATGCACACGGGGACTGCAGGTAATCAGAGGTACCTAGTTGTGGTTTTGCTCTTAAGCTGAGAACAGAGAGGCTGCTGCACTTACATGTGAAACACTGATTCTCAGTTCTTAACATAACTTATATTTACTGGAAACAACAGTGTGTTTTTTCAATTTAAAAAGGACTTTTAAAAATAATGCTGTATGTTTGAATTGTGTGACAAAAGTATGATTGGATCCTTACAAGGGGGCTTGATAGTGATCACTGATTGACTACAACCAGCACAAATCCATGTTAGTGTAATGGGATGCATTGATCTTGGTTATTCCAGGTTCTTATTCAAATCTCATCCTCAGCTGAAGGATAAATACCTCACTTAATCTACTTCTTTTTTTCCTAGTCATTTTTTTTTTTAATTTTCATTCTTTGTGAGAAGCTGGGGAATTAATTAGGCATATTCTTACGACCCACTGTTCAACAGCTGAAGAGTTTTCTTGCATTGCAATAAGGTATCAAGTGATATGGATATCCAGAAATAAGGAAGAAAGATAAATGGTTGCACTACTCCTCTTGATTTTATTCCCTGTAATAGCTTGGGCAACGTATCTTCCAATAAGTTTGTCACAGGATATAAAATGTTAAGGGGTTTGGGGGGGGTGGAGGGGGAAGATTTAATTTTAAACTGCAATTCATGTCTATGATCAAAGAAGTCTTCATAGCCTTAAACACTAAGTGATAGACTAGACTAGTTAACATTGCTGCAAAGGAGAGTCAGATTAAACAGGTTTTTGAACAGGTTTTATCTTGTACAATATTTGAAAGAACGTATTCTGTACTGATAACTTGTCAAAATACTGTTTGCAGCCCCAGCAATCATAATTTTCAGGAATGGCTTCATGGCTGTTAATTTCTAAGAAATGGACAGAATTTTATCTATAATTTGGCTTATCTAACCACCATAATGTACTACTTAATGTTACTAAAGGCATAATGTTGCAAGCAGAATTCATTATACTTTTTAGGTCAATGCTTTAAAAATTTATTGTATTAGCTTAAGTGAATCATCTTGACTCTGATGCCTTAAAATGTTCATTGGTGAGAATGCTTTTGCATATCAAAAATAATTGTTGGGTTTTTTTTATTCACCAACCTGAGATTTCCTTATTGCAGAACATTGTATTTTCACATATTTAATAAAATACGTGGGCATTTATTTTCAAGCCCAGTTTTACTGAGAGGAAGTTAAGGTTTCAGATACAGAATCAGTGTCTTATAACTGAACCCACTAAGTATCCCTGTATGTGATTGTAGTTGATGTGTAAGTCACTTTCACTTTACAAATGAAAACCTTTCAGCAGTGTATATTTAGGAGATCTATTCATAGTCTAACACCAAACCCCAACAACTTTACTGTAGGAAGTCTGTTTTCTGCCCTGCATGCATTTGTTAATTTTGTCAGACCTTAGTGTTCCTTAGCTGGTTTTATACTGCCTTGGCTATAGCACTGAAAGAAACTTCAAACTGCATGAAAAAGACCAGCTATGGCAACTCAAATGTTTTATAACCAGTGCTGGTTTTGTCCCAATGAATGTTAACTCTGTGATCTTCCGTTACCTTACTGCTTTTAAAGTTTTGGTTTCTTAATTAATTTTATTTTGTCTTTAGACAGAAGACATGCCGGTACTAGACTGGCACGTTCCCTAATACCCTTTTTCATCTAGCTGTAGTGGCATAAAAGATTTGATACAGGATCGAGAAAATACTTGTTTGGAAGGGAGTTCTGCTCAATATCTAAGTACATTTTCTAAGGAAAGGAGACCTGGAAATACATGTTCAAATCATCATGCTGTTAAAAGTCACCTGTTCTATATATTTTTTTAATGAGAACTCTATTGAGACTTGGAGCTCTCCTGAAAAGGGAAAAATACCCTCACCTAGCAAAGGACAACTGCTAGTTGCTCATGTCTTCCCTCTCCTCCATGAATTTAAGAACATGCAGCTGTCTCCTTAATTCTTTAGTGAGAGAGAAAATAATCTTGGTTTTGTAGCTTTGGTTTGAAAGAAGGGGAGATTCATATTGCTAAGAATATTTAACAGAAACATATTTCTGTTTAGAGCGTAACAGGTTCCTGCATTTCCATTAGCACTACAGGAACCCCTGCGGAAAGCAGTCATGGACTCCTGGGGAAGAGAATATCTGCCATCACCCAGGGCACCTGAAATAATCTGTATTACTGTTATGGGCTTTTCCTGCTTGGATTATTTCCACTTGAATTATTTCTGATACAGAATCTGGGTGTGGATACTCAGTAAACCACAAGACTGGGCAAGCCTGCTGCTTTTTTTTTTTTTTTTCCTTCTGATCCTCTTAATACACCACAAGTGTCTGGCCCTAAATGCAAGAGGAACATAAGTATGCTGCCTTTTGTCTCTCCACTTTCTCAGCCCAGAAAAAGGGATGTTTAGAGAGGAACTCAAATTTTTGGGGGGTTTTTGTTTGGGTTTTTTTGTTTGATTGGTTTATTTTTATTTGTGCATGTGTGTGGTTTGTTTTGTTTAATTCATAGAATCATGGAGTGGTTTGGATTGGGAGCAACTTAAAAATCGTCTACTTCTAGCCACCCTGCTGTGAGCCGGGGCAGGTTCCACTAGACCAGGTTGCTCAAAGCCCCCTTCAACCTGGCCTTAATTCCTGGGATAGGGCATCCGCAACTTCTCTAGGCAACCTGTTCCAGTACCTCACAGTAAAGGATTTTTCCCAATATCAAATCTGAACCGACCCTCTTTCAGTTTAAAGCCATTCCCCCTTGTCCTATCACTACATGCCCTTGTAAAAATGCCCTCCCTGCTTCTCTTGTAGGCTCCGTTTATATGCTGGAAGCTGCCCTAAGGCCACCCCAAAGCCTTCCCTTTTCCAGGCTGAACAGCCTCAACTCTCTCAGCCTGTCTTCATAGGAGACGTGACCCAGCCCTCTCACCCTCTTCCCAGTGTTGTGTTGTAGCTGGTTTGTGTTGTTTTGTTTTAAAGGTACCAAAGAGGCAAACCCTATCAAGTCATGCAGCTGCAGGTGCTTGTTCTCCTTGGAGTCCCACAGAGGTGCTGAGGAGGTCCCTGAGGATGGCTGGGCACTGCCAAGTGGAGAGGAGCTGTGCAGCCCTTGTGTCTCTGCACTATGCCTGTGCACAAGCAATGGTTGTAAACAACCCAGGGAGGCAGCTGTGTTTCGTGTATTTTGCAACTAGGCTCTCTGCTTTCCAACTACCCCTTGCTTCCAGAAGCTTCCCACTCTGCCCTGCTCCTGTTTTGAACTACCTCAGCACTGGTGTTCACCCTACTCATGGATGCCAAATTCATTTGGCTTGCTAATCCAGCTGGCTGTGGGGAGTGCTTGATCCAGCTCAGCGTGTGGGTGTAAAGGTGCTTGTGTTGGCACATAGACAGGACAAAAATGTGTGGCACAGAAGTAAAATGACTGTGGAAATGTATTCATCCCTCTCTATAGCATCAACTTGAAAAATCCAGCACTTACCAGACAGAGGTTTAAATCTAAATCAAATTAGCAAAACAAAAAATTTAAACGCAGCTCATCTGCAGCAGCTAAAAAATACAGTTTTCATACCTCTTCTGCAAGAGTTAGGTGCATTTTGTAATTCGTACTGCTGCTCTTCCATAGTTCTCCTTACAGCAGAGCTGGAAAGTCTCCCCTTCAGGTATTGCTGTATATCTGAAACCATGGGAAGATAAATGTCCACGTAATGCATCATAGTACTGAGATTCAGAAATCTTCCAAACTTTGCTTTTGAAATAAAGTTGGGAAGTTAGCTTTCAGTCTCTTCAGTCAGTAGGAAAAGTGGGCAAATGATTTTTTTTTTTTGCCACATCTCATACAAATTTAACATCCTTTACAAATCTACAGTTATCATATTGTCAAGAATTGTAGTACTGGAAGTGCTAAACTAAACAAAAGGAACATATGCCGTTTCCAATTCAAGTACTGTGTCTGAAGCAACAGCTAAAGAGATCCACAGAGTTATGCTATTCATGTTCTGTTGAAATTATTAAAGATGGAAAGCTGAGTAGTAGCTTATTTTTAAGCTGTTTTTTTTTTTTTAATGCAAGTCAGTTGAAATGTCAGAAGTTCCAGCTTTTGGTGGAATTTTTGCCTTGTTTTTTTGTTTTGCCTTTTTTTATTGCTTACTGAAACTGGTTAGCAGGATAGGAAATCAAGCTGTTTTTTGCTGTCTTAACTTACAAGATTTGTCCAAGTCTACATTGAATGATAATGTATTGAAAAAATGCTGATTTCTGTAACTCACATATGACAGTTTTAAACAGAGCATCTACCTCTTATGTTGTGTTGCTGTCACTTGTGTGCAAGAACTTTTGAAAAGAAAGCACCTCATGCCAAAAGGCAACTGATTAATGACTGCAATAACATTGGCTTGGTTGACAAGCGCGAGAATGTATTGTCTTTTACAGAAACGGCTCTTTTATATGGCTTTTCCTTATAATTTTCAATATAATAGTTTTGCAGGTTATTGAATAGTAGCAAAACACAGTGGATTTGATGTCTTTGGTATTTTGATTAAAGTATTGTCCTTGTGGATTTTGATTTCTTTTGCTGAGACTGTTTGATGTGCAGTAAACAATTCTGTATTGTTTACTGTCCTATCCCAGTACATCTGCCAGTTTATCCCTTTTCTGGTATTTGATGGCTCATGTATGTATTTTCTCTTTAATATTGGAGATTGAAATACTGACAACTTTCTTCTTTTGGAGCTCTACCTCTTGGGAGACAGTATCCTTCCCTGGTCAAACTAAACTATGAACTGCCTTGCTGACTCTTCCTTCTCCAGCTGCTGACCAGAATTTGGTGTGTTAGAGGCATTAGATTTTTTTCTCAGGGACTGCAGAGGGCTTTTGAAATGAGTTTTCTGACAGGTTTTAATAAATTTGTTAGAATTTAAAGTGCAAGGCTAGCACGTAAAGGTCTTGATTCAGCAAACTGTGTTCCGATTTAAACACACATTTAATGAACTGAACAGATCATAAGTAGACTTTGCTAATATCTCTTCTGTGTTTGATGTAGTAAGTAAAGAGCACAGTTTTCATAAATGCAGTTATTAGCAGCCCCATTTGAAGCCCACCAGTAGTGGGCTCAGGGGTGATGAAAATTGCTCCAAGTGGAAACAGTATTACCAGGGCAAGTATAGCCCAAGGAAAAGCTCTCTGTCATTTGAAGATCAGTTTTTAACCAATTAGTTCTTAGTATTTACATGGAGAGTCTGAATTTCCAGGACTTCTGATTTCATAACAAAAATGTTTACAGGGAGTGAAGATTTGTTGAAAAGGTTATAATGCTTCAGAGAAATCCCTGTTGTTATGGTGTTTGAATGGTGAGGGTAACCGGCAGATAGAGACCCAGTGCTGAGAACACTGGCTTCCATTTTTTCCAAGCAAGAAGCTTCATGCATATACTAGCTCTATTTGTCACAGAAAGAGTAATCAGTTTACCAAGATTGATTTACCTGTTCAATAAATTGGTTCTTACTAGTTTAGAATTATTTTAGATCCTTTTTTCTCTTTATGCTTCAAATGCATGTACTGTGTTGATTTTTATTTAATTTGAAGTATTTAATACAAATAAGAACTTTCCTTACCTCAACAGTTCAATAGAATACAACTCATTGGCAAATACCACACAGATTCTGCTATGTAGAAAAAACCAGAAATGAAGGGTCAAGGAAAGATGAGACAAAGAAGACAATTTATCATAATAAATTATTTCCCCTTTCTTACCTAGTCAAGCAGTATACAAAGTAATTACATAATACTCTGAATTTATGAAATCTTTTAGGAGTTCAGATGAAACTTGCAGAAATGGGTTTTAGACTTTATGTATAATTTGCATACAATGCAGATTATGGCTTCAGCTGTTTCATTGAAAAAGCTTTCAAAATGGTAGGGTTGATCAAATTCTAAAATTCAGTTTAAAAAAAGAGACAGAAATAGACTGTTGTAAAGCTTGTGAATGGTGACAATATTTCAAGATAAATGAAAATCTAATCATGCAGTTTGCTTCTTAATAGCAAGGAATATGAAATGAGATTGGTGAATCTGTCTTTAAAAATTGAAGGAGGCAAGCTATAGCACAGAAACCTGCATCACTTGATCAAGCATGTAGATCAGCGATAGATATATTATAAATGTCATATACTCACTGAGTTATTTAGAAGAAATGCATGATTTTTAAATATCCATTCATCTTAGATGATTGAGAAACAAGGATGAAGTTTCTCTGCAAACTTGAACCAGTGCAGTGTTTATAGCTGATGCCTGGAGGGCCAGAAAAGCAGTCCTCAGCCACTTGCCACATGAATATTGATGACAGTTTTTGTTTCTTTCTGGGAATTTTTCTGAAAAATAATAGAAGTTGGATATTTTCAATAGCAAAATTATGGATTATAGATTTTAACTCTTTGGTCTCTTTTTTTGATTCAAAGTGTAGGCTTGGTTTTTACCTGCTTATTTCTACAGCTTAAAACACAGTTACTTAAATTCTGATAGTTTTAAGTCCATAGGAAACAGCTTCATCTTTTTTCTTCAGTCTACAGAGAACATTCCTAAAATGGGCTTGGTCTTGGAAAAATTAAAAGCTTTTCCCCTCATAGTCCACTGTATAACACTACTACACAGGAAAAGGAAAATAATTCTTCCTTTGTGGAAGGAAATTAAATTGGATGGAGAGGACATTTTAGAAGTTCTTAAAAATCTCTACTTTCCACATGAATAAACATGAGTTCTATTTTTAAGATCTCATTCAAACATATGCATAAAATTAAGGGTATTTCTAGAGTGAAACAGAACGTGAAAGGAGCAGTGACTCAACTAGAAAGGTCACAAGCTTCATTTAATGTTGAAATGTAGTGATGGGAACAAATCTTGTACTGAAGCTCCTGAGTGATCCTGTGATTTAGGCCTTTCACCTTGGAAGGCACAGGGATGCAAAAGAGATAGCTTGTTATTGCTGAACTATTAAGGGCTGTGGAATAAAGTTCTTAGCATTTGTAGTCATCCCCTAAGTGTAAGTGTAGGACTGGATGAGAACAGCTACTGGGTACAGAAGACAAGGTGATGCAGCTGAAGATCACGGAGTGCAGGAATGAAATGTGAAACTGCAAGAGAGAAGGTCTGTGTGATAGAGGTGTTAGTGTTCTGGATTGTGGCAATATTGCAGTGAAATAATTAATTCTCTTGTCTGTTTTCTCTCTTTCTTCCATTTGATTGCAAAAGCTATTGGATTTTTTTTGCCAAGCACTTGAAAGCATGTGCATGTGGAAACAGTAGAATACTACTGTAGCAATAGTTAAATTGCATGGACCAGCATATAGTAAATTGATAAGAAATCAATACAACACTATTTTCAGGTATTCAGGCTAATTTTCTCTTGATTTTTTAGTAATTATTAAAATTGTATAGTCTTGGGGATCTCTAAAAGGAGGAAGTAATTTAAACTTCTAAGAAATGGGACCTGTTTTCCTGTGTGAATACCATTTTACTAATCTACTTTATTATTTTGCTAGCCTCTAATTGGCGATGCAGAGAAAGCTAGTAAAGATCAGATGAAAAATCAAAGCATTTTTTAATGAACAGGGACAGAGATCCTCCAAGAGTCATGAAGACCTGAAATCTGGAAGTCCTTTTGAATCTTGCAGTCAGCTCTGATAATGTCTTAAGCAATTGTCCATTTTGTTCTTAACACTCACAATTTTTCTAGTTAAGCATTTATAAAATCACTCTAGAGAGAAAAGTTGTGGGCAGTTTTCTAATTAGGGTGTGTTTCTCTTTTGTTCTTGTGTCATAGGCCAGCAAAGTGTTAGTTATTCAAAGTATTATGAAGCAATTTGTTATAGCCCAAGTACACTTCTGATTAAGAATTGTATTCAAATTCTGACTGAATTGCTCCAAGCCACATGGCCACATGCAGACGTGGTATTCTTAATCACTTGGAGGAGGGAGACAGGATTAAAAAATCCTACATTTGGTACCATCCATTTCTGCAGTCCATTTTTTGAAAGAGATTTCCTCATACTCAGCTTTTGCCTGAAAGAAAGAGTTGGAAAAATTTCTTGCGTCTACCTTCTGCTGTTCTAAAATAGGGTAAGCAATGGCATCATCTTCATCAAAACTGTAAACAAACTTGGAAATTTGAGAGAAATTAAAAACAGAACAGAAGGTTGCATTTGAACAAAACACATAGTAGTAAATATTTACAGAAATTAGAAATGTTGATATTGGTTACAGCCACCAGAATTCTGAGCATTTGGAGGCTTCCCACAGCCTTCATCTGCTTAATTATTTTTCTGGGGTTGGCTGTGTCCCTTGAAGCCAGTTTTGTGCTCTTTTTGTTTAGAAATGCATCCTTTTATCTACTGCTTTGCTTGTCCTGTGATATCTACAGCTGCTGGCACATTAGCTTAAGGAACAAGTCACCTTGTTGAACCTCTCACTTGTCAGGGTATCCTCCAGGTTGTGAAGTTGAAAAATAATTATTTTCATTAAGTTTCTTAAGAGAAAACAAGGTTTATAACTGTTGGCCTTTCTATAAGTAGATGCCACTTGACATCTCCTAAGATTTGAGGTGGAGAGTTACTGCAGGAAAAGAAGGAAAACTGAAAGTGATCTGGTCCTTAGTGTCTCTGCTTTCAAAACTAGACTAGAAACTAAACTTTATTTTGGTAAGACAGGGATCACAGTCTGATGGGCTTTGCTTCTGTGGGACTGATTTTCTCCCTGGTGCTGCAGGGCTTGTTGATCTCATTGCTCTTTGGCCTCTTCATGGGACTTGGCTGTTACCGTAACAGTATTCTGAACAACTAAATTACATTAAAATATGTTGAATAGTTGCATTTAGCATGAAATGAGTCAACTGGTATACAAATTAGTTTGTGAGGGCTTTTTTGGGTTCTTATTTTTTTGTTGTTTTGGGTTTTTTTTAATTTATGTGGAGTCATCTATGGTGCATTTGAGAGTAAGTATATTCTGTTGGCTTGGAGGACTGAGTCATTGCAGTCCCTGTTTTAGAATGAATTAATGTGGGTGATACTCAGCAGAAGTTTATAGTTAATACCATGCTAAAAACACATTAAAGACAAAGTAGGCTACAGTATGTAGACATTTATCTGTTGTGCAAAGAAGGAAGGATATGGACATTTGAAAAGCAGTTAGTTGATGGAAGACTTCTACAGTCACTGGGTCAGCTGGTGGTTGATTAGATAAGTCTTAAGTGCTTAACCTAAACTGACTTGCCTTGTGCGATGTACAGTATTTGGCTTTTCTCAATTTGTGTCAAGAAGAGGGCCAGAATCAGTGCAGGCAGGGAAAGTGTGTGGTCACTTGTGGTCTGGCTTCTTGGGGACCAGACAAATTGCACTTTGATCCAATAGGGAAAGCCACTTAATTAACAAGGAGCAAAAACACCTGAAAAGATACAGTGTGTTGGGATATACTTGCTTTTATGTTCTTTTATTTATGTTCTTCCCTACTTGATCAAGACCAGGTTTGATGGGGCTTCGAGCAACCTGGTCTACTGGAAGGTGTCTAGGCCCATAGCAAGAATAAATGATATTTAAGATTCCTTCCAATCTAAACCATTCTGTGGTTCTATGATCACTTTGGCTTTTTGCTACTGAAAATGTTGATTGGTCTAGTTGTAATAAACTTGTAACTGATTCTTGCTATTCTGAGTTTAAAAGTATTTCTGTCATCTTTGGTGTGCTATCTGTAAGGAGAGGCTTTGGATCATCTGTCCTTTGACAACTTTTTGTTATTCTACAGCAAGAAGCTGCAGATATGGTTTTTTGTTCTTTTTATTGCAGAGGCTACTAGTGCCAAGATTTCATTTCTAGGACATAGGAGAGACTAAAATACATCCCCTTAGGTAATGCAGCAGCTTCATTTATGATTCAGTTTAAGAATATTTGTGTTACTTGAAAGTAATTGTGGTTTTAACAATAACACAATACTTTGCCTGCGTTAAAACTAGCCTTAAGTTATCAAAGTCAAGCAGAGATTTCTTTAGTATCAGTTTATTCCATTATTTGAGTCCTTCTGTTTTAGATTTTATTAATTACTATTCCATATTACATATGCCCCAAGGAGAAGTACATTGAGAGGTACAAAAAAGTAGGCTTACATTAGATATTAGGAAAAAATTCTTTACTCTGAGGGTGGTGAGGCACTGGAATAGGTTGTGTGGGAAAGTTGTGGATCCCCCAACCCTGGTAGTCTTCAAGGCCAGATTGGATGTGTCTCTGAGCAACCTGGTCTAGTTGAAGGTGTCCCTGCCTCTGGCAGGGAAAGTAGAACTAGATGATCTTCAGGGTCCCTTCCAACCCAAATCATTCTATGCTTCTGTGATTGCTTGTGGTTAACTCCACAAAGTTCTTGGGCATCTCCTAAGTGGAGGCTTTGAGTGTAGTGCATTTCTGTTAAGACTTCCTTAACACACCACAACTATTGAACTGCAGATGGGACCAGGGGCAGCAGGACAGTACCAGGAATGAAAGGATGCAACGTGTAAAAGTTGAGGAAGAGCTGAATCTCAGGCAATGATGAAGGCCAACTGGCAGGTTTAAGAGCTGGTTCAGTATTCTCTAAGCATTGAGTGCTGGTGGAAATAAGGACTACATGACTGCTGGTTTTTTACAGCAGTTTGTTCTGAAGCACTCAGTGTCTATTTTTACTTGCTTTCAGTCAGGCAGAGTCTAATTGTGAACTTACTTGTGGCACAGGAATTTGAGGAGTACTGCACTTCTCCTAAGTAGGCATTCTGTAAGATAGGTAAGGTACAGGCCCTACACATCTGTCCTTTTTGAGCTCTTAAATCTCCCTGAAGGTGATAGAAAGAAATTTGCAGGTTTTGGGTGGCCAGTGGCATCCTCTGAAAAAGAGAATCTGGCACAAAGTACTCTGGCCAGGTCTCTTGGTAGTCTACTTTTGATGAACGTAACTGAACGTCCCTAAGGAACTTGCTCAGTCTGGACCAGAGGCATATGAATGTGACCAGTTCATTTTTAGAAAATCCAGACTTAGGAGAGACACATAGAGCAGGAAGTTACAGGGGAGGTGTGTCATTGGAAAAGGAAGTGAAGAGCAAGGACGGGGGTAAAGCAGTGCAAGTTGAAGGAGCACTTGTGACAGGATTGCATTACCCTGCAGGAATTTGAAGTGATATGTGCACAGCAAGGCCAAAGAGGATGACAAAATTAGCTCAGAAATTCCTCTTGCAAGAGAATATAATATCGCAACAGAACAATTTCATCTAAATGGGATGCTTAGATGGGCATCATAATGACATCCAAATGTGAATACATAGCTTTAAATGAGGTACTCTGCAGTAAACAGGTAAAACTCAGAATTGATTATGTTCCCTTCTGTTAGGCAAACAACCAGGCAATCAGTTATTTCTGCTGAAAATAAGTATTCTTCCTTCTTTCATAAGATTTGTTATCCATTGTGCCATAGTTCTTTATCCTTGTTTGGATGCAAAATGTATCAGTTTTTATAGTTTTTTTCATGAGGAGCACCAGAATATTGCAATGCTCAGTATCTGTCTTTATTCAGCTGGGTATGAACATGTATATTCTAAAAATGTAAGATTTTTTTAAATTTCATTTTGCATCCCTAGGTAATGAGAATACTCGTGGATTCTATTTAATTATTTCCCTTTTTTGTGCACCACTGATTCTGGTCTAGATGAACAAGTTGCCTTTATCATCATTGCTTTTAATTAGAAAGCTTTTTTCAATATGATAATCTTTCGTTTTAGAAATCAAGCAAATCCACTTTACTATCATTTTTTATTCAGACATATTCACAGAGAGTCTTAGGGAGTTGCCAGTCTTGAACTAGTTAGCTGACTGAGGAAAAGCCAACTATGCAACTTTCACATTTGCAGTTTTATTGTCAGCTACAACTCCAACCCTCTCACCAGCTGACCAATCTTGCAGCCGCAGTAAGCCCTCTCCCAGTTTTTCCTTTTACTTTGTGTAATTTATAAGCATATTTTCAGAGGGAAACAGTTGTGTTTTCTATACCTGCATTCTTGCCTTCTGCAAAAAGGCACCTAATTTATGAAATGAAATCTCAATTAATAACTCCCCTTTTAATTGTGAGGGGTTTTTTTTAAACAGGTCAGATAGTGACTATTTATATCATCTCACCATTTTGGAAACACCCATAGCAGTGACTCATACCTAATTCCCTAAGGAGTGAAAATAACATCTAAAAAGTAAAGAAACATGCACCAAACTAGACAGCTCATAACAAATCCTAGCTCCAGCCCTATAGAAGAAAACAGTGATCTCTGGGGAAAACTTATTTCTATGTGTCCTTTTTACAAAGATGTAATGAGATTTTATTGTTGCTGTTTGTCTTCAGATGTTAGAGAATTTAGTTTTTGCTTCTCTCCGTTCATTTTTGGGCAACCTAGAACTGTAGTGTCCAGATCTATATTGTGTTCACTTCTTCCAGCCCTCCCTTCACCTTGCTGTTATTATTTCTTCCAAAGTTTTAAAAATAGTTTTCAGACTATCTTGTTTATCCACTTTAGAAAGTTTATTTTATGCTCATGCCTTCCAGTCTGACTATTGTTGTTGTATGAATCTTTAAGTTTAATACTTTCGCCTGAGCTAAACTCGTAATCAGTGAACTACACTAAGTAAAAATTACTCCAGATTTTTGATATGTCATGATTTATTTTTTTTTTTAAATCAGGTGTGGAGTAATAATTCATAAAAGATCGAAGAAGCTTTACGAGATCCTCTCTAAAGCATGGTGGCTTATATGATGACCAAAGTACTTTTTTGATTGTGGTTTGACTTTGGTTTTTTTCCAGACAGTATTTGGAGAACCTTTGTCTCAATTATCTGTACAGAAATGAATAACCACCAGCAGCTGTGGTCTGCACCATGCACTCAAACACTACTAGTTCCTCCTCTTCTTCTTCTTCTTTTCTTTTTTTTTATCCCATAAAATGCTTAGATGAAGTTAATTTTCTTCATAGCATCCCATATGATGCTGTGGTTTAGATTTGCATCCAGGAGTAGGGAGGGAGGAGTGAGCAGCTGCATCACACTGAGCTGCTTATACGGGTTAACCCACAACAAATGCTTTCTATCTTATTTATCCTCAGTATGTAAAGATTGAAGGAATGGGGTAAATGAGTGTGCCTGTGTGTTTGTGTATAATTTTCTTGGTTTATGAAGTATTTTCCCAGGCCTGCAAATATGGAATATATTTAGTATGTAGAAGGGGATGACAAATTCATTATAATTGGAATTGTGCATAGCAGTTATAACGAGGCTAAATGTAATAAAGGATAAGTTATAGTTCTGATGGCAGCAAAATAAACAGATTTCTTTCAGAAGTGTTAATATTTCAGTTGAAGAACTGGCTTAGTGGGAGCTCATAACTTTTATAGGTAGTGGAATGGAATGGAATGAAAGAATATTTAATTCCACACAGATCAGGGGAATAAGAAATTCGTGCCTGAAGGGGACTAGTGATCCAGGGCAGTGACTGAGAATGGCAGTGTGTAAACCTGACTGCTTTCTATGCTGCCTTCTCTTTGGACTCTTCCAGCATCAACGGCTGTTGAATTCAAGTTCTTGAAAGGTACCCCCCTGCCCAGCCCTTTTACAGTCTCCCTATGGACCCGTCATCCACCACAGTAAACAGTGGGTTTGTATGTAATATATCCATCACCTTCATGATTTTTTAAACTTCAGTTGTATGCCCCTCAGCCATCACATCTTCAGACTGTAGAGTTTTAGAGATGAAAGGCCATCTGCCTTTCTGATCTTTCCCCTCAAGACACCTATCTACTTTCTCCTTCATTCTGGTTACCCTTCTCTGTACTTTCTCTAACTCCTTCTGAGATATGGAGACCAGAACTAAATATTACTGAATACATGAATGCCTCAAATTTTATGTAGTCAAAATGATGCTCACTTTAATCATCCTACCTGATGATGCCCACCATTTTGTTGGCTTTTGCAGCTGCCTCTTCATTCAGAGCACGAGTTAGATGCAAGTCAGTAAGAGCTGAGAGATCAGCAGTGTTCTGACAGTCTAGTGGCAAAGCCTTCCTTTTGATTTCTAGGGTAAGTGTAAGATGGTGCTCCCTTCAAAAGTCCTCTCAGGGCTTTATTTAGACCCATGGCAGCCTTCTACTTCTTTGCAAAATGTGCCTTTTCACATGCCCATATACTTCCCTTTTCACATGCTGTCTTCTTGAGTTCCTCAAAAAATGTTGGTGGAAGAACAGAATAATGTAATGCATCTTCCCTGTTTAAACTATAACAAGCAGAGACCTCAGAAAGTTTCTTGAATAAATTTTGTTCCGAACTTGAGCCTGTCTGACTCTTACTGTTATCATGTTAATCTAAAAATATTATATACTGCTTTTTTCTTAATTTCTGAAGGTTTTTTATGCAGAATGATATGTGAGGAAAATACTGTAATGTAGTAGTAAGTATTGTGTGATTTAGTTAAACGTGGACATGAGTCAGCATTGTGGCCTTGTCGCAGTAAAGGCAAAGTGTATAATGGATGGATGCCCTCGAAAGAGCTTAGCTGTCTGAAGCACTGTGTCTGGTTTCTCTTCCTGCACTGCCCCAGCAGAGGAGAGATGTTAACAGATGCAAAGGACCTAGCACATAGCTGCTAGGGAGACTGGGTTTGGCTGGAGAAAAGTCTAATGGGGAACCTAATTGCATCTTTTCACCCTGAAAAGTGAAGTTACAGAGAAAATGGAAATAAAGTCTGAGGGGTGCATATGGAAAGGACAAGAGGCAATCACTACAAGGTGCAACATGAGAAACATCTGAGTTGTGAGGAAAAATACTTTCACTGTGAGCTGAGTCAAGCAACTGGAGTGGGTTGTCCAGAGAAACTGTGTTTGCAGGGTGTGACTGGACAAGTCTCTCAGAAATCCTGTCTAACTGTGAACCTACCTTCAGCAGGTTTAAACAGGTGCCATCCTTCTGATCTCAATGTTTTGTTTGATTCTGTATTAATAGATAGTGAGACATTTCTAAAGTGTGTGTTGATCCCAGCAGATTTAGGTATGATCTAACATTTGTCCTGCTTACAAATAAGTAATCTTAGCAGGAAATCTGAACTTTCAGATGTCCCTGTCATCGTCTTGGACAGTATTATTGGAAAAAGCAGTGACTGTGTTTTGGAGTGCATTCGTGGGTGGGGCTGTTGTGCTCTGGAGACTTCACACTCAGACACTTCAGAGCCTTTCTGTCTAGTTTCGTCCAGAATCACCCCCCTTTGTTCTAACCCCATCAACCTCACTGATCACTGAAAATGTCAAGTGGAGAGACAGGGAGGAGTGCTGTAAAGTTGTTTTAAACAAGTATATAGGAGATGCCAGTGCCTGTGGTAGCTCTCTTCAGCACTGCCTTTCCAAGTGGGCATCTCATTTCTGCCTGCTGTTCCCAGTGCCATCAGCATAACCTCACAGCTCTAAATAAATAGCACTGCTGTTGCAGCAGAGGGAGTAATGCTTGGTGGGGGCAATTTGGGTGGGGAGGTGTGGGGTGTGAAGGGTAGGGATTATATATGACTCGTGGCTGCTGCAGATGTGTGTGTGCTGGACTGCATGCAGTCACAGTATTCTTTCCCAGCACAGGAGCATGTTGAGGCTGTACCTAGCAGCCACTGAGACTTTGTAGAGGTCTGAGCCACCAGTACACATAGCCTCAGAAACACCCAGTGTCCAGGAGTGCGCCCAAGGATGCCATGCTCTGGACTGTGGCGTTGTTGGCCTCCATACCATCTTTATAAAAGGCACTGTCAGTGCACCCTGCAAATCACTTTGGTGTGCAGCTCGAACTACATTCAAGTTAACATGTCTTACTTGAGTATTTGGTCTTTGGGAATGCTTCAGGCATTAGGTCATTTCCAGGAACAACTCACTAAGGTAAGCGTGGACAATAGCTAGTGATGTCCTCCAGCAGTCAGTAGCTTCAGTAAAAAGTGATCACTGAGCCTCTCAACCGAGATTTCTCCTTTCTTGCTTAACATATATTTAGTACCAACTCTCAGTGCATTAAGCTATTGGATGTAAATAAATAAAGGGTCATCAATTCACATGGTCTGCTGTTTCTCTGTGTGTGTATATAGGATGACAAAGAAGCCAACAGACCTCTGCCGAACAAAGGAGACCATGGACTAGGAAATGAGAAGTTCAAACCTGTGGTACCTTGGCCTCATGTTGAAGGTGTGGAAGTGGACTTGGAATCCATTCGAAGGAAAAATAAGGCCAAAAATGAACTAAATCATCATGGTGGTGATAACAAACAACAAAACATCATCCAGAGGCAGTATCTCACATTTAAACCTCAGACATTTGTATACCCAGATCCTGTTTTACGACCTGGAGTCCTTGGTAATTTTGAACCCAAAGAGCCTGAGCCTCATGGAGTTGTTGGTGGCCCTGGAGAGGAAGCAAAGCCATATGTTTTAGGACCAGATTACAAAGAATCTGTTCAAGCCAGCATTAAAGAGTTTGGGTTTAATATGGTGGCAAGTGATATGATCTCACTAGATCGGAGCGTTAATGACTTGCGTCAAGAAGAGTAAGCAAACCTTTTGTTTTCTTTTAGTTCTGTTTTTATGGGATTCAGTTATTTTTTTTCCATATATCTTAATTGATGCTTAAAATAATATTATTTATTAAGCCAAATATTTAAGGCTTCTTATACTGAGAGCCAAGAGTGCTGTACTATACCAAACATTTCATATATTCTTCTTAATGCTGTTGCAATGATTCCTTTCATGAAGAGTTAATCTATAGTGATTTATCTCTAAAGTAATTTGGTTTGGTGTCTAAATGCATGTATTTGTGTGTTCTATGTCTAGCCACAGTCTTCATTGTCATATCTTTTCTTAATCCATAACTTCTTAAGATTTGTCTTTAAGAAAGAAGGATTGTCTTTATTAGACATTCCTATTCTAGTTAGTTTATTCAATTTTCGTTTACCCCAAGGATTTTAAATAAAGAGAGAACAGAAACAAAAATATTGTTCTCTTCAAATAACACTGCTTAATTACATGCAATAACAGAAATATAGATCTGCCATAACGATGGTTGGAACAGTCTTCTAATAGCTTCTCACTGCTTCTTTCTTTATGACAAATGCTATCTTAGATAAAACAATTTTTACTTGCTGGGAGGGTGTCTACTTTGTTGTGAGAAAATTCTGGTAAGTTACTAGCATTTGCTCAATAATTACTAACAAGTTTACGTAGTCTGTTCTGACCTTTGATATATGTTGGAGCAAATTTTATTTTCAGGCTGATCTGCATTTGATATAATTTTCCTTGTTAAATATCAGCTCAGGACAGGTCTCTAAGCAAACTAATTTATTGGTAAGGCATTTTTTTTAGTCTGTTTTTTGGTTGGGGTTTTGTGGAGAGTGTGTGAATTTACACATGAAATTAAGTACTTTGCATTTTTCACTTCCCCCTCATCCCTAGCAATGGAGCTGTGCTGATCCTCAAACTGAGTGCCAACCTCTGGGCTTATGTTTCCAGCTGTGGCAGCTGATCTGTTTGACTGGTCCCTGTCTGGTTACTGGGCTTCTGCTCTGGCCTTTTATGGTGGGCTTTTTTTCCATCTTGCAAGGCAGGAGAGAACAGGCCAGCTGTGGGTCTGACTCATACCCATGCATGTACAGCTGCTTGAATTTACTACCTGGTGTGCACTCATTGAAAACAAAGTACAAGAACACAGCATTTCCCTTCTTTTGTGTTGTGTTCCTCACATGGCTTACTAAAGGTTTCCACTTGCTGGTAGTTGGAGGAGAGAACCATACCTGTCCACTGCCAGTGGCAAGGAAGCACAGAAGTGCCACCTGTCCTGGGGGTTCACTTTGCTCTTTTCTTTGCTGTGGTCAGCAGTGGGTCCTCTGTGCTTAAGAGAGGAGAAGAAATGATCTGGCTAACCTGTGTAGATCAGCATTTTCTTTTTAGAAGGTTATTCCTTAGACACTGCTGCTTCTGCTGAGGCATTTGCAGCCACTGGGATCCCTTTTGTAGAAGGCAACAGGACTAGGGAAACTTGGAGAAAAAGCATTTCCCAGTCAGGTGTTATAATTCACTGAGCAGGGGAGAGTTCCTTGCTGCCTGCTGTTGCTGGTTCATTTTGGCAGAACAGGGCTTTGGCCCTGCCTTCCTTAAGAGAGAGAAGGGGAAGGAGGTGGAAGCACCCTCCCCTCCTTGCCCTCTGCTCTGTAAGGACAGCAAAGCAGAAATGGCAGCATGTCATGTGCAGGTGGGACTGGGCTACCTCTGCCCAGGCTAGTTGCCATATCTTTGGCAGCAGAATTCAGGTACTCCTTCCCCTCCATTTTTACCCAAGGGTAAAAAGGGCATCAGAGAGCATACGTATCTGCCAAATAGCTCCACACCTGTAGCTTCCTGAAGTATTTTTGGCTTAATCTCAGAATTTGTCTTCTGTTTTGAAGGACATTAATAAATAGAAATTCCCCAAGATGATTAAATATTTTGTGTAAGAGGAGGGACAACCATGAAAAAGATGAATTTCAGAAGGAGTTTCCTTCAAGCACAGCTGTAGATAAGCCTTCGTGGATGTCAAAGCCAGTAGCTCAAGTCAAAGTTAGGTTTTATTATTTAATGTTCTAAGGAAGTAAACAAAACAGCATATAAAAACAATGGGAACAAAAGGTATCTTTTAGATAGCATTTGATTTATTGAATACTTGGGATGTTTGCAATTTGCCTAAATAAGTTAAAGGTTTATAGCTTTCATGTGTCTCCTGGGAACAGCAGAAGGGAGAGGAAGCAAGTGAGATTGATTGATGTTGCTACACACTTTTAGGTATCCACATCTTCAGTTTCCTGCTCATCCCCCAGTATGAGTGAGAAACGCAGCAAAAGGTAACAATTTGCCTATTGGATTCACCTTTTATTTTCCTCCCACTGATTTTTTTTAAAAAGACCAGAAGCCTTCGTGGATGATAAGGCAGTAAATGTTCAGTTTAATCCTACTGAAGAGCAATATAGTAATATTTTTATGGTTAATGCTGTCTTGGCATTTCTAATTGAGGACTGTCTTTCTGATAATGACCAAGTTGTTTGTTCATAGACAGATAGACCTCACCTCAGCCTTCTCTTCCTTCAAGCATCAGAATTTTTAAGCATCACTCTATGCAGTAAGGTTTGTTCAGTGAAGAATGTCAAATGCTTTCCCAGGCTGTGCTAGCAAGAGTGAAATAGTGCTGCAAGAGTTGTCTTTCACAGCTTAAAAACCACGTAGCCTTAGGGCTTGTCCCTGCTGGAGGGGGAAAAGGAAAGAAACTACAATAAAGGGAAATTCAATTCTGCTCTGTTTAGATTTGACTTTGTAGTCTGACAGGTTATCAAGATGATTTGCCAGCTGCCTTTATTGATTCAGTAGCAACTTTGCTGATGATTCTGGGCAGTCTTGACTTCTGTAAAAAGCCTTAACTCCTGCTGTGTCCTGTAGAGAGGAATAATATTGAATGGCATGTTGAAGTTTTCTGTCAGATACATCAGAAAATTTTGTTTTGCCAGTACTGCAAACTTGTGGCTTATGAATTTTAGCCAGTATATTTCAACGCTGAACCCCAGCACTTCTATTGATGTACAGCAAATCTTAAGTTTGGTTAAACAAAAGCAAGAATATATGGGGATATGTAAAAGTCAGTGTACAAACTTTCAAAGATGGCTCATCTCACTGCGGCCTGTTCAGCACTCTATAGGAGGGCCAGAGGAGACATAAACTGGGTTTAGGTGAAGGATTACCTGTTTTCCACTTTATGTCTTGTTGCAAAGAAGCAGAGCAGGCTTAGTGGGCCCTGTTAAAACCTCTGTACAGTAGGTGGAAGAAACATTTTTCTTAAAATTTGGTGAGTTTTACCTTTTTTTGGATCTATTTTTATCATCCTGGTAGGTAGCAGCCTTTTAAGAGCACTCATTTATATTGGATTTTACATGTAGCACCTGCTCCCTAGCAGACCTGTGATAAAACTAATGTTAAATTTTGGGAAGAAGGATATTAATTTGATTGCTCCCTGGACTATTTTTTTGTAATCAGGAGTCTCCACAAGGGTGGAGCTGAAGTAAAACTAGAGTGATAAAGTTTCTGGATTACTTTGGATCCAAGATAAACAAACCATGCTAGGGAAATATAAAATGGACCCAGGTTTGAGGATGAATGCTATTGGGTAACAAGGTCTGTCCTCTCAAAAAGAACCCCAAAAATCTCAAGCGATAACTTCAGAGAATCTCAGCTAGGAATAACAAGAACTTAATTTTTTATCCAGTATAATGATCCACTTGTCCAGAGAACTGTAAAATAAAATTGAACTTAAAAAATGCATCTGTACTGGGTCTGACCAGTGATTATTTTTGTTGACAGCCTTAACTCTAGCTCTAGCCAATAACATATACTAGTGAGAAAACAGAGAAGAATGGATAAACTTCATTCCTGGCAACCAGTGGGCTGGGAGAGTTGCGCCAAAAATTACAACAGGATTGTCACGCTTCATAGACCTCATTCTTTGCACAGACTTGTCTTTTAAATGCATTTATGTACCTGAAATTAATGACATCCTGGGTCAGTGACTGCAGTATGTGGTGTTTGTTTTAACCTCTCCTCCCAGATACTGTAATGTACTTCTGTTACTCTGCTGTCCCATGATATGGGAATACTAAGAGATAGGTCCATGAAGCTACAATATAAATGTTTCATGTTCTTTCCTTGTTATTCTTGCCTTTTTATTAATGCTGAGTTAAAATTCTGGAAAAGCTATCCATGTTTGATTCCAGGATTTTTTTTTTTTCCCCAGTGCTTATGTAGAATTTAGGGTCTGTATCTGGGTATATGCTCTGAGTGGTCTAACACCCCATATAGAGTCATTGCTCTTCCAATGAGCTCTCCTGCCAGCTCATTTCCTTGGTAGTGTCCTTGAATTATTCTGCAGCTGTTTGTAGTCATTTTAATTGCAACTCCCAATAACTTTTTATTGTTCAGTAATGACCTGGAGAAGGAGGTGGACTGCTTGGCTCCCAGCACAGGCATTTTTGCTGTTACAATCACAAACTTGTTTAAAAACTGGAATGAACAGACTTTAGCAGTTATTAATCTAAGAGATCTGCCATACTTTGGAGAAAAACTGGGCCTCTAAAGAAAGAAAAGAACCTCATCAAATGTTTTGGAAATTTGGTTACTGTATTAATACTCTCATCCCTGTCCATGTAATTTTTTATTTCTTCAAAGGATGATAGCATTTTTCTGTGGCATGGCTTTTTTCCACAAAGGCTGTCTGTGGTTTACTAACTTTGTTATTTATTACTAGTTTCTATTCAACACAGAAGTCAGATTTAGTGGTCTGCAATTTTTTAGCTCCCCAGGGCCCTTTGATAAAAATTGGTGTCGTCTTTTCCTCCTCTGTTTGATAACAAGGTTGGAGTCAGCAATTGTTATACACTGCAACTGTTTGTCTATTTATGTTGCATTGTTTGGGAAATATTAGGTTTATTAAAAGAAAAAAAAGGGCAATAGGCTATTAATGTCAGCAAATAGGAAATTCCAATAGAAACTATCATGCAGATTATCTGTGACCTCTGAAGTCCCTAAGCTTTTAGGTAGATGAAGATAGGAGCATATAGATGGACGTGTTACTGTGTATTTACCCTGTTTTTGATCTCTTCTCTGGCTATCTGGCATTGGTCGCTGCTGAGAGTTCAATGGAAACAATTTAGCTTTCCTGCTTCTGAATTAGTCTCTTTTCATTTTGATCATGTATCAGCCAAACAGACTTTCTGGCAGGCATCCTACTTCTGGAGTTTGAAAGAAATGTTTCAGTAGCAGCTTTTATACTTCAATAAGGTATTTCTCAAACTTGGTTATTGTGGGTTTGTGTTTTTTGGGGTTTTTTGGGGGGAGGGAGGAGCTGGGTGGTTGGTTTGTCTTCTCTTTTTACTCTGTCTTATTATTTACGTGCATTTAGCCTGAATGGTACTCATTTCTGTTTCCTTAGTTTGGACACCACCCTGTTCATTTGAAGAATGTATGTCTCTCTGCTAGCAGCATCTGGTTCTTAATCATGTTGTCTTTCTCTTCTTCGTAGTTCCCTTTTTCCACAGGAGGTGTCTCCTGCCTGTGTCTTCTGTCCTGTCAGGTGCTCTGATTCTTCACACATCACAGGTGCTGTCTGAATCTTTCTTGGGCAGTCAGTGTTTCTTTGTGGTCCTACTGATGGCTTCCCCTCATCCTTACGCCAGACAACCCCTGGCATATTTAAGCTCTAACAAATTGGTTCTTATTTATTGTAGCAGAAGGCAGTCCTTCATGGATAAAGTTAATCAGTTCCAAAAGTTTCACTTGGTGCTAATGAGTTCAAGGCCATAGTTTCCTGGATCCTTCCTTTCTTGAAGGTGGGCAAGAATCTGTCAGTCTTCAGGAACCACTGTCAAGCACAAGGACCTTGTAAATATGGTAGAATGTGACCTCACAATGACATCACAAGCTTCTTCAGTGCCCTCTGGTGTGATCCATCCAGTCTCATGGACTTGTGCTGTGTTTATCCCATTTACTGTGATATGTCCAGTGTAGTGGTCCCTGACTCACCTCTGTGGTGGATATCCCTTCGCTTCTGCAGACTTTGACCCAAGACACAGGAGGTGTGACAGACCCTGGGAGGTGTGACAGCAAACTTTGCAAGAAAAGACTGAAGGAAATCAGATGCTGAGTGTCTCAGTCTTTTCTGTGTTCCTTGATACTAAATTACATATCTTTTACCAGTTAACACATGTTTTCTTAGTCTTCCTTTAGCCTACAAGCTCTTTTCGTTGCCCTTCCTATCTTATGGATTTCAAGTCCACTAAGGTTTGCTTTTAGTTCTCTCTACATGGGCTCAGGTAATATTTCTGTACTCCTTCTAGGGAGCCAGTCCATGCATCTACCTTCCCTGCTCTTCCTTCTGGAATTGCTGGCGCAGCCAGATGCATTTTCTGCCATGCATGTTTGACTTCCTGCATATGGGAATGGAAGGTTCCTGTGTTTCAGGGAGGTTGTTCTCAAAGATGCCATTCCTGGGCCCTTTTTGACAAAGCTGTAGTACCTGAAATTATTAACTTCTTATGGCAGAAAACATGTAAATAATGTATGAAAGAGTCAAAAAGGGAGAGAAATGTGCCTGACAGACAAAACCACTGATGTCTACAGTGTAGAGCTCTGAGAAGGGACTGTTTGGGCTCACAGGAGCTGCACCTGGTTATACAAGACCAAAGCAGTGCAAGTTGTTCCAAAGAACTTGTATTTAGTATTTCTAAATATACATGTCTATGATGCATTGGTTGCAGTAGTCTCTTTTTATACTTTTAGCTCAAAAACACCAAGAATCAATGCAGGTTTTCCTTTATGAATTCCAGTTTCACAGTAGAACACTCCCATCCATATCTGCCATTTCCACTCCTGTCTTCTGCTGCATTTGTGTCATTCTTATTGCAGCATTTTAGATTGAAATTAAAGTCAAGAAGCATCCTCTTAAAGTGTGTTTTAAGTGATGCACTGTAAAACCCTCTATTTTTCCTATTAAGAAACTTGCATTACTGCAGAGCCCTTAAGCCAGGGATGTTCGTAGTGCTGATCAGATTTCATGCCAGGGTAATTAACTGTGTTGGCTGTAAGAAAGGATCAGAGCTCAACATGCTTTGCTCAGGCATGATATGCTGTTGCTATCCAACCCATGGAAGAGTTGCTTACAAATCATTCTTACTGACCCAGAAGGTTTCAGTCTTATGACTCTATTTAAACTAGATTTTTTTTTTTTTTACAGCTTCTTTTGAAAAATGTTTCAGAAATTTTATCCTGAATAGTTTGACTGGGAGAGGAAACATCATTAATGTTTATGGCATGAGACAAATTAATCTCTTGCTGTATTTTTTTTTCAGTATGACAATAGATATCTGCTGTCTGCTCACCAGTGCAAGTGAGAATTTCAGCTGTATCACCCACACACATCTGTCAGTAGGATCATGGCAGAATAAATATTTATAAGTGTTTTTTAATTCTGTGAATTATCCAGTTTGAGTTTTCCTTTTTAAGGACATTATTGGTATTACAGGGCATACCCCCTGGGTCGTACGAATTTGTGCTTTAATAATTGGATCTGTTGCCATGGGTCACCTTTTGACTTCAAACAGAACAACTGGCAACAAGCTCTTGTTGAAAAACCTGAAAAGGTAATTCTTCCTTGCTTGAGTACAATGCTGCTTGCATACAGAATTGCATTTTTGGACAACTATTTTTGCAGTTTTATAAAACAAAAGTGAATCAGAATTGGCTTGTTTTTAAAAATTGTACATGTAGTTTTGAAAGGTGTTTATTTTTCCACTATTTTCAGTACAAAAAGAGGAGAAAATTCTTGCCAAAAATAAAGACTTCTAACTTTACTAAGAACACACACCTACCGAACTGTGTGATAGTAAAGGAGAGCTGTTAGTAAAGATATTTTTCCTACTGCAGTTTGATGGTGACAGCTTGGACCCTTTGTATGGTCCAAATGCTCTTAAAAATATCAAATGGTGTAGAAAATATTTGGTGCTGGACTAGAGTCAAAAGACTACTGAAATCTTTAGTTGTAACTAATTACTCAGGGTATGAAATAAGGCAGATGAGTCATGGCTGCTCATTTGAAATGGACAGTCTTATTACTCGGGGCAAATAACATGAATTTAATATGTTCTCTTACAGTAAGTAGTTACTTGTCCAGTCAATCTTGTTGTAGCTAAGAAGATTGAATAGAAAGGCTCTGGAGTAAAGCCTGCTTTCTTCAAGAATGTGATTAGTTCCTTAATTAGAGCCCTGAACAAATTACATATTTGATACTGTTATAAGAAAAAGGATTTCAGTAATTACTCTTGATATCTATGTCATTGGAAATGGAGCATTAGGGACTTGGTTTCATTTCACAAGGTACCTTGGGAAAATCTTTTATTCAAGTGCCACGTAGTACACTGGAACTGTTCTGTAACCAAGAAAACTAATTTTATAGTATGCATATAAATCTTTGTGCACCTCAGTGAGAGCCGGGATTGAGAAGCAGGTGAATTATAGTGGTTGCACTAAATCAGGAAGGCTGGCTTTCCACTGCATATTATCAGCTGCCTTACTACTGGCAAGTGTCCTGGAGGGGAAAAAAATGCATTTAAATTGTAATTAGCGATGTATTGTGAGAGCATCTCCTTGTGGAGATTGAGGAAAGAATTGATTTCTGGGCATTGGCCTTAAAGCAATACCCATCATTTTCAGTTAACATTTCAGGTCCCAGTAGTGAAAACTACAGAGAAAATGGATCCTTCATCTTTTTAGTGTTGTCTGCAGTGTTTCAAATGTTAAGTTTTGAGGGAAAAATAATTCATCCAAAGAGTACAAAGAAGTTGACAGAGGCACCAAGTGTGTTATTGGTAGCTGGATTTACTTACCTCTCTGTGTGTGCATCTGAAATGAGATGACCAAATTCTGAACATGACCTTTTACTCAACAAAAATGTATAGCACAGCACCTGGAGTATATTTAAAATCTGTCTTAAACCTTGACTTCAGTGGAGGGGCCGTCTGAGCGATTTCCTGCAGCTGTTTGTGTAACCCTTCAGGTGCCGACTTGCAGCATAGAAATTTTGGGACAGATGGAGGAAACATTCTGTCAAATGAGTTGTAATCTGAATGTGAAACTAAAAAATTAAATGGACTTCTTATGCTCTCTTGTTCCTGTTAACCAGAACATACTGTGCTAGAGCATTCAAATAAATGTACATGATACAAGTTATAATGCAGTCCAGCTGAGCATGGGCAGGAACTTCAAGGTTTAAGGTCTGATGAGCAAGGCATGAAAGAAATACCGTATTTCTGTGGAACTGAGCTCACTGCCTTGAGCTTCATTTATTACAATAGGTAAAGCATGTCAATGTTCGATAAATCCAAAATTATGCACAGCCTGCGGCCTTTGAAGCCGTTCATAAGCAAATACATCAAGCCATAACTTCCTAATCTACTGCCTACTCAATGGAGAAATAACAAGACTTGCCCTATGCTGGCTGCTTAACTGAAGACACAGCACTCATCACCTCTGAGTGGAGAGGGGAGTGTGTCCCATCCAAACTGCATTTGTGCCACTGGCCCACAGCAGTGCCCTGCCCGGGGCCTGGTGGAGCTGCTTGCCACCTGTCCTCCGTGCAATACAAACGAAGTGTTACCAAACTGCAGAAGGCCTAGAGGCCTGTGGGGACTTCACCACTTTAAACCAAAACAGGAAAGAAGAGGGCTTTAGCTTCATCTCCCTGTACAGGAGCTTTCCCTTCCCTGAGGAAGGGAATTTATTTTTGCCACCTAGCTACCCCAGCTTTCCTGCCCTGTGCTTCAACCTTTTCAGTGTAGGTAAGTGATAATATGGGCAAGAATCTTGTGATTAAAAAAATGCAAAGGTTATTCTTTAATTCTCCTATTATCCCTAACATTGAGTGTCTGTACAAACCTTGCCCTGAATTTGGATCGTGATGCTTTCAGAAGGATAGAAGATGTATCTTGTGCTCCCAAGGACACTAATAATAAAATGTAGTCACATGGCCTTGCAGGTTACTTTAGGAATGGAATGGGCAAAGCTTGTAGCTATTGTAAAAATAGAAAATGCTGTTTCAGCATAGGTTTTAGCTGTTCGGTAGTGTGTCATAGAGGTTTTGCTGCTGTCCGCTGAAGGGGAAAAAAAGAAAAACAAAAAAGAACAAAAGCCCAACCTACTCAGCTGATCAATCTGTCCTTCTTGAGTTGTCTATTTACTTCTCTTCCAAATTGTCTGTTCACTTCTCTTCCAAAACCTGTTTTCTAAGTTGCTACTATAATCTTATATTTATGTTGATGGTGCATAAGAATAAGTCTTCATGGGTAACAAATCCAGTATTCACATTGGATTACTTAGTTGTAACTTAGCTAACAAAGAAATGCCCAGTTTTGTAATCTGTTTCAATCTATTCTGTCTATTCTAAACTTAAGCAGCAATCCTTCTGACTTGCAGGTGTCAAGCAGCCAGTCTCAGCTATGACCTTGGTGATAAGATGAGCAAACAGTGTTTTGTAAAAACAAAAAAAAATCTTCCTAGGGGCTAGATTAAGTTTACTGCAGTAGTCATATTAAATTGATGATTTAAAATAATGAGCAGCCCTGAATTTGTCATGAAAAGTATGTAAACAGTATGCTATCAGCTGAAGGACTCCCCTTGTAAGATAAGAACAGGACTTACAAGAAAAGGAAACTGCAAATGAAAACAGAGCTCCTGACTTATTTCTGTGCTTTGCTAGTGCTGGAGCTTCTCAAAGGGTAGAAAAATGCATGCACTGTATAGCAATTATAAATAGGTGATAATACAACTATGAATCTCATACCACTTTAAACATGAAATAAAATTTAAAATACAATTTATGAACAGTTTTATATTAATGAAGAGGAGAAATTCTGTTTTTTAATGTCAGTTAAGATTTGAGGATAAATACTAAATTCAGACCTTCAGCTTTGTAGTGGTTCAGGGCCCTCATCCTGAAAGAGCTGATTGACTTCTTAGGAGCTTCTTAGGAGCTGGCCTCTGGAGTTTTTACAGGAATGCAGTGGCAGCTGCCTTCTCTCAGAGGAATCAGTGCCACTACATTTTGTTCTGAACGCACAAGTACAGTGCTTAAAATCCAGAGGGTCCTGATGTGTCATTGGTAAGTGCAGGTGCAAATTAGATAGCTGACCTGGGGATAGAGAGCCATGATATGTAGTCATGGCACCTCTTACTTTTTCTGGAGCTTAGGTGCTGGTATTCTGGGAAAGTTAGGGATTCAGGATGACACGAGAAGGACTTCTTTTGGCTCAAGACCTGAAATTACCCTCTAAGTGTATATCTGATGGGGCTCACCCTTTAATTGCTGTGAGGTGCTTTCCTCTTTCAGTTCATGCATTCTTGTTTGATGGTTGGATTACTCTTCCAAGAGAAGGAGACTGTAGTCTTGGGATTTTTTTAGCCTGAGGAAATTCAAGCCTACATCTGCATCTTCAGCAGTTGCTAACAGGGAGTCTGTACCGTCATCCCATCCTTGGCCATCCTGTCCTTGGAGCATGTACCCATGGTCATGACTGTGGGGCCCCAGGACATCTGTAAAAGCAAGCCAAGGAATAGAGTACAAAGCTGTAAGAGCAGAAATTTCCATAAGTGAAGGAGCACTCCAGCCCAGATGCTCAGCTTCTTGTTCAGAGGGGTCCCCCATAAAAGGGATCCTCTCTGCTGTGGCTGGTGCACAACTTTGTGATTGAGGAATAAGGGATCTTGATATGGCACAAGCTGCAACAGTGCCGTTCCCTCCAAGGGTGTAGAGGGAGTAGAACTAATTCATGTGTTAAGTATGCAGGCTAATAGTCTGAAGAAACATTACTCACCCTGTTTCTCGATTAGATCACTGCTGTGCCTTCTGAAAGGTTTTGTCTTGCTCCAGTGGTGAGTCAGTCCTGGTTTTGCTCAGTAATACCAGTGCTGATTTGGGAATGGAAAGTTTTTATTTATGAACTGTTCTTATTCTGAAAAATCCAGGTACTAAGAGCCTCAAAAATAACCAAGAGACAGAAGAATTAACTAAAACTTCTATTTGAATAAAAGAGAGAGTTCATAGGACAGTCCTCCAGTTAGGCCTCTCAACTTCATAGAGGTAGCAGCCTCTTTTATCCCCTCTGCCTGAAACACAAGTCCCTCCCCATTTCTCCATTGGCTGAGATACTCCAGGGTTACAGACTTCCAGACACGCCCACTACATGTCCCCCATGACAAGCTCGTTAGGAGCTTTTAGGGTCCCCAACACTTTCAAAGTGGATGTTACTGCATATTTATATTTTGTGCAGATTGGTCTCTGTGTTCTGGGCACTGCATTATCTTATGCTGGGCAACTACATAACTAATAACTTTTCTATCCCCTACTACTAAGCTAACTGTGACTACTACAAACTTTGCAAGAACATTCCACTTATTCCTAAAAATCTGAAAGGATTGTTTCCTTTCACCCATGAGTTCCTCAAGGAAAGGGGAAATAAACAGAGCTGCACTTCCCTGCAGCACTGCCCAGAGAAGGTGTCGCCAGCCCTTCACAGATCTGTGCATGCCTGTTCCTCTTGCCCATACAATACCTCTTTGCAAGGGTCAGGAAAAGTGATGTGAAGTGTCTATAGGCAAGACTTGAGGAATCACTACCCTGTGATTCCTGCATATCTGCTTCAATGTGCCATCCTCTCAGCTATACCAATAAGAATTCAAAATATTTTTTTAAGTGACTTTGTTTACTAACTTGGTGCACAGTGTATTGCCACAGCTGGCTACACCTGAATGGGCACCATGGTATGTGGGCAGGACTTCACCTAGGGGATGAAACCAAAGGTTGAAATGTATTTAAATACTCTTTGTCACAGACGTTCTGTGCTTTGAATCTGCTCATGCCAGTTTTCAATACCTTGCAGTTATTGCCTGAACACTGACCCTCTCTTTTAAATCTGAAGAAAGTTTGTGGAAATTCAGCCATATTATTTTCCTTCTCTGGCTCCTCAGACCTACAGGGAAGACAGTACTCTAAAATTCAGCTTCAAACACAAGGAAAATACATTTATGGCTTCTTGGTATGTGATTTACCAACCACTGGATGTCAGTGCTGCTCTACTGAGGAAAGACACTTCCCTGTTTCCTTCCCTATAGACATGAAGGAAATGAGAATGGAGGTTCCTGGCTCTTGTTGCTCAGATAACTGAGCAGTATTTACATTTATTGGGAAGAAACTGCCACAGAAGTGAAAAAATGTATTAATTGTACATATCTAAAACAATTACCATACTTCAAACCTCAAATTCTCAATGTGAGATGAGAGAGAAGGTTGTGTGTAAGAGTTACTGCAGTCTGTCAGAGCTTATGGGCTTGATGAGTCAGTCTGTGGACTGTCTAATGAGTGAAATAAAGTCTTTGGAAAAAACTAAAAGCGTGATTTTACTAGAGATCTAAATGTAGTACTTCACTGCTTGCAAATGACACATTTAACAACACATGATTTTTCAAGCTTAAAAAAAGTAAAATTTGCTGACAGATTTAAGGAGATTAAATCAAATGTGTAGCAAAAGGTCCTTCTAGATCTCTGGTTTTATGTTTTAAAAATATATTAAGTACACATCAAAAATTGCTTGTAAATTGTTTGTGGATGTATTGTTAAATTCAGGGGTTTGTAATTGGTTCAGCTTCAGTAAAGTTTCTTACTGTCCTTCATTCTTATGCTCTTCACCATTTTGTTCCTAAATACAACTGCAGGAAGTGGGAGAAATAAGCAATGAAAAGATTTGTGTTCTTTTTCAGTGTTTGCTTTCTTTGTGACTTTTAAGGCAATCTGAAACATCATAGCGGTCTTTTTGTTTGGAGAGCCAAAAAGTTTCCTAGCTAAACCGCTGAAGGTGCAGGTCATGGGCACACTGCAAGCTGCATCAGATACTACCTTCTTTGAGGCAAAGGGTGCTGTTGTACTACCTTTTACACGGAGCTCTTGAATGGCATTCAGTTGGTATGCTGGGTTTTTTTAATGTATGACACCCTGGTTTCCTCCATTTTAACATAACTGTATCATCAAAATTAATATATATGTGTAAAGCAACACAGTTCCTTTATAAATCGGCTATTAAACATATTACGTCTTCCTTTGATGCAGCCTACTTAACACACCTATGTAGGATATTCTTTTTATTTCTGCAAATGGCTAAGTAAGTTGTTGACAGCTTAAATGCTTGTGCTACAAATGGAAGCACTGCGATCTGTAATCAGCTGCAATCTTTGAGAGGGATATGTGGAAAGAAGGTATCTGTGGCCTGAACTGTTTACACTGCCAGTCTAGCACGTGTATATTGGTAACTTGCAACTCTCATTGGCTGCAGCTACCTCAGTCATGAAAACAACCGAGAAGGAGGATTTTAGTCAGTAAAATGTATTTTTAGAGATCACGCTGTATCAAAGGTTGCTTACAGTATACCTAAGAAATCAAAAGCGCTATGTCAGGGTGTTTGGTGATAGGAACTGAATTACTATAGTCGGAAAAGGGGTTAGTGATCAGCTAGGGGAACTTCCGGTTAAGAAAATACTTGGACTGGTTGTAATTAGGGAGACTATGAATAGTCCCACTTAGGGATACAGTTGGAGAAATAAACATTAGAGTTGCAAATTAAATCCATTGTTTATAAATGTGATTAATAGGTATTGGGAAATGTAGACTGAAGTACTCATATTCCTTGTTTCTGAATCATCTTTAACACTGCAGAATAAAAGACCTGAGTCCAAGGCCACAGAGAAATAGAAACGCAGAATGTTTTAAATGAATACAGAAATGCTTTCCATGGCACACCAAACTAGAACCCACTGATACAGCTGCTTCAACTGAAACAGTTTAATAGAAATGAACATAGACAATAGTTATGTTTCCCGTGTTGCTCTTTCTGACACTGGGTAGTCTTGCACATTCTGCTGATGCAATTGTGATCTGTCATGTTGGCTCCTAGAAAGATGTATGTTATAGCCGGATGCATGCTAAATTGAATCTGTTACTTGAATGCCCATTTAATTCATTTGTAAGGTTAGAATCTGGTAACTGATCAAAATTTGTGTTCTTTGTTATTGTGATATTTATTCTCAAATTTTATATAGACATTGCACTTTCAAATTACTTATAAATTTTCTAAAATTTGGCAGCCCTTCAGTGTTCAGTTTCTCACTTTATTCCTTTTAGTTTTCTGCACTATTTTTGTTTGGCTTCTTACCTCCCTCTTTCCTTGTATTTTCTTTCTCCATGTCTTCCTGTATGTTTCAAGGAAGGAGCCCACTGAAATTGGGCCAGGTTTGAAACTTGTACTTAGCAGTCTATTTTAAAAAGAATTTTATTATCTGTTTAAAAGAGAAATGTACAATTGCACAAATTTAGCCAAAGCTGTTAACTTCTTATATCTGGCGAAACATGTGACTCTGGATTTTGATTAAGGGAATAGAGAGTTGAATGGATTTGGTAAGGTTGTTTTCATTAGCTAGTAGTAATATCTAAAAGTTTAACAATGAATAGTAAAAGTCACATCTTCTCTGCCATGGGATTACATTTTTCCCATGAGCAAGTATGCTTTTCTGATGGTTTTTACAAAAGGAAATAGTTTTATGCAGAGCAGCTGACATGAGCATTTCTTGTGCTACTGCTGTACTTCTAGCAAGTTTACTTACTGTGTTTAAATCTATTTTATTGTGAAAGCGGAAATTAATGAGTTTTGTCTTGCCACAACAATGTAACTTTGCTAATTATGCAGACTATGTGTGGACTGTATAAAGCAAACAGAAACACTTTATAGTGTCCTTCTACTGGGTAAATATGATTTAAAGAGCTTTAGGAAAAAGCAGCACTTCTTTATTGTGTGTATGATGCAGCTGGCAAACCAAATGTGCCATCCACCCTAAAGCACGATATCTGATGTCTAGAAGAGGACAACCACTGCAACTGCAGTCCGGGGCTTCTCTTCCACTGTTCTCTACTGGTTGCATAAGCAGCAAAATGGTGGTGGTGGCGACAGGGGTCTCTCCCTGGCATCTGTGCAATGCCAGCCACTTACACAGGAGGAAGCATGCAGCTGTTGAGGCAGTTGTCATTTCCCAGCTGCATTGCACCTTTTTCAGGAGGAAAAAAGGCTCTTGGCTGAAACCAAGTTGTTCTTTGGGCCTTGTACCTCTGTGATATACTTAAGGTGTATTACCCTTTAAAGTCTGTGTCTCTTAAATTTAAAGGATCACCATCAGTGAAGATGTCATTTGTGCAAAGGTGTTGTTAAACAGTTCTGTAAATCACATTGTGAAAACTAATAAAATCCAATTTTTTTACAGATGCAAATACTGGCATTATGATGATAATCTGCTCACCTCCAGCGTTGTCATTGTCTTCCATAATGAAGGATGGTCCACGCTCATGAGGACAGTCCACAGTGTCATTAAGAGAACACCAAGGAAATACTTGGCAGAAATTGTGCTGATTGATGATTTTAGCAACAAAGGTATATTTAGAATATTAACACACTACTTGTAGAAAAGGAAACTTCTTTTATTTTCCTTAAATAGTTTTATTTTGGTTTATTACCTGCCATGGTTTGAATTGACTTTGGAAGGAAAGTAAGTTGCTTCTTCACAGTCGTTTTGAGTTTTCAGTGAAGGGAAAGATCTTCCAATTACCTCCTGTCATAAAGGTAGCAATTCTTTATCTGTATTCAGCTGTTTGAAACGCAGGATTTGTAGCAAGCTCTCTACCACTGTTGTTGAGTATTACATAGAAGAAAGCTGGGATAGCTATTACACCTCTTAGCTCTTGTGAAAAGAAGCAGTTTGAACAGTATCAAAGGAATTTGAGCTAAGCCTGTTAGGAAAAATTACTTTCTTTATTCCATATAGGAATCCAGATGTATCTCTTTAATGACAATAAAAATGTGTCTAAGTCTATCAAATTATTCTCATTAATTTTCAATATATTTTTAGTTTATAACATCCTTTATTAACTAAACATCATACTAAACTGTTTATTGCTTCTTATTTAGGGGGAAGAGCTTATAAGAACTTCAGTATGTTATAATTTTTGTCTTTCTTTGAGTCCTACATATAAGCTTAAGTCCAGAGATTTTCTTCTTCCTTTGCAATTTGCATTCTGGTCTTGGTTTTATAGTCAGGATACATATGCGCTTATGTTATTCTTATAAACGTACACTGGGTTTTTTTTTCCTTTAATGGTGACATCTTCAGTATTAGTGCAGCTCAAGGCTGAATACAGAGAACTGAAAATGGTATCGTAGAGATACAAGTTGATTAATACAGAGGAAATCTGACTTATTTTAAAGTTTAAATGAATTTCAAAATAGTTCATCAAAGCTGTACATTCTGTAGGATTTTATTGCAACATAATTCTTAAGTAGTAGTTGACAGAGAAAAAGAGTAGACATATGAATAAAAACATAATTTTGAATGTATTGCATGACACTTTCTTCTAGACAATGAGGGCTTTTAAGAGTGCAGGCAAGTTTGGTCAGCAGCCCAGGATACTCTCTTCTTTGTTTTTGTAATAGCTGAATTGTGTAGTGGCATAGGAAACAGATGACTGTTCTGAAAGTCTCCTTTTTATTAAGTGATCTGGGCTTCTCCCAGTTCCAGCCTCATGTCACTTGTTCTCTGAGGGTATATTCACTATAAATTTTAAAACTGAACTCATCACATAGCTGAGGTTACCTTTTCTAAGTATAAGTCACTATTAAAATAGTTATTGTAGTTAATTTTTGCATCATATCTGTATATAAGTAATATGTACATTTTATGTTTGTTTTAGCGGGAGAGGAAAAGTTACCTGTATTGAAAACTTGACTACATTTGTGTTAATCTAATAAAGACACTGAATGCTAAATTATAATCTCCTGTATCCTTTAACAGCTGTTGAGAATTTGGTTTAGATATACACATGTGCTATAAAACAAAAATAGTTTCTCTCCTAAGGGTTATAATATTAATAATTCAGTCAGCAGACATATGCTGTGTTTTTGCTTTTCAGCTGGGATCACAGCTTTCCTTCAGAGCTATTCAAGGACTGAGTTAGCTGTGTAAAGTAACTATGACACTGACTGTCTCTAGAAAACTTAGCAGATTTTTTTACTAATGATAGGGCTCAGTACTTGGGTTTCACATGAGTTATAGCTGACTCTGTGCAATGTATATGTAGTTCGTGGAATGAGTTTGTCTGACATAACAACTCATACTAGTTTTCCAATATATGATGTTTGTTAAGTAAAGGCAGTATTTTTCAAGAAATTTATTTTGAAATACAGAATTTTTTTTTACTTTCTGCTCATAAACAAATGGTTAGCAGATACAGCTAGCCTGGACCTAACATCCAGCAGACCCTTGCCTCTGTATTTCCCAGACTTCAGTTTTCCAAGTAACTTACTTGAATTAAAAAATTCAATAAAGATAGCTCAAGATGCAGTTTTTTGAGGTATGAGTGACTGGAAGACAAGCACAGGCTGGAATTACTTTAAACACCTTGCTGCAACTGCACTATTTAACTGCAATAATTTTTCAAACTGCTTTAGGCTATTACTTGGTAAATATAATTAACTTAATTTCAATAATTCAAATTGTGTTCTAGATGAAAAATGGCCAAGAGATTAGAATCTTGCTCCACTTCTTTCTCCCCAGAGAGAAGGATGAACTAGTACGGGCTGCAAAGCATGCCAAGCTGCCTGAAGAGATCTCCAGTTGTTAGGAGAGCTGCAAAACACAAACACTCTTAATTGCAGCATAGCTGTTGGTAGCCTTTTTGCTTTTTCAGCCAGAAGGGAAGCCATGCTGACAGCACAGATACAGGATTTTCTCCTTCTCCAGCTGCTTTCAGGCTGCACACTTCGTATCTGCCTTTCCATCCAGTAAAAACCATCTTACGCTCTTGGAGCCCAATGTTGAGTGATACACGTACTGGACTGGGTGGATGTTTGCTCACACTCTATGTGACTGTCCTTATTTCTTAGCTGCTGCCTTTCCAGCAATATAAAATTAAAAAGGAACATGGTAGTTGCAGACACTTCCAAAGGCTGGCTCATAAAAACCCTTGCCTGTCCTTCCTTTTGAGAAATCCTCTTTCATCAGAAGGGAGTTACAGCTGCATAGAAGTTTACGTATGTTATGTCTTACAGGGAGAAATAGTTGCAATGCTTGGAAAATGTTCTTTTCATTATAGTTCTTTGTATAAAGTCAGTTGGGAGCAATTTTTTTGCTGAATAATGCTCTTTCCTTAATCTATTCTGCAAACAGCAGAGTTTGACTTTGGAGGACTGTGCAGAGATATATGCTGAATTCTACTCTGGTGTTTTTTCCTTTGTCAGAGTACAAAGGGAACAGTAACAAAAGATGATGTCTAGCTAAGTAAATGATGCTTTTCAATGGCAACTCCTGTATTAATTCATGTTAGAGTCTGAGAAGTGTTGCATCAGTGTCAGTTAGGCCACACTGTTACACATGGGGTTTTTTCCCCAGCTTTTCTTGTGTTTCTTGATAGAAACAGTTTGTTTTAATGTGAGTGCTAGCTGTGTGAAGGGAGCAGCTGTTCTGGAAGGGCCGTGAGAATTCATAAAACTGTATTTTCTAAAGCTCCCTACAATTAAGGTTGTGTATTAGGTCTTCAACCACTTGTTATTTATTTGGGTACCAGCTTTCTTTCTTTCTGAAGCATAGAGGTCAGTATCTCAGCTGGTATAGCTTTTGTAACCTGTGCACCTGTAAAGAGTGACTGAGGTAAATATCAGTGCTCCTAGCAGCATTTAAAGGCTTTGTCTACCTTTTACGTTTCCTTATTTTTTCTTTGTCGTTGTCTGTATTTCCCACTGATGCAGCATCCTGTGAAATAGCCAAAAGGGAAGTGATGAGAGCAGACAAGTAACAGTAATTTTATTAGCCTGTTTAATGGTGCTTACTGTGGGGAAACTGAAGCATTGATCAGTGTTTGTTTTAGAGCCAAGAGCCCCACACTAGTAGTATTGCAGTGCAGAGTACTCAAAGGCAGCTGCTTTAGGGAAGATTTCTGGTACCGTTTTTCTAAATTCTCAAAATGATGTACGTGAGTCAAGGGGGAAAAAACTTTCTCCCTCCTCCCCCCTTGTAATCTGCAGTGCCTAAGATCCTTTGGAGAAACTGTGTTTTAAAAAGACACTGATTCATGCTTTAAACATGCACTCAGACATGAGAGAGGAACTTAAACATGGGAAGTCCAGATTGATGGTTATAATATTTTGAAAGGTAAAAAATACATTTTTGAACAAAAACCAGATTGCTGTAGCGCTGTTGACAGATGTCATAAATACACATTCTAGGTGAACAAAATTTAATGCTGGCCAAACAGTATTTTTAACTGTAAAAGTATTGGGATTTTATACACTACTGTCATGCAGACTTTGTAGTACTGGAAGGAGTTAAAATTCAGTTTTCCTGTGGGAAATAGCACTTGCTGCTAACCCTGGCATGGTTTCAGATAATGGACTGCAAAGTCCTGAGACTTGTACTGTAGGAAAGCTTTACACAATCAATACGACAGGTTTTTACAGCTCCCTGTGAGCCTTGCATAGTTGAACATTTGATAAGTAAAACATTTGGCTTCATAGGCAGGAGAGCTGGAAATAACTTCAGGTTTTAAATCTTTAAAACATTCCTGGCAGTACTTGTGTAACACATACTTGGAATTTGCAGCATAAATAATGGTGTGATAAAAAGATTCTCTTAGTACCACTTCAGTATGACCTCGAAACTCTTGTTGATTTTATCCTATAAAAATTTATATCACAGCTATCATATCATATATTCTCTATTTATTACATAGTATGTTATTTTATTCAGCATATGTGATAAAATTGTTCTATCTAGTTTGACATTTGTGTATCCTTGAAATTTTCCTAATGCACAAGGATTTACAAAAGAAGTTGTAAATGTGTGTGGGAAGAAAATACATAAATCATAGTTGAGAAAACTTTTCCTTTTATAACGATATAGAGGAAGGATAACAAGGGTATCAAAAGATGGTGATTTCAGAAGATTTTCCTTTGGTAGAATTGCTGAATTTTCAGTTTTGCAAGCTTCATTTCCAAAAAAACATCATTTCTGCTACAATTATATATACCTCTTTTTTTAAACTACAATATAAAACATTGAAACTAAGTTGCAGAAGTCTCTAGACTTCATCGCTTTCATTCGGGGTTCAGAAAACGTTGCTGCTGAAGTAACCTCATGGTTTTTTGCAGGTCAAATGGACATACTTCTCCTTTCACCTCCACATGCCCTTCTCTCCTGTTAGATCAGCACAGCTAGTCAGATCTATCAGCCCTTCGGAGGTGATGCAAACCAGTGTGTAGATGCCTCGGCTGTAGCTTAGGTGGCTTATTTCAGTTGCTGACTGAGAGAAACTGAAGCTGTAGGCAATTCTTCTGAGCACTTTAGTACAGAAATAGATTTTAAATGAACACCAGTAGCTAAATCAGCACAGCCTCAAAACAGCAGGCTCCTTATTATCAGCCCTGCTGCTTTCATGAGCTCTCTCAACAGAATAATGTGGGCAAAAGTGTTATGCAACACTAGGATCCTTTTTTCAAATTTTGTGGTAGGAGTGTGGTTTCCAGAGTAGCTTGGCAAAGACCAATGTGCAAATACAAATATGAAACTATTTAAGCATACCTTATCTTGATCCTTATGTGGTTACTTGTCCCTTTACTGACAAAAGTCCCTTTAGCTAAAGGTTTGCTGTCTTATCAGTATGATGCACTTCTGGGCCTCCAATTATTCTTATTAATTTCATTGGAAGATTACTGTAAGATTACTGTAAGACTATATACAGAGGGAACAGGTCTGTATGAGGGAGGGCAAAAATTTGAGCATGGTGGGTATCTGCCTCAGGTTTCCAAATATAACAGACTGACAGAAAATTTTGTGAGGCAGAAAGTAAGTGAAATGTTTAACTGAAAAGTGGTGCCTTGAAATGTACTTGTGACATTATCTGATGAGGAGAGACCCCGTGCTGAAGTGCAGAAACTTTTCTGCCCACCTGGAATACAGATGAAAACCTGAAAGCCACTATGTGATATATTGAAGTGACTGGGAATTGCCCATCCAGCTCCCTGTGGTGTGGCCAACCACACCAGATGCTTTTTCTTCAGATATGCTAGAGACAAACCTGTGCTGTGAGGTCAGAGGTCTTCATCTCCTCAGTTTTAGTGTTTGTGAGTGGTTGAAATAAAGGTTCTTGTAAACACTTGTTGATATTTTTGGGTTGTTTAAGAGTACAAAACTGTTTATTATTAAACCTCCCCAAAATAATTTTTTCTTTGTTATTGGATAGCACACTTACAAGAAAGGCTGGATAACTATATTAAGCAGTGGAATGGCCTTGTAAAAGTATTTCGAAATGAAAGGAGAGAAGGTTTGATCCAGGCTAGAAGCATTGGAGCCCAGAAGGCTAAACTTGGACAGGTATGAGTCAGTTCACACACAAGTCTTTTTTCCCTTTTTTAGGGGGGAGAGATTGTGGTGGTTCCAACAGATATGGGGAAACATAGTATTATATTATTGATACTGTTTTAAGAAGATATTAATTTTATTCATTTAATCTTCATTTTCTTTTTTATAACATGAATGTAAGTCTCTGTAAATAAGCTTAATTGAATTGTTGTGCTCTTGTATACAGAAATATAAATTATGGGTTTTTTTCCTTTCAAAGGTTTTGGTTTACCTTGATGCTCATTGTGAGGTGGGAATTAATTGGTATGCACCACTTATAGCTCCTATATCTAAGGACAGGTAATGTTCTCTTATTATTTCTAGTGTCTGGCCTTTTAGGAAAAAAAAAAAGCCACAGTAACAGTCTTCACTTTTCAAACTATAGTCGATATGTTTTATATCTGTATCAAACTGTATAAATGTTTTCTGTATGATGATTATATTATGTCCCAGCATAAAACATATGTAAGGAGGAAGGAAAATAGGCAAATTAATCTCCAGATAGTTTATTTTAATAGGCACACTGAACATTCTGCATAGCGTAGATTATATGTAAGACAGCTCTTGTCTTTTACAATGATCTGAGGCACTGTTATAAAATGTTCTGTTCTAGCTGAATAGGGAGCCTGATTAAACAAAATAACTAAACAAAAAGGTAATTTTTGGTAGAGGAAAAGTAACAATAAATGTTTTGATTTAGTGGGGATTTGAAGTCCCTGTGATCTCAAGAGTTTTATAACTTGCTCATCTTTGCTCTTGATATATGACTTTATTTGTTTTCTCTCAAGTGCTTTGGAGTGTTGTCTGTAGCAAAGTGAGGCCGGAGCTTGAGCCTGTCTCTGCCACGAGCCCAGACACTTGCTTGGAGTGCGTGGTGGAAGTGCCTGCACTATGAGGGGCAGATCTGTGAGAGGTGACAGAGGAGAGAGATGTCTGGGGGTTTAATTTCTTCCAGCTGTTGAAATGCTGTTGTTGCTCTGCACCACCACACTCTTAGCTTGTGCAGTCAGGTGTAGGTGTGTTTAGGAAACCATGTGCTTGTTTAAACTCTTTTATCCCATAAAAATAACTGCTTAATCCTAAAAACTATTTGTTAACCTGTCGTGCTACCAGAATTTTCTTGAAGAATTGGGTTTTGTGTGTTTTAGAGGCTGTAACTCAACTTCAGGACTATATTTGTGCCAGGATACTAGACAGAAGGTGGAAATGCTGCTGTGCTTCCACTGAGTGTGTATTACTGTTTTGTACAAGACAACAACAGGCAGCTTTAGAGGCATCCTCCAGCAATGTCCATGGAAGCGGAGTTTACAGAAGGACCAGCAATGCTGAGGCACAAGGTGCCAGAGGGCAGTGCTTGGCAGCCTTCTTCCAAGTCCTGGTACCCTGGATGCAGCGTGCTGCTGCTTCTGCCTTGAAGAAGAGCATAGTGATAATGTTTCTTTTCCCCCAGCTTTTCTATCTCATAAGATTTCAGTTAAGAATTTGGAAGTGCTCCAAGTTTAGTCACTGGGAAACTCATTTGGAAAATGTGGGGAGAATAACAAGATAATGTCTTTTCCTTGGTGAATATTGTATGTGATCGATCACAATGAGGAGTGTATTGCAAATGAAACAGCTGAAGACTGCTGCTAGGAGAGAACTAGCAATGTTTTTTTATCCTGAGAGGTTGTATTTTCAGGGCAGTTGAATAAGACAGAAAATGAATATCCCTGTTAACACTAGGAAAAGGCAAGAATTCATCACACCTGTTGACAGCTAAGATCTGATATGAATAGAAATTACAGGAAATAATAATACTGTGAGAAGCCTAGCCCTCTGAGGGCTTCTCTGTTGCCTCCAGCAGTGCTTTATTAGAAGACCAATGTCAAACAGTACACATAAAAGTACTGATAAACAAATTGATACATTCACATCTCAGACCTGACATTTCTGCTTTCAGAACCTCTTAAAACAACATAAAGAAAAGACTATCTCTTTTTTTCTTCAAATGAGGCTTCTTTTAATAGTATGTTTACAAGTAATTTTTTATATACACTGCTCTATAAGCTTAATTAATGGTATAAATTTCAGATTAGAGAGATTACTCTTCTGAAATTGTATTTTGCTCTTTCTTTCCCTTCTATAAATGTTTCAGAACTACATGTACTGTACCTCTAATAGATTACATAGATGGGAATGATTATTCCATTGAGCCACAGCAAGGTGGGGATGAAGATGGTTTTGCCAGAGGGGCCTGGGACTGGAGTTTGCTATGGAAACGAATTCCGTTAAGCCACAAGGAAAAGTCCAAACGAAAACATAAAACTGAGCCTTATCGGTAAAGAGAGCTGTTTACATACTGTGACTCATAATGAATAATTTTCTAAACCCTTTCGTTTTTCCCTCCACCCCTGTTTTCCCATGAACTACGGTCGGTGCACGTGTGCCACACGGGTCCTTGCACATAACTGCATCTTCCCTGCCACCATCCGCCACCCTGCAGAACCACATGCACTGTGCCGCTTATAGATGTCATAGATGGCAACACTTATAAGATTGTGCCCCAAGGGGGTGGTGACGAAGATGGGTTTGCTAGAGGAGCGTGGGATTGGAGTATGCTATGGAAGAGGGTTCCCTTGACCAAGAGAGAGAAGGAAAGCAGAAAGACAAAAACTGAACCGTATCGGTAATCACTAAATCACTTACCCGTTTCTCTTTTTTTCTGAAGTCACTATTGATCCACTAAAACTTGCATGTACTTCTACTGTGAAAACCTTCATGTTTCTAACCACACTAGCCACTTTCTTTAGTTGGACCTGTTTGCCACAACTGACTATTTGCACAAAATACCTTTGCTACCTCTTGTTGCCTCTCCATTCCTGCTCTTATGTGGTTAACAGGGTGCACATTAGAATGACTGGGTTTTGTTTGGCAAAATAAAATACTGTATAACTTCCTTGCCAGGGGAAACTATTTAGCTATGATATTTTTTTTTAAGTAGTTTGGAAAAAACAGTGCTTGTTTAACCATTTGATTTGAAATAGCGAGCATGCTCTAAGTATTTATAATAGAAGGTAATGCCTGAAATCTGGAGCCTGCTGTCATGGCCTGCTGCATGCATACAGCTGGTAGATTTTGCATGTGTATTAAAAAAAAAATCCCTTTTGTCGTATTTCTCCCACTTGCTTCACAATAGATCACACCTGACAAAGAAGCACACTGTTTAAGAATCTTGGCTAGATATTTTCAAAGAATTCTAATATACTGCACGTAACATAAAAAAAAGGAAAAAATATAAAAACAACACCTTGTATTGTGGGAAAACTAATAATTTTCACAGAAGCCTTTTTATTATGCTTTGTAGTGGGATATGGTTTCTTCCCAGAAAACAAAAACTGGCTAGAAACCCTACCTTAGAAACTAGGGTTTCTGGTGGCTTTTCAAGACTGGGAGACTGTGGTTCTGCTGGTTTCTATTACTTTCCCCTTTGCACTTAACGAATCGTGTTACTACATTTGAAAGCAATCCTCACATCTTCAGAATCTAATGTCTTATATTGCTTGTATATATGATTTAAACATTGTAAGAACTGATGTTGGTAATTCCCTATCCTCACCCATGATTGTTCTTTGCTAAAATGGCAACACATGCAAGCAAGTTATGAAGCTTTGATCTGTTTTGTATATAGTATAAATAATACCATTTTCTGACAAGGCTGTCCACATTGGAACTTTAATATTCGCTTAGAGGGGGATAAACTATTTCAAACATCGCTGTTGTGTTCTGTGTTTACCATCCAAACAGGTCTTAAAATTGTTTAAGCAGTTCCCAGAAACACAGAACACATGTTTTCAGAATGGTTTAAAAGATGGCTTTATTTTTAATAATACTTTCAGAGACATGCCCTGCATCTGTTTATGTCCAGGCTGTGTGCATTTTCTTGCAGCAGTAACAAGGCAAGTAAGACCAAGTAAAAGTCTTGCTGAAACTGTAGCCAAGATTTCTTAGTTTAAAAGGAAAACAACCAAAAAGATCCTCCACAGCTTAAAGCACAGACACAAACTTTTTGTAATGTAAGAATTGCCCCAGGACTGAATCCTTTGAGTAACTTTATGCTTACCTCTTCATATCCTATAAAGTAAACTACCGAGCTTATGTAGATTTTACTGTGTTCTTTAACACGCTTGACAGCACACTGGGGGCCAAGACTGAAATTTCAGTATCTGAGGCCTCTACACTTGCCAAGTCTTTATGATGCTGAGGAAAACCAAAAGTGCAGGAAAGCCACAGGGCTGTGATGTGTAATGTGCTTTCCCCTGCTGTGCCTGCTGGCTTCCTACCCTTTGAATCCCTGGAATGCAAGAGCAGTGTTGGAGGAAAATACAATAGAAAGCAAGTAGAAAGGAACGTTTAACAGTAACTCAGCATCTTATCAGCTGATTTAGACAGCAACTAAACTGACAACTCTTGTACTTGGAGTCAGTAGCTCTGTTTCTGTTGCCTTGCCTCTGCTATGCAGAGAGGGGTGATATGTTAACTCTATGGGTTACTTTTTCTTAAGCAATTCTCCAGACATTTATATATGGAAGGGAAATACATTTTTGTTGCAAGGAACACCACTAACCTAGAAATCTAATACAATGAAGAGACTGAATAGTGATAGAAATTATCCATCTCAATAATTTGGTGATGCAGGAGTATTTAATTTGTGTTTTAGTTGGGTTACCAGTGTGATCTGGACTCCTGGATCCTTTCAGTACTGTATATCATTTGAAGTCAGAAAGAATTCTCTTTATCCTTAATTTTTATTTTTTTTTGAATTGCCCACTTAATAAGGACTCCACATTGTATCCATTAGGGGGTTTATATATTTTTTGATCCTCACTTGAAAAATGTTTGCTATCCACACTGGAAATGGCTTAACATATCTTACTCTCTATTTCAATGTGAGCAAGCTACCAAAGAATTTTACTTATAGCTATTCTGCAAAAATTTAACCCCAGCCAGGAACCAAGCACCATTCTGCTGCTTGTTCATGCCCCACCGGCAGGATGGGGGAGAAAATCAGAAGGGTAAAAGCTAGAAAACTCATAGTTTGAGGTAAAGACGGTTTAATAGGGAAAGCAAAAGCCACACACACAAGCAAAGCAAAATAAGGAATCCCATGGGCAAGCAGGAAATCAGAGCCCCATCACACGTAAACACCATCACTCCAAACATTCCCTCTTCTTCCCCCTAGTTTTATATGTTGAGCATGATGTCATATGGTCTGGAATATCCTATTGTTTGGTTGGGAAAACCTGCCCCAGCTGTCTCCTCCCAGTTTCCCATGGACCCCAACTTCCTTGCCAGCATGGGGGTATGAAAAGCAGAAAAGGCCTTGGCTCTGTAAGTCCTGCTCAGCAATAACAAAAACATCTCTAGATTATCAACACTGTGTTCATCATAAATCCAAAATATAGCCCCATACTAGCCACTGTGAAGATAATTAACTCTATCCCAGGCAAAACCAACACATGCTCTAATCCAAACCACAACATCTTTTTGACACATTAAAACTTGCTAATTGAATCTTGACATATGGGAAGGGATTCACAAAGCCATTAAATGAAAAAGAAAAACAAACAAACAAACAAACAATAAACCAAAATGGAAACCTTGTACAACTTTATCAATACCCTCTTAAAAATTTCACTGAGTATAATGTAAAGTGTTTCCTATGGAAGTAGTAGAAAAAGAGCTAGACAAATAAGATAACAAATGTGTCATTCAGCTGGGAAAACTCTCTTGCTTGTTTAATAAATAATATGTTTCAGTGTGGCAGCTCCTCAGAATATAAACTTAAGTCAGCTTTGCAGTCTCACATGTTATCTCAAAAACTTGAAAAACTTTCAAGAGAGAAACATTTCATCACACTGATTCTTATCTACTTTTTTAAAAAAAATTATTTTAATAGAAGCATGCTAAAGGGCTGAATGGATAATTTGGTCCAAATTTATGTATCATCAAATTCATTAATTAAATAATTTGATTATAGAAGAAAACCTACAACATAGTAAAACCTGTGATTCAGTAAAAATTACATAGATGTCACTTCAGAAAATTGCTGCAAGCTGGTGACAAAGCTTTATGATTTTTCAGTGTATTGCCATTTACCTGATCTTTACTATATGTTAACTCTGACTTGGTTCCTTAACGTTTGCTTTCTCTGAGTGCTATTGTATCCTTTTGGCAGAAAGAGTTACACTGTCTTCCTTTTTTAGGTCCCCTGCAATGGCTGGTGGATTGTTTGCCATCGAACGTGATTTCTTCTTTGAACTGGGTCTGTATGATCCAGGGCTTCAGATTTGGGGTGGTGAAAATTTTGAAATTTCTTACAAGGTAACACCAATATTAATTCAATTTAATAGATTATTTTTTTCCTGTAAATATTTCTGTTTGGAGTTCAGGCAGATGTACCTCTGCCTCATGAAGCCCAGAAGGTTTTGTTCTGAGGAGATATTGCGGCAGAGATGTGTCTCCTCAGTGTTTACCTGTGGGCTTTGTGACAGAAGTATTCAGAGAGGTGGCCATGTGCTGAGGCACAAATGATGCATAATATAGGTTTTCTTAATGGTTTGAGATTGCACTCCTCAACTCCCAAATATCTAATGTGAAAGCACACTGGCAAATTTATGGGGGGAAACTGAGTGTTCTCATAGTGAGTATAGAAAAATGTTGCTTCTAATGAAAATTATGATAGAGAACAAGTAGCACTCATTTATGCATGTGTGCCTGTGAAGTATATAATGGTGCAACAAAAAGTAATCTGCCTGCTCCCTACCATTTTTGTGAGTGAAAAATTATCTCATATACTTTTCAGAATTTCAAGAACTTCTTTACAAGGGAAGTCTTCATAACTGAAATGCTAGCTGCATAATTCATAATCACTGTGGAGGATTTTATTTTCACTCCTAGGCATAGGCATGCTCCTCAGTTAGCAGGAAATGTAAGATGATCGTAATTAGCTTCTTGTAGCTTCAGTACTCATAATGACACAAGTGGCAGACAGCAGGAATCTGTCCCAATTAACAAACAAAAGTGAAGATGTCTTATATCCTCAGTAGCAGTCTGAGAAATCATAGCTTAATTTTACTAAAAGTACATTCAGAACTCCCCTAGCTACCCTTACTCTTCTTGATTTAGAGGAAAGCTCTGAGTGCACTTGCTCAGCTGTAAATCCATATGCAAAAACATAGTTATTGAGGATGTTACACACATGGGGTCTTTATCCGTATAATTCTTCATCTTGCTTAAAGTAAAATCATGATTGAAATTGCATACAGTAGTTTTCTGTTTGAAGTGCTCATTACACAGAGACCTCCAAATTGGTTTCATGTAGATCACAACCAATCTTCACCAGACCTAAACATTTCAGTCTTGCACACTGACTCCTAGATAGCAAATATAATGAATAGCCTTGCATGTCTGAGGAGTGTTTTGATGAAACTTAAGAAAATTAATATCCTGATGCAATGAAGAAAGTAAACTTGTCTGCCCGTTTTTCCTAATACTGGTGAGTCATACTTTTAATCTGGAATTTGGACTAACTTGGAATATCCCCAAAGTTAGCTTGAATTTGGATTTGATGCTACAATTAAACTTGTCTAAACTATGAGCAATTAAATTCAGATTTAGGTATGTTTTCTTTCCCTGTAAAGAGATTATCCAAGGATGTGTGGGAGAGAGGGAATTTCAGAATGGTAATATATTTTACCCATTTTTTATTTTCAGGTACTATAGCTAAAGAAAAATCCATTTCTACTTGGAGCAATGGGTTACCTAAGACATCCTTATCTCCTACTAGTTTTTATTAAGAAAAACTTAATTGTGAATGGGCATCTAACCAAAACCCATCTTAGTGATGGCATGTGGGGTACTTTAATGAAAACAAAATATCATTTATTCTGTCATAATAAAAGTTACCCTATTCCAGATTTTGTGCACTCATTCATTACTGTTGTTTTAAAATAGTAATGGAATGAGGTGGCCCACATTTTAAAAAAGTATTTTAGCTGAGAAACTTCATGGCTGAGTTGAAGATGTAGTCAGTACAGCCTTTGATTTCAGAGACCTATTTTCTTTATGCTTACGACTGAAGCAAAAAACATGTAAATATATCACAGTCAGTACAGTAAGAAAAGAAGCTGACATTTCTTCCATAATTTATTACCTGTCTGTCTTAAATTCCTCCTCCTATATGTTAATAATACCTTTGCTTTAACTTGTAGATCTGGCAGTGTGGGGGAAAACTGCTGTTTGTTCCCTGTTCTCGTATTGGACACATCTATCGTCTCCAGGGCTGGCAAGGAAATCCACCCCCTGTGTATGTTGGGTCTTCTCCTACATTAAAGGTACTGTTTTGAAGCAACATTGAAGGTGGTTTTGATTTCAGATAAGAGCAGTTTTAGATAAATCTGTTTAAATTCTCAGTAACAATTTAGAGAGATATTTTAGTGTCTAAAATTGAGATGGTTATCCACATGGGAGAGACAGCTTTGTGCTAATCCCACTGTTATTAAGAGTAGAAATTCCTGAAACCCATCTTCTTGCTCTAAAGCCTTCACCTACCATCTCTGAGGTACAAATCACATTTTCTATTACTTAATCTCAGCACTTCAAGCCTTTGATGCAGTGTGCCAAACTAAGTATGAACAACTCTAGTAGCTATAGCATACTCCTGGAGATGATGATCATGGGTTTGAAATCCCCCTTTATCTTGATAGGGTGTGATCCTAGGCTGAGTTAGCAAATTTTGGAATCTAGCATCTCTCAGACTTTTGTGACTGCATTTGTTAGTTAAGAAGCAGTAAATGACACCTGGGAAAATGACATGCTTTGCATTTCACCATAAAGGTTGGTAACTCCTCAGATACCTTGCAGGTTCTATAAGTGTTACTCAAAGCATGAGATTAAAATTAGACAGCATCTCAAGAAAAGAGTGAGCCAGCTGCCTGTGTCCGAAGAGAGAACTTTAAGCAAGAAAAGTTGTTTCATATCAATTTGCATCTACCAGCAGGAAGAGAGGCAACCCTCCTGTTAAGATTTCCAAGGCAAGATGTAGAAATAGCTTTTTCCCTCTTCAGGTACCCTTCTATCCCCCACAGTGAATGTACTTTTTTTATAGCTTCATTCAATTTATGCTGAATGTGGATTAAAGTCATGATAACTTGTGTCTTTAGTCAGATCTGTTAAGACTGCTTTAACACTGGGTCATTAATGCTAAAGAGTTATACAAAGTGGGGTATGCATCTAGAATGTATATAAGTAATATTGAGGTAGAACCCAATAAACAGAAAAAGATGTGAGGGAGAGGTTTGTTCACCAAGTGAGCTATCCAGTTTTCCCCCTAATCCAAATAGCTGACCCATCTAAGACTGAAGTTTTTCCCCATAATGGACTAATGTATATCATTCTCTGTATTAAAACTGTAGGTGAATAAAAACCCTGAATTGCAGTTCTGGTAAAAGCAAAGTAATGCAACATTTTATTGCACCCAAAACTGAAAAGGCTTTATTTTCAAATGAACATTTTCTAACCTTAGCAAAAGACTTTGCACTGTCATTGAGCAAGTCAGTTTAATTTGGTGGCTTCAGTCCTAATCTACAATTTGAAAATAATATTCACTCGTCTTTTATAATCCATTGATGGCAACAAATTATTAGTGCTATATAATAATTTCATGCTGTTACTTTTTAAGAGGATTAACCCTTAAACTTCTGTTATTAACATGGAGTTGTGCCTGACCTGTTGTGTGTGCTTTGACGTCACAGCAGTGTTTTTGTTCTTCACAGAACTATGTCAGAGTTGTAGAGGTGTGGTGGGATGAATACAAAGATTACTTCTATGCCAGTCGGCCGGAGACAAAAGCGCTACCGTATGGAGATATATCTGAGCTGAAAAAATTCCGTGAAGATCACAACTGCAAAAGTTTTAAGTGGTTTATGGAAGAAATAGCATATGACATAACTTCATATTATCCCTTACCACCTAAAAATGTGGACTGGGGAGAGGTAAGTGGAACACATATGTACTCTATGTATTTTAGGAGGGTTTTTTTTTAAAAAATTGGGAATTTAAAAGGAAGCAATTGATACTTGACATCACTCTGTGAACAGGCTGTTTGATTACTGCTGTTCTAAGCTATATGATACTATCCAGAGAGCTACAGAGATATAACCCCAGGAAAAAATTATAGGTACTGTAGCAGGTGTGATTTTTTTAATTAGCTCCACAAGTCCTTGAAGGATGATTTGTGTCTATCCCTGTCTTCAGCTTTATGTAAAGCTCTTTTTTCCATAATTGGAATATATGTTTTCTCAAATGAAAAAATGTGAACCCTTCATGTAGGAGTATTGGTGGAGATTAACAGGTGAAAATATTTTTCTGTGAAGGCCTAAGGAATAGATCGTGAATTCCAGGTGGAGTACATTCTGCCTGCCTTTGCTAGACGGGGGTATAGTGATACAATTACAGCCTCAGTGAATCCCCTATCTGCAGGTAATAATTTGATATGATTCTGTAACCATCATTTCCAGCAATAGTATATATGAGTATGACTTCTCTAAATTGAGAAAGTGGTTACAAATGTGGCATTTTCAGGTGGTTGACAAACAGCAGTAGCATATTGCCAGGTGAATGCAGGAAACACCCCTGAATCCTCCCTGTCTCATTCTGGCATTTAGCCCACACCTGGGATAGCACTTACTGCAGTCCCCTGCCTGCTTTTAGATTTTATTTTTTTTTTGCTCTCTGCAGTTGGTTCCAGCCTTGTCCTGTCTCTCCTCTTAATTTCACTTTTGCAGATTGTTGGGGCAAAACCAGAAAATCTTCTCATTATCTGAGAAGAACTCCCATGTCCCACCAAATTTAACAATCTTCTTTCCCAAGATATGATGGACCTGTTTCTATAATGTCTGTAATTTCTAATGCACTTTTGATCTGTGCCGTTTCCTGTGGCCAAGAAAGTGTCATCTCTTAATTTCTCAGAAGAATTAGCAATACAAAGCGTGTGCATGCTGAAAGGTGGTACAAATAATCTTTTATCTGAGGGACCAGGCGAACAATGCTACCTTGATATCTTACCTGAAAGTCAGCACAAAGCATCAGCTACTGTATTAGCCTTAGACCTTCTTTTGAATCCTCATAAAGGGTTAGGAAGGCACACGTTAGGAAGGCACACTGTATTGTACTATTCACAAAGGGGAAAGCATCTGAAGAGAAGAAAATAACAATGGTGACCTTGTGAGAAACATTCCCCATAAAAGCAAACAGGTCTAGTGAAGCAACAGGAAAGCTCTAAGTTCAGGGACTCTCTGCAGTTTTCTTCAACTCTTCTTCACAATCTAGTAGTTATTCTACAAATGATAAATCCCTCCTACCCTCCCCCCTTCCCCGAATGCCACACTGATTGCATTTCCAAATTATAAGGTATGAAAGTATGGGGTTCATCTTCCCTAGCGCTCTCTGAAAGTCAGGGCTAAGCTTAGTCCTCCAGACTTTCTATACTATTACGAAGAAGAAAGGGGGTCTGGCAAAGAAAATAGATCTGGAATGTTATTTGTGTCATAAAGTCTGTAAAAATCTGCTTGTTGGCCCTTCTGAGCAGGGAGCGAGATAATGGGCAGTTGAGGCATGCTTTATGGCAGGACTTCTGTTCTTTATCTCTGTGTCTGTGCCTGTCCCTCATCACTTTTACTTCTTTTTTTTTTTTTTTCCCCCTGGGTAATTGCTGCTGCAGAAGGTACATCTGAGCAGCTGAGTCAGTGGACTGTGCCTGTCTGTGGGTAATAGCTGCTGTGTATAACTTGTCCACATCCCACTTCTCTTCATCCACAAGATGAGAGAGAGCAACTTAGCTGAGCTCCTGCTTTATTTTTGCAGACCTGGGAGATGAAACATGCTCTGATAGAAGACTGAATAAATTAAAATACTTGATATTTTTGGTGTTATTAATTTGGAACTAAGCTTTGCAACTCTAACTTTGTCAGTGTACTCCAACTCACATAAGAGCTTGCAAATTAATGTGGGGAACTTGAAGCTTCATCTTTCAGAACGGTTTAGCATCAGTATTTAAATTTCATGCACAGGTTTATCTCATCTCTCTCTGTCAGATACCTGTTTTGGTTTGAAAATAAGTGGGAATTTTCTGAACTCTTTGTCACTTGTTTTTTCCTGGAGACTAACTTAGAGTGCAAAACCTCTTTTCCAGATTAGAGGCTTTGAAACCTCTTACTGCATCGACAGCATGGGGCACACCAATGGTGGCTTTGTTGAGCTTGGCCCATGCCACAGAATGGGAGGAAATCAGGTAAGGAGCTTGGAGACAAGTCTGAAGGAGAATTGTTTGCTGTGGATTGTTAACAGACTGGTTTTCTGTTAGGTCTGTGCATAAAGCCACTTAGGTGCCAACTACAAGGATGGGAGTTAGGGTTTTCCATAAGTGTACTGACATTGCTAAAATACAGCAATCTGAAAATACCATTTCAAACCATAATGGTATAAAATTGAAGGCAAATTCATAATCACTTCTTCAGAGAAGCAGGTACATGAAGAAGCGACCATATCACTGCATTAGAATAACTACAGCTCTTATCATTGCTGCTGACTCATCACTTCACTTAATAATTCATCCTTCAGGATAATCCCTTTATTCACTTTGACTCAGTTATTTCACAAAGTTGTTTTGCTCTAATGGAAGTATAAACACTTTTGTGCAATAACTCCTCTTCCAGTGCATGAGAGAAGATATTGAATAGAAATTTGTCTCTGCTTCATTTACAAAATAATTGACAGAACATAATTACTATTAGGTGATTGCAATCCAAGCTTCTCTTGTATTTGACCTGTATATTCACAAACCTACCCACACTACCACACAAACCTGTTGTTCTGTCTTTACATCTCCTTTTTTGATTGGAAATTTTTTTCAGAATTTAAAGTTCTTATTTAAGCCATTGCAAACTTAAACCAGGCAGATTTTTCACAACAGTCATGAAATCACATGCAGGATGATGTTTTTACACATAATATGTGGGTTAGCTCTTAGTAGCCCCTGGAAATATCTCTTTTATTTTGATATTTAATGAAAAGGTTCCCTAAACTACTTTTTCTGTATATGATACTCAAAACACCCTGTAATAATTATTTCATAAGAAGTAGCTAGTATAATCTTTTTGTATCTAGATGCATTAGTTTGATTTCCTATATGGGTAAAATGCCAAAGTTTTACTGTCTTCACATGAAATTACTGTCCAGGACCAAGAACTTACTACCAGACTTTTACAAAGACAGTAGATTGTTTGGCCATCAAATCATAAAAAGGTTTTTAATCAAATGCTTTCAGAAGTCTCGTAAATAGGAATCCCTTTAGCATTTTTGTCTTGCTGGCTAAGTTTCTTAGCCTTCAAAATCCTCCAGGAAAGTTATCCATGAAATGTAGTGGTGTGATAGTAAAAGTGTCTTACACTGTGTAGAATAAAGAACCCTCCTGAAGGATAGGTGTAATAAAACCAGAGAATGTTTTGAATGTAGCAGTTTCATTGTATTTTCAGTGTCTCTAAAGTACTCCTTGAGTCAACTGTTAAAAAAATGCCTTTTTCTTTCCCTGTTAGCTTTTCCGAATCAATGAAGCTAATCAACTCATGCAGTACGATCAGTGCTTAACTAAAGGACCAGATGGATCCAAAATTATGATTACGCACTGCAATCAGAATGAATACAAGGATTGGCAATTCTTCAAGGTATGCAACAGATACACAGAAGAAAACAAATTTTAGATTTTTCATCCTAGTTTTTTGCACCTTTTAAAAATTATTTTATGTATATCTGAAATTAAAGATTTATGACAAGATTAACTGAATCAAGTAGAGTAAATTGTAAAAGATACATTCTCAGAAATACATGCACACCAGAAAAACTTTCTCTAGGGAAAGATGCTTTTGTTTAGAGGTTCTAGTTGCTGTCTTTGGTCACAAAATCTTTAAGGAAACTCTCATGAGACTCATGTGCTGCCATAAGTATGTTAGGAGTTGGTGCTTGTCTCAGGGGAAGCAAAGAGCATGTCCACTACCAGTGACAATGTTTATAAAAGCTTTTAGTGCCATCACCCTCTCTGCTTGCATGCTTTCTATGAAGAAAGTGTCTTTATCTCATGTATGCTGTGAGAAGATTGCTTAAATGCTGGAGTGCATTTAGCAGCTAGAGTCAGTATTAGGTCTAATTTTGGGTGGTCTAAATTGAAGTGTTTAAGGACACAAGATATTTTTAAGCCTGCATAGATGCAGGTAAGTATAATATTACTCCGCATTTTTGCGTTCTCTTTGTCTACTTCAGTATTTGTTTTTCCTGTTCATTAGCCATTCTCTAATAACAATAACATGCTCTGTTGTTAATTCTGGGTGTGGTGCTGTTATAATGGTATTAGTAGTTTTGTAAGTGTTCCTTCAGAAAATGCTGAAGGTACTATTTCTGTTTGTCTCTTAAAAAAACAGGACTGAATAGTCTGAGGGTGATTTATCCCTGAATATAGACACACATAACTTCATTCTGTATCTAAGAAACTATTCTGTGTCAATTTTTCTTCAGTCTATCTAGCATATTGCATATTTATTAATTTATCACCTGGTTATCTGGATTGTTTGTTATTTGTCTGAAAGATGTTGGCACTGTTGAGTGCAGCAAAATCTTTTTGTTATCCTTTAAGCCATTCAACTCTTTCTGGTGTTTGCACAGAGCTAGGAAATATCAGGCACTGGAATGCCATTTCCACCCAGATCAGCTTTCTTGTGCCATACAGACAGACAAAATTCTTTAAATCTGAAATGTAAAAATCAATAAGCAGTATTTTGGTGCCTGCTGACTTTGGTTTTAATATTGGAATAATACATAGCCATTCTAGTTTATCCCAGCATATTACTTGACTTCTCTCTAAGCATTTCTTTTATGCAAGAAGATCCATTTCTTCTACACTAGTATCAAGTTGTGTAATTGTTTGCTTATTACCACAAGTTATAAAGAAGCCAAATGGGCACGGTCTTGACTGTAGAACAAAACACTGAGTGGCTTCTAGAAGGGGAAAAAAGGGAGAGTGAGAGTGAAAGGACCACCAAAGGTGTGTAACCAAGCAAGTACTTGGAATGTGGCACACTCTGGTGTGCAGTACAGAGGGTATGACCATTGGAAAAGAATGAAATGCTTATGAACTGCTGAAAAATGTTATGGCCTCGTGTAAATGAAAGCTGCCAGGATATTTTATCTGGTTGGTTGGTTGGCTGGTTGTTTCTGGAGTGAACACTTGTGTGCCTGTTTGGTGGGTGTAACGCGTGCTGCTTGAGCACTGAACAGTAGCAGGGCTTTAGTGTCCATGAGCAAGCACTGAGAACAGGGCTGACAGTAGTGTGCCTGTCGCTTTTGTCCACGCATCCATTTACCTCTCCAAACAGAGGACTCCCATGTCTGGCCACACGGAAGGAGCAAGTATTGAGCTGAACCAACATTCAGCCGTGCAAATGTGCGTGGGGCTGGTGGAGAGGGTCCTAATGTTAGGGGCAGCTAGGCATACAGGGCAGGGCTGCCAAGCCCCAGCCCAGCCACAGCGTCATGGGCTTCCTTCTGCTCCCTTGCCCTCCACACTAGACACAACCAGTTGGTGAGTCCGGGCTGTGTCTGGCACAGGGGGTCAGCAAGCAGGAGACTAAAGCAAGGGAGTGTGGGGAGTGTGGAAGTAGCCAAATGTGCAAGAGACAGCCTGAACATGCCTGGCACAATAGGTAGGCAGTTTCTTAGTCAGCCTCCTGTTGCTGCAGAAGTCAGACTTAATTCTTGTACTCTCTACTCTTCCTTCTGCCAGCCAAACAGGGAGTCAAGTTAGTACTTTTTTTTTCCCGTGTGGTTAATGTCAGTGTTGTGCAGTTGCTTTCTGTGAGGGCTAACCGTAGGAGGATCTGCCAAGTGAAATCTTCATAGAGCTGACCTAAAGAGTCAATCTTTTTGTTTGGTTACAGGATGAATGAAAAGGCTAGAAGCATTTTAGATACAGGTTCTCTCATTTCCTCAGCAGTTTCTTGCCTAAGAGAAACAGGAGGCATCTCAAGTACACCTACGTGAACCAAAGAAGCTATGAAGGCTATGAAACTCTAGGTTTAAAAATAGTAAAATGAGTATGGAACTTATCTGTTCTGGGACCCTGAAACCTGGTTTTGTAAAGTTATATTACAGTTGTAAAGAAAATGTTAAAAAAAACCAAAACCAAAACTAAACCCAGCTCAAAAACCCAATACATTTGGTTTTGTTTTTCAGAATCTGCACAGATTTACTCACATTCCGTCAGGGAAGTGCTTGGATCGCTCCGAAGTTCTTCATCAAGTTTTCATTTCAGAGTGTGACTCCAGTAAAGCAACACAAAAATGGGAAATGAACAACATCCTTAGTGTGTAGATGGACAAAACCTACCTACTGACACATTCATTTGTACAGGACTGAAAATAGCCTGAAAACTGCTGCAGTTATTAACTTTGTACAGCTGTGAGCCTCCTGGCTTGGATGAAGGACATAGAGGAACTGTGATTATTACAATAACATTATCATCCGCAGTTAATGTTTACAAAACTGCTTTACCTTAAACTCTGTAGATGTTTACATCTTTTTGTTTTAAGATGTTGGTAAATTTATGTGCTGTTAGCTATGTTTCATAGGAACATAGTTAAAAACGTTGTCTTCTTTGGGATTACACTCAGGGGTCTGAAGGCAGTTTTTTTACACACACTTGAAGAGGTTGGAGTAACCAGATTTTCATAGAACTTGGTGATTATCAACCTATTGTATATTTTTATTTAATTTTACATCTTACTAAGCACTGCCACAGGTTATTAGCCAGGGTGGCCTTCTTTCACAGTCATGCTGCTTTTTTGGAAGATGAATTTCAACATATTTAGTGCCTCTTTCATTTCTCTCTTTCACGAGAAAAGCATTTGTTGAAAATTATACAATGGATTTTTCTGAACTGTCACCAGGGGTAGGGACCAACTGTACCACCCTATGTAATTACTGTGTTAGCAAAGACATATTTCTATTGTCGGTTTGACTGCTCTACTTCAACGGAATGCTTTGTATAGTGGAAGGAAGAGTTTTGAGTTTATTGCTAATGTGGTACATTTTGATGGAGGTAAGCACCCTCACAATTCCAGTTAAGAATTTATAAGCACTAACTTCCTTGTTTAAATCATGCCTTACATAAAAATAATTAAAATTTAAAAAAAAAGAAAGGCTGCACAATAATGTAAATCTTGGAAATAATCAAAGTAGAGGTGGACTAAAACTTTTAATTAGGAAAAAACATCCAGCTTTTAACACATCTGCATAATTTGTTACAAGGACATCTGTCTGCCAGTTTGGATGCCAGATTGCCAGATTTAGATTAAAAAAAATTAAAATCTTGAAACCACGTTTATTTGTACTAATTTTCATCCTTTTTTTGTCATTTGCAACTTCTCCAGAGGGATTACAAATACAAAAAACAACTGATTGGTGCTATAGTGTACAGAGTAGAATGTGAAGAAGTTGTTTCTTAAAATGTTCTGGAAAGGAGTTGATGCAAACTCCCTTAGGAGTATAAATATTTACACTGAATGAGTAGAGAGGTGGAGGAGAAATGACTTATCCTCACTTCCTTTGTCCAGATATTGTGACTTAAATGTTGACATCAGTGTACTGATTTCATAACAGTTATCCCTATAACATGTCACTCAATTAAGTATAACTAAATACTCCCCTGAAGTCTAGAATAGCACTGCATGCAGCTTCCATTGATGTTAACAAGGGTTATGTATCATATTTGGTGACAGAGTTTGATCTTTAGAGGGCTGTCTGCACTGATCTGTTAGTTTGGGATCTTTCCTAGTTTCTTTAAACTTATCCATCATTTCAGAGCTATGAAAAAAAAAGAGAAAATAAAGGAGGGAGAAACTGGAAAAAAAATGGAAAATAAGGTTGTGTGCTGGTACTTGTTACTTGTGTGTATGAAAACTGACTCCATTTGTGTGTTGGGCAGATTAACTTAATCATACAACTATGCATAAGAGAAAGAATGCTGGCACATAAATTGTGCGGGTGTGCATTTTAAATGGGTATTATGTGCAATTCATTGAAAGCTGATGCTCTATGTGAATATGAATCTGTATGTGAGACTGAAACCTTACAAAACATGAGATCATAAGAAGCTGTTGCTGTAATGAATTTTTCTTACTATAGCCGGCTTGGAAAAAAATAATTCCCATATTCTTGCTTTGTAAGTTGATGATAATATCACTATGCATTTCTACATATTTTATAAATTTGATTTATGCAGATTTTGATACACTGTATGTTTCTGTAGAAATTGTATAAATCTTTAAAAAATTTATTAGGGATAAATCTGGGAAACCTGTGTATATCTTACTCATGGGTTGCTTGTTTTTTAGGTGAAGTAAATAAAATATTTGAATTTTTTGGTTTACTATATTTTTACAGAGTAAAAATGGATTATTATCTTTATAGAAACCCCGTATCTTTAAAATCTAGGCAACTTCAATGTTACAAACTTACAAATATTAAAAGTGGTCTATTTTAATTTTTATCTAGATACCTTTTGTCGCGTCTGTGGGGACTCAGATTTTTTTCCAGTGAAATGAAAAATTAAATTCCCACTGAGATCCGTCACATAGGCATATTTGGATTTTTGTATCACCTGCCTGATCTAATTAGGTAGACTTAATATGCTTGTAGAAAATTAACTTGAAGATGATTTCTAAAGTAGAACCAAGGGTCAGGACTAATTTGTAGTGTTTTGACTATATTTTATCTTAGTCCATTTATGTTTCTGCCAACAAACATGTTTCAATCAGACTATTTTTTCCTGAGAATGTTCCTTAGCAGAAGAGTATGCAATTAAATCAGGACATGAAAGACACAAGTTCAGACCTAAGAGCAAACCTAAATGCTGAAATCTACAGGGCTTTTTTACAGATGGGATTCCTTCTTCCCAGCCACATCTGTCAGTGCACTTTTGTGTATTCAGATTTCGAATGGCTCCTTTGACAAAACCCTGCAGGTATAACAGCAGACCATTCATATAGGCAATACCCTTTCATGTATGAAAACAGGGATTGATAGGAAGGAGGGGACATCTTTCTTCATCACCAGAGATCCTAGCACCAGGAGAACCTACAGCACACTTTGGCAGTACCAAAGATGCTGTTCCCACTGGTGGCATCCTAGAATCAACACATGTTCTTTTCCTACTGCTAGTCAATCTCCTTTACTACTGTTTGCTTCTTCCATACCATTTGCTTCCCAATTGCAGTCCCTAAAGCCAAAAATTATCAACTTACTGCTTGGAAACTAGATCAAGATGCTTGAGATCTATTACACCATGCCAGAGGTGTAAAAATTTTATGCTTACCTCTGAACGGTGAGCCTTCTCACAAGAAACAGCAAAACATACCACTGCCTATAAAAAACATAAAAGGTGCTTTGGTAGATTTTGCTGGATGTTAGTTTTATGTTAAAGAAGATCAAATTGTGCAAGATCCATGGAAGCAAAGTAATAAGAAGAGGAATTTAAGAACATGAAGAAGAAATTATCTACACCACTGAACACAAACTTTGTTTCTGTAAAAGCATTTATTGTTTGTTCCCTCCTGGTGAGCTTGGATCCATCAATTGTAAGAGGTGAAAGAAACAACTTGAGGAAAACAAATTGGCAGTGTTTCTGTTTGTTATTTTCCTCGCTATAAAAGGCATGGGAATACTATATCTTGCTGTGTTCTGAAATCTTATCTTGCTTACTTTTATGAGAACAGCCCTTGAGAAGTGTCAATGGTTATCTTCCAGGATAATATGCACTTTCTAAGAACATCAGAAATGGGTGCCAGCATTTGGTATTCTGGTTGTTGACTTTACTTACCCTGCAAGCCTCCTGTGAACTCCTATAGTGTTGGACTACTAAGCTGTGTATCTTGGCTGCCACTGTATAAGAGGACTCTATGTAGAATGAATCTAGATAGAAAAAGTGATAAGGCTGTCAAAAAATGTCAAAAAGCCACTGATTTTGGCTTTCAGTCTGGGAAAAAATTATATAAAACCTGAACTGTGAGATGAGCTCTGAAGACTGAAACCACTTTGGCCCTCCTGTCGCTGTGGGGAACTTCTGGTCATCTTCCCTCACACACTGCTGCCACAAGTGTGCACATTCTTGCGAGCTGCCTCCTTCATTGCACTCTTGGCTCCTGTCACTGGTATGGATCCCAAAAGTGTGAAGAGGTGCTTTTGTGGATTATACATCTTGGTAACTCAGGTAATGGTTAGTAACCTTTGTTTTTTAAAATCTTAAAAATCTAGCCTGTTCTTAACATAGAGAAACAAATATTAAAAAAAAATGTAAGTTTATAAAAAATGAAGTATTCTTCATTACCCTGTAATATGGGTTCTGTAAAACTAAAACTAAGCTGTCTGCACAACCCTTAGGATTTTTACCACATTGCTGTGCTCTGGGGTTTTTCTGAACAACAGTGTGAATGGAGACTTCTCAGCCAGGTAGTGACACAGCTGACGATCTGGTAGGTCTGAACTGGCTGATGAAAAACACATGTTCCTTCAGTCAACAGGTCAAAGAAGGTGACAAGCATCAAAGTCTTTAAGGAGCAGTTAGAGCTTCTCAAACACCAAGATGAAAAGGTATGTGTTCATGTTAGATCCTTTTTCTCACTATTATGCTTCACAGAGAAGAAACACCATTGTTTTAGGGACAAAAACAGTGTCCCCTCTGAAATGGAGTGCAGGTAAAGCAGGGCTGAGGGCTGGGTGAGTCGCAGAGCTCTCATGAATGGGTTCATTCAGTGGGTTAGCAGAACTGCTTCTGGTGGTGTGACAGTTCAAACAGTTCCATGATATTTCGTGTGCAAGCATAATGTCTCCTGCACAAGAAAGGAGCAGAAAGGTAGGAGAAATAGCGTAGCACTAACTCATAATAAAATCTAAACAACTAATGCCTGAGATGCACGTGATGGCAACAGCAGCCCTTTGGCTGAGCATCCATGGGGTCCTGACAGATAAAGGGAAAATAATGGAGAGAAGATATTTTACTTCCCTAGAAAGAGCTGCTGATGGCAGTATGTGTCAGCTGAGATGGCAACATGCTCAGGCAGTTCCCAAACCACAGTCTTCAGATGAGGCAGCCTGATTTGGAATAGGCTTTTTGAACTACTTGAAGGCAATAGAGTTGAAATAGGAATCAAAATACAGCCTTTGCCCTTGAAATTTGTGGAAGGATTTCCTCGGGAAAGTAATGTAGGTACAGGAGACCATAAGCCCTGCCTGGCAATGATGCCTTGCTGGCCTGAGCCTGTGGGATGGCTACAGCCTCTTGCCAGAGCCCCCAAGGCCATCACAGTTGTCCAACAGGCAGCTACAAATGCATTTTTCATAATTTTATTTTTAAGGCAGCAGAAACTGTGAAAAAAAGTAGAAGTAGATGAATGTATAAGCCTTCTGGAAGATTCTTGTGAGTTCATAAGAAGGGAGATTTGGGAAAAGATGACCAGGAGAAAAAGCATGCCCAGCTCTGAAAGCACTTTGAGTCATGCTGCTCTTTCAATTGCACTGAGGAATGCACTGAAGTCTTACCTGTCCTGAAGATGCCAAGCTAATCAACCTGGCAATGGAAGGGAAAGCTGTCTGTCCTGCTGTCTGTGAGTGAAGGTAAGATGGTGTGTGGTCTTACTGAGGAAAACAATTCTGTAATTCTGTAGCAGACTGGGGTCTGGTTACTACTGATATTAACTATATATATAACTATTGAGGATAAAGTAATATTGAACCAGGCCATTCCCAGCTGGAGATAGGAAACACTCCTGATTTTTTTTTCTTTTCCTGCTACAGTATCCCATTATCTTCCATGTGATGATTATTTGGAAAATGGAGTCCATGCTCAGGAAATATCAGGACCCTTTATCTCTGATGGATCAGCTGAAAAATATTCTAAATTAGGATAAGAACTGAACATAATATTGGAACATAAAAGCATATGCAAGATCAAACCAAAAGTCCTGGTAACACAGCAGCTTGTCTCACTCAGAAGGATCCATGTGCTATAAGAGTATGGGGAAGAGTGAAAGGATGTAGCAAGGATACTTGTCTAAGATTGTCCCTACTTCTGGCATTATGTAACTAAAGAACTGTCTGACTAGAAATGGTATCTTCTATTTAATAGTCCAGAATTTGTCCAACTGTTACTTGAATCTAGGCAGACTTTGGTCACGTGTCATCTGATATATTCAAAGAGTTTGAAGGTTTCTGAAGAGGCTTGCTGACTCTGCAGTGCACTCCTCTAATGTGACAAATTAGTGAGATATAGGCAGATTGTGAAGGCTTGTTAAAGTTCTTATTTCCTGAAGGAGTAGTCTGTGCTTAGGTCCATGCAGGGTTCAGCCAGCCAGGAGCTAGTTTCACAGCAGCAGCACCAACAAGAACATCATCAACAGCTCATTTTTTCAAAAGGCCTTTTAGAATGTTGTGTTCTTGTCCACAAAAACATCAACCCTCTAGCTCTGCTGAAGAACTGATTTATGGGTAGAAACTTAACCATTAGATGTTTGGGCCAGGAAATACTGAGAATAGCTTATACGTGGAGTACTGGATATGCTGACTGTAAAGACTTTACTGGTGGTTGACTTCATATTCAGCCCTGGAACACCACAAGCCTCTCCAAGACTGAGGCTAAGGGGGATAGCTGATCTCAAGATGTCAGGATCATCAGGGCAACATACATGTTCACTCACTAATCGGTTCTGGCCTGTGACAATTAAGTAATTTGAGAAATCTGTGTAGGCAGTCAGCCCTTTGTCCAGGTAGGTCTGAATCTCATGATATGCCCCAGTTAGGAGACTTACTATATTCCTGGAGAGCTGTGTGCATTGGTGAATGCAACAGTGAGCTCAACATCTGGGCTCTCTTATGGGATTCTTGACACTGGATTCAAATGGGATCATGAAAAAGCAGGCAGGCTGTGATGCTTATACAAAAGACCCAGCAATTTTGGAAATGCAGAGGTTGCTGGCAAAAGACTTAGATATTTCAAGATGTGCAAAGAAATACAAGCCAAAATGAGAAAACAAACAGAAAAAATAAGTATGTGCTAAGGGTGGTAAGGCAAGTGAAGCAGAATCAGTGACACACCAGAGCATCACCACAGCAAATAATCCATCACTGAGCAACATGTACTAGATTATGTCCCAGTGTTATATACCAGATGGCTGTGGTACACTGTTGTGAAACAGTTCAATAGATCATTGGCTAATCAAAGGTAAAACTTCTATTTCATTTTTTTCTGATTTTCTCTCCACATTCATTTGCAACTTCACTTGTGTTGTAGGAGTTCTAAAGCCCATATATACTGCAGTCAGTTCCCACTTCTGTAGCTGTTCTAATCAAGACACACATGTGCATATTTACAATTTTTCAGGCATAGGTTTTGCTTTGGAAAAATAAGACCAACTTTGTAAATGGGCTTTGTTCTAAGATGATCTAAGAAAAAGGAAATTTTTTTATTTCTTTGGGAAGATGGTAAGGCAATACTTCTTGACTCTTTCACCTGATAATGCCTAACATGCCATTTGCTTTTCCAGCAAATGTTCATTACATCTTCACAGAATCATCTATTACAGTTCCAGCATCTCCTCCAAACTAATGCAATATAGTTTATTGTCTACCCACATCACCTGTGACATGAACATTAGGCCTGCTTTTCCCCTTCACATGTGATGGGGAAGCACATACTAACATGTAATACATTTTGTATTAATACCATATTTCTCCTATTGGTTTTACTATCCTGTCACTTTGGGCTGCAGGCTGGCTTTGCAGTTCTTCACTGCTAGTTCTTTTTATTCATGATGGATCTTCAATGGTGACTTACTTCTTTTATGAGAAGTAGACAAGACCAAACTCAAGTAGACCAGAACTACTTGATCTCCTTTGCCTTCATGTTCACGGATTTCTTTGAAGAATATTTACAGATATTCTGGAACAGGATTTCCTTTTGTGAAATCACAAGTTCTATATAGCCATTTCTCCAGCAGCTCTCAGATGTGCTGTGGCCCCTACCAACTGGCCATGTCAGCATTATTGGTTTGAAGCTCACTGTATCTCCACAGAATGCTTCCTAAAAATTAATGTAATGTTTGTGACCTTTCATTACTCTAGCACTAAGGCAGTTTTAAGTGAAAAAAAAATATATAAATTCTGGTTCATAGTTCAGCCATTTCAGCATTTGAGTTTCCTTAGAACTCTTGAATGAATACCATCTGTCCTGTCATTTTGTTTCAAGACCTTTTACACTTGGATTTGAGACAGATGCTTCATCATGCCTCTTCCATTATAAAGTTTTGTCATGAAAACTTCCTGAAGCTCCTCTACAAGCTTAAAAAAGTTTTCTTTTCCTGAAATCTTCTCTAGTCATTGTTACTCTATCTTGAGCATTTATTGTCCCTGGAACAGTTTGGCAGCTCTCTTCGTTCTGAGGATGCCCTGGTTTTGCAGGATGTAGAGTTAATTTTCTTCATATTAGATGGTACAGTGTTGTGCATTGGATTGGATTCTCTCTATCGGATGAGAAAAATGTTGATAACATGCTGGTGGTTTAGTTGTCACTGAGCAGTGTTTACACTACATCAAGGACTTTTGAACTTCTCATGCTGCCCTGCCAGCCAGGAGGCTGAGGGTGCGCAAGAAGCTGGAAGGGGACACAGCTGGGACAGCTGATGTCCACTGACCAAACCACACCATATGGCTCAGCATATAACTAGGATGAAAGCTGGCTGAGGGCCACTGCTTAAGAACTGGGTGGGTTGGTAGTGAGAAATTATTTTTCATGTTCATCACTTGCTTGTCTTGTGGTTTTTTTCTCTTTTTTGTTATTTTTCTTTTCATTATACTTTATTATTATATTATTTCAATTATTAAACTGTTTTTATCTCAAGACATGAGTTTTCTTACCTTTATCCTTCCAGTTCTCTCCCTAGTTCCACCATGTGGGGGAGTGAGTGAGTGGCTGCTTGGGGCTTGGTTGCCAGACGGGTTTAAGCCACGACAGATGTATTTGAAAGTTGTTATTAGTCCATCTGTTTTCTCAAGTTACTCTGATGCTCTTTGTCCCTAGCACATGTTGCTGTGTCTGGCCTGTCGATGTGCTGTTTTTTCTGGCTTATTGGTTTAGAAATAACTTGAATTTCTAAAGACTTGCTCTCCTACATTTGATATTCTCTCATTCCTGCTCTTTATCCACTTCAGCCTTATTTTTCATAGTCTTTTGATCTGCTTTCCTAAGTGGGATGCCTTTAAGCTAGACCTCTATTGCAAGGTGAGCATTCTCCCTGATGCCTGCAACCGTATGGGACATCCGTTTTAGTTTCAATTTTTGACGGACCTCTCAGTTTACCTCCTCTGAAAAGTTTCCAGTCAGCTATTTCATCAGTTTGTCTGCATTGAACACTGATATGAAAAACTAATTTAGCTTTTCTTCTGTGGCCTTATCTTTTCTGAACTTTCCCGTTACACTTTGATCACTTACTAGCACTTTCCAGAGAGTACTCACAGATGGGCATTATCTGAAGCCCCTAACCTGACAAATCATACTTTTGGAAGCTTAATTTGAAAGTAGTCATTTTCACACGCTCTTTTGCATTTGCTTTTATAGTCAACATCCTTGGAGAATGAACAAAATGTTATTTATTTGAAATGCTAATTATCTTTAGTCATGACATCATTCTCAGTTGACAGATCAGCCCAATGCAGAGCTTTGCTGTGGCTTGCTGCAGCACATGCTGACATGATATGTACACAAAAAGATTTGTGTCACAGCGTGGGGCAGGCTACAGAGCAGTGCAGTAGCCTACTTTTTGCTGGAAAAGGTCTCTCCAGTAGCCAAGATATATATTTGTGAATGTTATCATAAACAAAAGTAACCCACAGCTAGTGTTTCACAGAGCATCGTTAGAATGTGGAACAAGAGAGTGAAAACATTAGGTAGTTCTGCACTGATTTGTGCTGCAGATAAATTAGCCAGTTAATGATTAAATGAAATAGATTCCAAAAGCCATTTTACTTCACTGAGGAAAATATTAAAAGAGCTCCCTTATTCTGAACTATCTCAGGATATGCTCTTATTCTGACACAGTATTTAAAATTCTATAAGCCTCTCAGCTCCTAGAACACCTGAAGGGTTATATTTTGTTTCAATTTAAAAGCACTTGAGCAGAAGTAAAAAAACATTTCCATTAATCAAACTAGTCATTTTACTCTGACACTACTCTTCCACTGCATAAGATTATTTAAATCTAATCAGAAAGATTTCTTAAAGTATCACTGTTCTGTACAGGGAGGGAGCATGAGGGAGGTGATGGTACATTTCTAAAGGGAAATCTGAACAGGATATGCTGACAATGAATGAGACCAGCAGAGTCTTGGCTACACACTACAACAGGGAATTGCCTCTAGCTGGAAGAATTTTTTATATTAGGATACAGATGCTGTAGGACTGCAAATTCTACAAGAGAAAATGTTCTTGAGCACTGGTGGTACTGTGCACAGAACCACTGCCTCTCACTTCCAGTTTTTACCTGTGGCTTCCCAAAATCTAAGCCTGAAAAATGGAGCCATTGATCCTGCCTGTGCCAAGTAACTCTGGCAAGTCCAGTATGTAGAACAGCAGCTAATCCTTCTGATGCTACTCTTAAGTATCTCAGGGGCATGGTGGGTAGGAAAACACAACTCTGGGTTTCTAGGGTCCAAAAGATTAATACCTCCTTCAGTATAATAATGTTTGAATTGCCTTTACAGTTACTTTATTTCCATAATTACAGGAATATACAAAGTTATTTTCTGTGCAGACTCACTTCTGAAAGTGCTACATTATCATTGACTTACTACAGTGACATTTACCACAGTGCTGAGAACACTTTTTATCTTACGCATGTACAGTGACGAGACACAAACTTATTTCCTAAGTTGATGGGCAATAGGGAGACAGTTTAAACAAAAACCTTGAAAGCCTGCACTCCAAGCTTTTAGATACTAGACATTTCAGTGTTGGGCTTTCAAAGGCTAGTAAAAGATATTTCCTGGTATTTATCTCAACAAATTAAACTTGTTATTTAATTTAGCTGTAGGATCCCCAACTCCCCATTTGCAAATATTGTTAGGTATTAGATTTAGGCTTTTAAATACAGTGAAGTAAAAGTGAAAGCCAAGAAATACTGTAACCGGCAATAATGTTACAACCACAAAGGGAACATATGAACAGGAGCACATGTTCTTTACAAATGCCCTCTTTCTGCAGGAATCTACTGGCATGTGTGGAGATAACATTCCAGCATTTTTCATGCTGTTCTGCAGGCTGTGTATTTTATGAGAAGCCACTAATACTGGGGCCAGAGGAAGAGGGAAGGAGTAGGCAACATCTGGGAAGACATGCCTCTAACCACATCTGTCATATGGCCAACTTTCCTGTCCTGATATGGACAACAGAAAAAGTCAGCTCTCTCCCTAAGCTCTGGGAGAGAAAGTCACAAAAATTCACTCATTTTCAGCTACTGCACCTAAAGAAAACTGTAAGACTGGTGCTCCAGCCATCTGGGGAAAGAAAAAAAAAACAGGAATAATTATCAGCAACTTTAGCACTTAAGAGATTTTTTTTCGCTCAGAAGGTACTACAGGCAAATACTAGCGTAAGGAAAGCATCAATCGCAACAGTAGTATATATGGGAGAGGAAACTGTGGTTAAAAAACTGTAAACACCTACGTAAGCTCCAGGAGTCCCAGCTTAAAAGACTTGCCACTTTTGCAGTAACAGCAACAGCCCAAGAACATTGCAAAGCTTTTCCCTGCACAGGACTCCAGTATGATGAGTGCCCAGCCTCTCAGAAACATCATGAATACAACAATAATCATGTACAATATTTTATTACAAAACTGTTAAAAAAGTAATACAATGCAACAAAATACTACAAAATATAAGATCAGTATTAAGCTACCTCCTTTTTTTCTCTTAGCTATAAAGAAATACCCAGCTATCAGTCACTGAATTTCAACAAAACCATTAAATATGAAGAAACAGCAGAAACATTCAACAACTTTTTTTTTTCCAAACAAACGGTAGCAGCTCTTGGCTACTACTTACATTATAAATTGAAGTCTCCCTACAAAGAACCACATTACCTATACACAATTCTGTACAGATTTTTATACTGAAGCTAACCATGAGCTGCACTTGAGTTCACATTCTTAGCAAAATATTGGATTTTGCGCATAAATCTTTACAGCAGGACACTCATTTTATTCTTCATCTTCATCTTCTTCCTCCTCTTCTTCCTCATCTTCCTCCTCCTCCTCCTCCTCCGGCTCTGCTTTCTTCTTAGATCCTGCAGGCCTACCTGGGCCCTTTTTTCCTGCATCACTCTTGCTCTTGGCACGATATGCTGCAATATCCTGCAAGAGAAACGCTGTTAAGTTGCTAGCAATGTAACGGTGAAGACAAATTCATATTGCTTCAGGAATTTGATAATACTATACTGTGCAGATCAAATACAGCATGTGCAAAAAAGAGGAATTTCAACCTTGGAACTTTCATGCTTAAACCTGTTGGCAAGAGCACACATGATCCTGACAGTTTTAAGAACTTTATAACCACAGTGCTTTGCAGTACTACAGTATATTTATTTAAGCAAGCAGGTTGACCTGTTTTCTGGTACTAAAGCATCTTATTGGTTAAATCTCTAGACATGCAAAAACCACATTCAGGTTCACTGTAAGGGTTGCAGATACCTGTCCCAGCACACCTCTTCACACGTTCTAAAACCTAATAAAGGTTGACATAAGCATTTAGAATTATGAGCCGTATATGCTTTAGATGCAAAACACAAGTCACATATTTAGTGAGCTCTACAACTTTAGCCATTATTTTATAGCTTTTACCGTACCTTTTCATATTTCTCCTTTAGTTTTGCAGCCTTCTGTTCATATGGCTGTTTATCTTTGGCCGACTGTTCAGACCACATTTCACCTAATTTCTTTGCTGTATCTCCAATAGACAAGCCAGGATGATCATTTTTTATTTTTGGACGGTGTTCAGAACAGAAAAGGAAGAACGCAGATCTACATTGAGAGACAGTGATTAAAGTCAAGTATTAAAAACTATTAAAACTAATACCTTTTTCAGGTTTGGAGGAAGGGTTTACAGAAACACTCACGGCGGTCTTTTAGGAGCATTTGGGTCCTTTTTCTTTCCCTTCTTCTCGCCTTTGGGAGGAACGTAATTTTTCATCTCCCTGTCATAACGAGCTTTGTCTCCTTTAGCCATTTCTTCAAACTTGCCTTTTTCCTTGCTCGACATTGTCTGTGGACACACGGGGAGGAAAGGAGAAGAGTCTGGCTGAGATAAAGCGGCTGCTGACCCACTAATGCCTAAGCAGCAGCTGCCACCAGGGATCTTTTCCCAGCAGCCCGCAGCAGCGGCGGGGGCCGGCCCGGCAAGGGCTCAGCACGGTTCGGCCTGGCCCCCCTCACCTTCCACCGCTCCGAGCACTTCCGCGAGAACTCGGCGAAGTTGACGGACGAGTCCGGGTGCTTCTTCTTGTGCTCCTCGCGGCAAGTCTGCACGAAGTAGGCGTACGAGGACATCTTGCCCCGCGGCTTGTTGGGGTCGCCTTTGCCCATGGCGGAGTCGGCTATGGGTCCCTGCGGGAGGCGGTGGGTGTGGAGGCGGTGTGAGGCGGGGCCGCGCCCCGGGCCGTTCCCGCCTCTCGCCCGCGGGCGCCTTCCCGCCCGGCCCCGGCCCCGCCCC
>WBMV01007391.1:236210-249076 GCA_013396655.1 Campylorhamphus procurvoides
GATTGGTGGGAGGGCCGGTTTAAAAAACAGCGGGGCCGGCCGCCATTGGCCGGCGGGCGCGGCACCCGCTCTGATTGGGCGGGGCGCGGAGGCTGCGGCGTGGTTTAAAAAATACAAAGGGAGCGGCGATGGCGGCCGCGGCGCTCGGTGCGGCGGCGCTGCCTGCACCCGGCCCGGGGTACCCGAGCGCCGCCATCAGTGCCTCCGGCGGGGCCTGGCCGGCAGCAGCCGCCGGCTTTAGAGCTGGTCTGAAACTCGGGTTGCGGTGCCCAAGCGAGACCCGCGCCCTGCGGGCTGCTGTGTCCCACGCGGGGCCGGGGCTGGATCCCCGCGGGAGGAGCGCTGGCGGTGCGGGCCCGGCCCGCAGCAGGGCCCGGGCACGGAGAGGGCTGGTGTGTCCGCAGGGAGGGACGCCTGCTTCCCCCTCCCGGCTGGAGGGGCTGGGAAGAGCCCAGGGCTGCTCGTGAGAGACGGGTGCCCGCAGTCACGCCGCACTAGAAGCACCGGCGCCGAGAAGGGAAGGTGGTGGCTCTCTCTGATGCTTGTGCTCCCCATGAAAAGTGCAAGCCGCAGCAGTACAAAGCCTGGGATCCAGACTTAGTCAACTGAGGGTTTAATGGAACCACGCCTCTGCTTTTAAGTGCACCGCCAGCAGTGAATCTGGCCCTTTCGGTTTGGGAACAAACACGAAGTTTCCATAGAGTCACTTATTTTATTGCGATTCACGGTACGGGTTTTGCTGATTTTGTTTTATTTCCGTCTGGTTATTTTCATCCAATTCTCTAGTTAACATCAGTCAGTCTAGGTCAATATTCTTAGTAAGCTAAGTGTATTTTTACAGTCTTGTTTTTTCAGGTGTAGTTTATATAACTGGTGAAAAGCTGGTTATAACTTTGTTTACCAAAGATACAATGCCTTCAGTAGCATTTTAATCCCGTTAACCTAGCTCAATGGTTAAAAAAAAAAACCCAAACCAGCAAACTTTAAAAAACAGCAGCACGAATCCCTAAGGTTATGTGAGAGTATTGACTAGTTGCAGGTGTGAGAGCTGTCAATGTCTTCATCTCCAGAGTTCCCCCCATTCCAGACTTGCTCAGTATAAGAAGCACTTATCAGGTACAGTCCTTTCAGCCCTTTTCTTTGTCGTTCTGACGAGGATGTATTCATGCAGAACAGTTCACTAACATGGTATTAAATGCCTCTTTTATCTCTGTTTCATTTTAAGCTTTGTGTACTTACCCAAACTGCAGCCCTAGAAGTCATATTGTAAACTGGGAAAAGTTAGTCTAAATCCGCTATGAAGACAGGGAGGTAAATTGACATAGCAACACAGAGATGCGCATTTCCTCTGCAGATGTCAAAGCCTCCACAAGCTGGTTATCCAAATTCTGTTATCAGTTTACATTTGTGGCTATTACTTTTGATAGTGTTTAACATACAAACAAAGCTTGCCCTTCCTTACCTTCTAAAATAAACATGGGGGATATTCCAGGTTCGAGTTTTGGTTCATTATTACTGTGAACCGTACCACTTGCTAGCAAATTAATGTTGTCAGTTCTGTGGTACTGAATTCTATGAATGCCTATCCCCTTTGCAAGGAGATGGATTACATTATTTTAATGTATTCTGTGACTTTAAAAATGCCTTTACTTCATGTGTTACATGGAAAGCACTATTTGTTTGGTGAATTAAGCCGCCAGTCACTCATTCCCTTTGTGGTAAACCACCTGTGTATGACAGGTTCTTGTGAAGTATTTTTAGTTAATAAAGCAGTTTTGTAAAAAATGGTAAAGTCTTACTGGTGTGTACTGAATGAATCATAGTACAGCCATTGGTATCTGTGGTGTAAAACCATTCCTTGCTGCCATGCTGACCTAGAGCTCTCCATATTGCACCATGAAAACAAATTTGCAGGTATTTTCTGCGTTGCTTACAGCCATATAAAATGTAGGTTAACTCCCTCAAAATCAGTTTTACTTCTGAATCCTCATCAATGCAGTTGGAAGAACAATTCATTTTACACTAATTTTCAGGAAACAGTTTTCTCAACAGTGTTTTAAAAATAGCAAGTCATAACCTTTTGTCACTGAAAAGTTATCAGGATGGCTACAAGCATCAGAAATTATTTTTTAACACTTGAAAGCAGAGAATAATTTGTCTCATTTTACTCTTCCAAATCCATTCTCTTTCAGTTCTTGGAGGGAAGGGGGAGAAAAAAAAGCTTTAGGTAAGTTTTATTAACATTTTCACTCTTTCTTTTAACAGTAATATAGCAAGTTCAGGGGAAAAATTCCTTTGGAACAGTCTTTTGAAATTACAGGATGTAATTGCAATGAGGTTTCCTCTGTTGCACCTTGTGGAAAAGTTGGTGGGGTGAGAAAGTGTAATTAGTGCTATGGGGAAAAAATTAGATCTGCCTTTCAAGTTATTTAATCAAATGTTTTAAGAAACTAGGTTCCTTGCATTCTCTTATCTGAAAAAGAAAACCTTTGTATGATTAAATAAATACAGAGAGTGTTATGTCATGCCATGTCATACAACATAGGGCACAGAAGAAACCAAACAGTTGTACTCTTTAACATCTGCCTGTCCTCCAACAAGGAAGGCAGTATTGAAAATTTTCCATGCTTGAACATGATACTGGAAGCTTTCCACAGCAGTGCTGATGCTGAAAGCCCCACACAAGGATGCTGATGTTAGAAACCTTTCATTCCCAAAGCTGTGCCTTTTTCCCAGCACCCTTGCACCTGGAAAAGCGCTTCTCCATGCACCTGGTTCCACAATACTCTGTCACTGTATTTTCATTGTGCCACACTGCTCCTTTTCAGATGAAACCACAACTTCTGTCTTGAGAGATTCAGTCACTGTTACTCTTCTAAAGCAGCGATCTGCACAGTATTGACTTTGGTTGGTCGGTGTGGTTAATTTATTAGCCACATGTGGATGACAGTTGTGGCGAAGAAGCATGAGCTCCAGGACTTGCAGTGCACTTCTGCGTGAATAATTCAGCACATGAAATGACTGTTAAGTTTTATAGCTTCCTGGCTTTGAGTACTTTTGAGTTTCTAATCTGCTCCACAATTACAGTTTGGGGTGCTATTGTTAGCTTCTCTTCAGCAAACTGCAACTGGGGAGATACAGAGGGGATAGAAATGCTGGATAGAAGGTAGAGAAAAGACCAGACAAGTGAGACCAGGTTACAGAGCCGAGAAATGGATTTAAAGAAAAGTATGTCACGGACAACAAAAATTTATGATGGGAGTGATACTGATTTACATCATATTGTATCTCTTGGCTTCTGTGGACAGCTTCTACAGCTTTTCTGGATAGTGATGTCGGTGTGGACAATGCAAGGAAAGAAAGTAACAAAGACCTTTTCTTTGAATGAATGTTTCCATCAGTGGATCCATTGCAACAGATACTGTTCAACTGAGGAAATTGCAAACTACAATTGCATGACCTTAACTCTGACCAAACTTTCATGCTGGCGTAAATGTATTTATGTGGTGATGCTGTCTGTTGTAATTCAGTCAGTTTAATGAAGCTCTTACTGTCTCTCCCCAGAAAATCTACTAGCCAAATTCCCGTATGAAATATGCCTTAATGTAGCCTTAATGGCAGTAAAATTCTGCTTTGGAAAGTTATCACTCTTGATTATTGCTGAAAGGATCTCTTCTTATAGACCTGAAAAGTCAGTGTTTACTGGATGAATAATGAAAGCGAGTTACAGTTGCTCTCGATTTCAATCTAACCTAACTTAACTAATAGGAATGCAATATATTGAAAAAAATCAACTTTAACTTTAAGCAGCAATTTTTTTTGTTCCAGGAAACAGTTTAAAATTCAAGACACGAAAAGCATTTAAGTAGGTCACTACTTTAAAAAGCCTTTTAATGTGAATTACAAAGTCTACAGAAAACATCCATGTTTTTGGCCTATTTCATGTGACTATCTCACATATGGTGGAAGCTTTAGGATGAAAAGCAAAAATCAGAACTACCTAAGCTGCTGCTTACCTAAATACAAAACAAAACTTATTTTGCTGTAGTGTTCGAGTTTTGAGCAGTTATTTTCTCTGTACTTTGATAAAAACATATATAGCTGCTGTCCAAAAGTTCACAAAACTGGTATTTCTATCAATATCTTGGAAATTGCATTTAAGATAATATATTAGAACATTCCCTGTTTTTTTCTGGTGTTGTATAACATATACATAATATGTACGTTATAAAAATGAAATATATTTGCCCTTTAGAGTTTTATTATATGGGCTATTGTAAAGCTTGCATAACCAGTTAAGCAGCTTGTAGGCAAATGCAGCTGTGTTAGTTATATGAGGCTGGTTTAGTCTGAAAGCTCAGGAGCTTGTTTTGACTTTGTGCTGTGTACCCAGTACCTAAAACAAAAGCAGCCTGCATGTGACACTACCCAGGACAGCTGCAAAGCACAGGCTGAAACTCCAGTGGTCATATGGTAGGAAATAAATACAAGTCTCTCCTGGCACTAATGCAGATAATATTAGGAACAATGGCGGTTCCTAGTCACAATAATTAACTGAACTTTGAAAGTCTTAATTTGACAAAAACTTTTCTTGCATTTGGTTTACAAGCTTTTAAAATTTTTTCCCCTTATCTTTTTATGTTTCTATTCCTAGACCTCACTTCTACTCACTTTCTTATTTATATTCAACATAATACTGAGGTAACATTTCCCCCTCAAGACAGTAATAAGCCTTCTTTATATTTTGCTATACTGTTAATCCCTTTCTACAGGTATAAAAAGAAAGCAGCAACTAGCATTTGTTTATCTATTGGATAGATTCACAGGCAATTTAGAGGGATTCTAAGATGTAGATAGCTGTAATTTACACAAAGAAATCAGTTTAAATCGGTAAAAAGAAAAGTTTCTATTCTTGTGTCTCTACCCCCCAAACTCTTCCTGCCTGGTAAACATTGGTAGTTTACCTGAAACATATACCAAACTTACTTTTAAGAAATAAAATTTAATTGCCAATGAAAATCTTCTGTCATTTTGGAATTGGAGAACATAGTTGGAGGATTTTTTTTCTCCTTATAAACAGTGAACCAAAGGGTTGGTCTATGTCTGGCTGACACACTGGAGGTGTGACATCCAGAGAACAGATCCAGAGAGGCTATATCACTGTCCAGCTTCTGGGTGCTGCTTAGTGCTGCCAAAATGAAGTATCTGTCAACCCATGGTGACTTACAAATATTGATAAATTTCTACAGAACAAATGAGAATGTTTCGTTTGTACCTTTGTCCAGTCTGAAGGACTGTTTCCTTCTGTGGTCGTGAAGGCTAGAAACTTACAATCAGGGTGACCCTGACACTCAAAGCTGTTTTCTATGTCAATGCAGCTCTAGAATCAGTTAGGAAGGAGAAATAATAGCATGAGTTGAGAGGGCTGTGTGTCAAAGGATGCAAGAGAAAGGAGAAATCGTGCCCTCCTGTCTCCCAGAGCCAGCAGAGAAAAGCAGGTTTGGCTGGTAACAAGTTTTGGCAGGTTTTTTTCTCATTAACCTCATCAATTTATTTGTCTTCTATCCAGGTTGTGGAAAACCTTAAATTAATTTCAATGGGTCTCATTAAACTTACATGGGTCTTAAGTATTGGTCATGTGGAGTGCATCCTGTGCTGTTGCTGCTGTAGACATTCTCTTGGTAAAGTAATTTATTCTGTTATTTCTGGCAAGTAGTGCTGTCCTACATGTCATAGAAATGACCATAGGATACACAGCAAATCTGAGACTAGAAAGAAGATGTATAAATTTTGAAATTGTTGATTGAATCATCAGTCTCATTTTTAGTCATGGATCCCGTGGGATTTTCCAACTGCTGATATAAATGTATAGTTTCTTTAGATATCTCTAGATACAGTTTCTCTAGATATCTTTTGCATACCCTACTATATACTGCTAACATATTTTACAGTAACCGGGAAGGTTGTTTCAGAGCTATTATGGTACTAGAAAATGTGTCTTTCTTTAATACCACTCAAAAGCCAGTGCTTCTATTCCACAGCCCCAACTCTTGTGGAGAAAAGGAATCTATGGCTATGGTCAATCCTCATTATTTAGTGCGATCATGTGTGAAGCTAAGTAGAAGCTCTCCCTAAGTACTGACAGGGATAAGGGCCTACTACAAATGATAAAGAATCAAGAAGTGGCAAGTTCTGCATTTGAAGAAATAAACAAGGAAATCTCAAGTTATTCTGTGTAAAAGATAGGTTTCATTATTCAAAGCTACTGAGAAACTCAATTGCAGCCCAAAACATGTCTTTTCGAGTGTTTAAAAGTTGAAAAAAAGAACTTCTCAACTTCAAAGTAAACCTCTAAGAGAGAAACTACCTTGACAAACAGTTCATAAGCTTGATCATGTTGTATGATTTTTATGTTGCTACATTTTATACTGATAATTAGCATTTATATTAAGTTAAATCATTGTAATATATACAAATATTAAAAGCATAGAACCTTAATTCTCATTTTCTAGTAGTTAAAAAGATTACTTTGTAAATATAGCAATTTTCTGACAGACTTTCATGATCTAACTAGCCACACAGATAATCACACAACAAAGAGATAAAAGTTAAGAGGTAAAATAACTGTGTTATTAGACCCTGAGTTTAGCTCAGTTGGTTAGAGCATGGTGCTAATAATACCAAGGTTGTGGGTTTGATCCCCACATGGGCCATTCACTTAAGAGCTGAGCTCCATGCTCCTTATGGGTTTCTTGCAACTCAGAATATTCTGTGACTTTCCTAATTCTGACATAATTTACAAGACGATGTAAAACCCTGCTCCAGCAGTCACTTCTGGAGAGAGGTAAGGGTATTTTTAATGCCTGTGGATAGCTGTAATAGCAAAGTTGGGTCTCATTTGTGGTGCTTATAAAGGTAATAAATATTGGATTTTTAAAAAAAAGGCAAAACAAAAAAAACCCAACTTTAAACCCATATCTGTTTAAAACCCTTAATGTTGAAACTGGAGGATGGGGGTCTCTTTTTGTGGTCAATGGCTTAGGATATATACTTCAAATTCAGACATACCTTTGCAACTGTAAAGGCTAGAAGTTTTATCAGTATGAAAGGCTGAGACTCTTTAACATTATCTTTCAAGTAAGGAAGTTGAGGTTTAAAAGCATTAAAGTTGAGTGGCAATATCTAATGAAGAAACAATGCTTTTGATCATCAGCTGTGTATTGAATATGAATGATAGCAGTAGGTACTATTCGAACATAGGAATATGGTACATTCTGCCTAGTGGCCATTTTTTGTGAGAAACTTTGCAAAACATTTTATCTGATCCTTTTTCCACAGTGTTCCTCAGTTAAGGGTTTATTGTCAAGTAACATCAGCAAAAAACAACTACAGCTCACAACTATTGTTATTCTTGAGTTTGCTGGAGTATAAGTCTATCTATATCTTTTATCCAGAATTGGCTCTGCAGGAAGTCAGGAAGGCATGTAAACCCCCAACTCACATGTAATTTTACTCATTTTATTTTTATAAAAATGTCTGCATTAGTGTCAGACTGTTGTTTTTACTGACAGAATCCAACTATCTAACTGATGCTTGGGTGGAGGAGGTGTTCACCTGCTCCCAAGGGACACTTAAAACCTGCTGTTAAGTTCAACAAGAGCTAAGTCAGACCTAGAACTGGTTGTGACTGTACTGCAAAGACAAGGGCACTGGAAGAGGCTTCAGGGCTACAGAACTTTCCCACTTTCCTTTCTATAAAATGAATCCATATTAGAAGAGGACATGATGGTGTAACAGCAGTGTTTGCAGGAACTTCTGGCAAAACCATGAAGATGTGTAGTATGTGTTATACAAAGCAAAAACAAGTGATTAAAGCCAGTGTCAAATCTAAATTTCTGTAAGCAGAAAACAGTGGTTTACAAAATATAAGACTGTAGCACAGAGTATACAGTGCTTTTGATAGAGAGCGTTAGAGACCAACAAAATTTACTGAAAAGATATGACAGTTTCTCTTACAGGAGAAGAAAATTGAACAAGCTTTTTGTTTAATTTCAAGGGATTAAAAAATAACTCTTAAGCCATATACTATGTCAGTCTCAAATTATATTTTTATTGCATTACACAAAACCTCTGGGGGTGATACTTTCCCACTATATATTCCAGATAGCTGCATTACACTTCAGAAAAGCACCAATGATTATTTAGCTGGGTCTCTTTCTAACTGGATGAACAAGCAGCCTGGATGAACAAGTGATCAGTGACTCTGAAACAGACAGAGGTGCACTTTTAACTTGGCTGAATGAGAGCTTCTGAGGAGGAGAAGGAGTAACTAAGAGGAACCTCGGTGCAAAGCTGGAGATTGGCTTCTCTGTTGCTGTGTGGTGGTTGTACTTGTTAGAAATAGAACTGGGGTTTTGCTGAAGCCAGAGGATTGGGTCAAGAGGAGACGAGGAAGGAGCAGATAGTTGAGTTTTTGGCAGTTGGGACTTGGGGTGGTTTTAACCTGTTTTTTGCAGCTTTTTTGGGGGAGTTGGGGTCTTGGGCAGGTAGGCGGAGCAGGCCAGGCTGTACACTTCCTAGTACTTGCCAATAGGAAGAGAAACAGGGATGCCCCGCCCGGGACAGGGTATATAAAGCTCTGTTTCTTGCTGGCCTGTGTCTGTCTCCTAGGCCAGAAGGACACAACAGTTCTGCTGAATTTGTTAAATAAAGAGTTTAGTTTTGCTTTGTCCCCTTCTAAATTTTATTGGTAATTGTGAGCATTTTTCACATGTTTGAGTTCTCTCTCCTATCTCATAATACATTGTTTAAGTCCACCAACAATTTGTCACATACATTCAACAAAGAACGTGCAAGTTTCTGTATTTCTGCATGTAAGAACAAAGCCTTCTACCAGAAGATCCTTTGATACCTCCTGTAACTAATGGCTTATTGCAAAAGTGAACTGGCACAAACCATTAAGAAAAATGTATTACAAAACTAAAGCTTTTACAATACACAGGTTTATCAGTTTTAATCCTGTAACACCTAGATTATTCTTAAAATACAATGTGCAGTTTTGGACTATGTTTATGGCTTTTAGTCTTTCAGTAAAAACCTGTGTTATATAAACTCTTTCATACATCTTTAGTTTCCATTGTACAAGGCAGAATGATTAAAAAAGACTCGTTTCAGACCTGGAAATAATTTTGGTTAAAGTTACAATTTTTTTCTCTTACTGCCTTACTTGAATCATATACAATAAGCTCTTTGATTAAGTTGTGTTATAAGATTAATTATCTGAAGTTATACGTTAACTATCCTAGTGTAAAACATATAAAGAAGTAAAACAAAAACAATACAGTTTGTAGATAAGTTCCAATATTCCTGTGCTTTGGACTCTATGCTTTAGCAAACTTGGATGATAAATTGGAAGCAGAGCAACAGGCAGTAGCACAGTTATTTGGTGTTGGAATGGGAAAGGAAAATCAGATATTAAAAAAATCAGGGGGGGGAAAAGGAAAAATAAAAAGAATAGGACTTGTTCCTGATAAGGAAGGAGAGAGTTGGTCACTGTTCTTTATCACAAGCCGTGAATGCCTATTGAGTAGGTTGCTCTTTTGTCAAAACCACCAAGGTGTGTGGTGGAATTTGCAGAATTTTTCAAGTGTTTAAAGGAATCTATTTTTCACTGAAATAGTTAGAATACATAACAAAGAAAATGTATATATGCTGAGAAAAATGTATATCAATAGTTTTCCATATTATCCCATTTGCTAACAGGATAATTTCTGGTGCTACACACACATGTGCTAATATACACTCAGATTTCAGCTGAATGGTACCTGTTGGGGAAGGGAATAGTCATCCCCACTTGAATCTTATCACGTGGAGATGTATACACAGTTACAAGCCACATTTCCGTTCCAGGATTAATTACTAATAGGGCGTTTGCAAAGTGGTTGCAGTATATCCAAAGTGATGCATCTGATTATCATTCTTCTCTCTCAAATTACAAAACACATCAATCAAAAGCTAACAGGAGCTGGGACATATGGCATCTCAGAGAGGCACAAGCTGCTCGGCTCCCACCTGTGCCAGGCCTGCCTCAGTGCCAGGAGGGGCCATCAAGTCCTGCTGATTTCAGAGCCTAGGAGCTGTGAATTCAGGCAGACTTCTTAAGATGCTGTAGCTCCTGCTCCTACTGCATGCCACTTACAAGTCATCCATGCTGTGTTTTTGACACCCAAAAGGGATATAGATTACTGCTGCCTTCCATACTATTCAGCTCCACTGTGAGCGCTAGTGATGTCTCATGTACAGAATTGTTTTGGAGCTGGTGTTTCCTTTGAATTGATTTAATTTTTGAAGTCTAATCAGTATATTGTTGCAAAGCTGCATGGTTTTATTTTAATTTAAAATCTCTCCCTATATATGCTTTATTTATATCCGAATACTTATGATAGCCGCTACTAGAGCTTATGTTACAAAATAATTTCAGGTAACATACTCTATGACAAATTTTCTTTTTATTTTGTGGGGCCCAAGCTTTGTGAAAGTTTGCAAATCCATCCAGTAGTAAGCTTCATACTGTCTGATAAGCCCATGTAGCTGCAGCTCTTTGTATTTTTTGATCCCACATATGATGCAAGATTAAAAGTGACATAATTTCTTTGTTACAGTAAGCAGGCGTTCATACCAAACAAGGTGGTCATCCCTCTGTACGAGTCACACATCCTGCCCTTCTACTGGACTTTGCTGTGTGCTGGGGCATCGTGTAACTGAGTGGTAAAGCAGATCAGGATTATACCTAAGTGATTTTTCTTGTTGATGGTCTAGTTGTAACCCAACACAGTTTGCCATGCAGCCATAGAAATGTTTTTATGGACACAAAGAAATGCAGGGCACAGGTGTGAAATTGAGCAGCTTAAGTGGAAGCAGAACCATCTTTCTCAGTCCCACAACTGTCTTATTGTGATCTAATCATGAAACTATGATACCACACTACTCGAAATTATGCTTATAAATTACGATCTTGGCAAGCATGGTTAGGTAACATAACCAGGCTTTTAACTGCTCCCAAACTGTAGAAAAAGGATCAGAAACATTTAAAATGCACAAGTGATCTTTGCAACATACCAAATCACAGCAGCAGACCCAGACTGGCATATTTTATGGTCAATACAGTCAAATCCATCTGAAAAGAAAAGAAAAGAAAACAAAACGGGACCTCAAAAGACATTATCTGACAATCTAGAAATTGCTATTTCATGACCCAGATTCCCACCAAAGAATTCCTGGAACTAACCCTTGTCCCATTTTTCCCAGCTCATGCTTCCTATGTTCTCCTTTAAGGCCCGTTATGAGTGTTATTCGTTTTTTGGTTTTTTTTTTTATTCTAACATTACTTACAGTTTTTGAAAACACAAGAAACTCAAAAAGTGAGTTAAACCATTTCTGCCTGAGATTGCACAGCAATAGAGCATGGAATTAAACCTAGGCATTACTCAGTCCTCATCTTGGGTGATAACAAAGCAGAGTTTTGTATTTTTTTTCCAACTGTTCTATTCCCCTCTCTAATCACTAAAAAGTGCCTTCTGGGTAACTGCAGTGTGTGACTTTATGCTCAGTTTAGCTTCAGTTACTCTATCTTTCATTCAGTTGTGTGAAATGGGACCTACCTTTATTCTCCAATACCAGGTTATGCAATCAGATTAAAGAGCCATCTGCAGCGCAAACTGAAACTGCTCTATAATCGTGTTCCCGGCTCATGCAGCACTTTGGCTTACGCAGGATCTGTGTCTCCTCGAATTATTCACCAGCCCCCCTGCTAACTCCTCTCCTTCTTTAAGCTGGAAACGCGCGGCAAAGCGATACGGTCAAATATTTTAGTGATTGAATCATTGTGCTTTCAGAACGCTCAGCTCGGATGCCGTTTCTGAGACTTAAAGGAGTATTTGCTCCAGTTCAAAAGAAAACCAAAACCTCTCCCTTCACCGTGTGTCATTTTAATGTGCTTGAAGAAAGATAGGTCAGAGGTTGCTGCTTTTGGCGCTCTGCTGTCGACAGCTGAATCGTTAAATGGTTTAATGCCAACTCATCTCGTACGTAGCTTTGGGGACTCAAAACTAAAAATACCTGGTTTTATCAAGTATTTTCACGGTGCCTATTTTAGCTACTCGCGTGCACAGCAAGGTCGTGATTCATCACGAGCGAAAATAATTCTGCATTCTCAGTCTTTTCTGTTCTTAAAGTTACTTTTATTAAATGTCCTTTTAAATGACAGAACTGGAAACTCATACTGCAAGTCGCCTTTGTCTTCAGAGATCTTTACTACACGAACGCGGGACGGAACCCCTGACTACGTGTGTTCTAAAATCAGCTCTAACAAAGGACGGAGCTTCGTTTGTTTTCGGCCGAAAGACGCAGCGGGCGGCTGCGCCCCGGCTCTAAGGGAGCTGCCTCCCACCGGCGGAGGGGCAGGAGCGCCCCGAGCCATGGCCGAGAGCAAGAGGGGGCAGGAGAGGAGGCGGGGAAGGAAGAGCCCGGGAAAGAGGGCAGGAGACAGAAGCTCCGGGATCCGCCGCCGGAGCGGTGCCGGCCCCGGCTAGAGCGCCAGAGCGAGGAGCAGCGCGGAGCGGGAGCTGCGGGCAGGGGCGGCCCGGGGGCCTGGCCCGGGCGGGTGCACAGTGCGGCCGCGCCAGCGCCGGCTCCGGGCCCCGACACCCTCCGGGGCCTCCCTTCCGAACCCACGGCCTCACCACCGGGGCCGCGGGAGGGGGGGAGAAGCGGGGCTGGCGCAAGGGGCCTTTTAAAGGTGGGCTGAGCCACTGCCGCGCGGCGGGCCCGGCCTCTCGACGGGACGGGAGGGAGGGAGGGAGGGAGCG
>WBMV01007391.1:251016-334481 GCA_013396655.1 Campylorhamphus procurvoides
GTTCCCCTTCCCCTCCTTTGCAGTAGCACGGCGGAGTTTGGCTGGCGCGGCGGGAGCACTGCCTGAAAGTCCTCCCCCCACCCTTGGGGCCCCGTCCCAGCCCCGAGAGCCGGGCGACATGGGCTGCTTGTGCCCCCTTGCACCGCAGCGGGAGAAGCGTGGCCGGAGCGGAGCGGCGCGGAGGCTGCATGGCCCCCGGCGCCCCAGTTGGTCTGTGTCCTGGCGAGGGCCGCGCTCGCTGCTCCGCCTCGTGTTGCAGCGCGGCACGTCTGGCCGTGCCTCTGAGTGCCGCTCGGCAGCCATCGGCGCGGGGCTGGCAGGCTCTCGGCGCGGTGGGACANCTGCGAGCTGCAGCACGGCACACGCCGCTGGGGAGAAGCTGCCTCGGCGCAGTTAATGCGGCTGTGGTTACTGAGGGGCTGTCTCTCTACGCGCGGTTGTATCGTAAGTCCGGATGATAGGCTACATGGATTTGATTGAAAGACGCCGTTTTATTCTTGTAGGCAAGACATCTGTATATTTGTGACTTCCACAAAAACTTAATTCAGAGTGTGAGAAATAGAAGAAAGAGGAAAGGCAGCGATGATGATGGCGACTCACCAGTGCAAGACATCGACACTCCAGAGGTAGCTGAATAGTTGCTTGGGCTTTTTTTCTGATTGCTGTGTTAAGCTTGCTTTTAGTGATTATCAAGTCTGCACCGATACTGGTTTCTAAGTTTTACAACTTTCATTACTCGGGGGCATGTGGGAAAGGGAAGATTCTTGATTCACAGTGTTCTTAATATAACAGACTTTAGCTGAATTTTATAGCATGTTTTCTGACTAAATTGTGCAGAGTAGAATGAACAAGAGTCTATTTTTAAGTGATGGTGTTCTCAGAAATCAGCTGTTTTCAGCCTACTCCTTCTTAGTGCTTCCTCTCCAGAGTGGTGCTTTGCTATGTACCAGGGAACTCTTATCTGCTGTAGGAGCTGACAACTTGAAGGGAATTGCACATAGGGCTCGGAATATAAATGTTTCTCTGCCCTGTCCCTCCAGTTGTTTCTTCAGTGCTAAATGCGTTGCAGATGGGTCTTGGCACTTACTGCATAGCCTTAGTCACGTTAAACACTGCGNGGGGAGAAAGAGCTATTTGGGGGGCTATGAAGGAGCGAAGAAAGATCGTGTTTCTTCAGCCCTTTTTCACCACTGCAGACCAGTGAAACCTCATCCATTTTAAATAAGGGAACTACAGCCTTCAACTTTTTTTTGTAGTGTAGTGGGAGGGTCTTGCACCTAAGGCTCTCTTTTTCCTACCTGTGCTCTGGGTTATTTCTGCTACAGTGTGGCTTAGCAGGTGCTCCTCAGTGTATTAATTTTTAACAGAGTCTGTCATACCTACCTGATCCCTTCTGAGAGAGATTGTTAAAGCATTCTTCAGCAACTGCTCTGCAAGTGTTCGTTTAACTGCACCCTTACGGTCAGCATCTGCAGATAACTGCAACATAAGTGAGGAAACTTTGTACAAGGATTTGTGTGTAAAGGCACGTGGCTCCAGTCTGAAGGCTCTGACTAAGAGGATTTTAGGGGATTGAGAGTAGTTTGATGTTGGACTGTGTTGTTTGTCTGTTAAATATCTGGGATGGCTTCTTGGAAAGTTCTGTCTAAAGCTTGAGCTCTGTGTGACTTCAGATAGCTCTCTGACACTGTGTAATTGGAGCTCTCCTGCAAGACTGTTGTTTTCTTATGCCAGAATTACAAAATGTGACACAACTGATGGATGTCTCCAGAACAAGGAAACAAGCTTTTTTTCGTAACAGTACTACTGCAGGAAAGAAAACTGGGAACTATTTTTGAGGAGTTTCAGCTGGCTGTTTGGACAAGGGCAGCCTGTTCATTCCATGAAATTACCATATGCTTTAGATGCCTGTTGGCTATTGACCACCTTTCTGTTTAATTACTATCCAGTTTACTAAGGTAAAAAAGTATCTTTTGTCTGAAGAATTGTAAGACCCTCATTTTTCCATCTCTGTCATGACTATCTTCACTGATTACAAGTGATTCCTGCAGTAGGGGAAGAGACTCCTGCTGTACTGGTAGCTTCTGGGACTTGATGAAAAGCTTCTGCTAGTCCTCTGCATGATACTGCAGGTGTGAGTTCCCCACTCTGACTTGGAAAGTCGAATGTAATGTCATGTAAACCTCAGAACACCCATCCTTTATCATGTAAGGTGGCCTTAAGTCTGGCCAGGTTGCTAGGTATGCTGTAGCATTGCTGTTATAAGTATTCTACGGTGAGGCTGTTAAATGAATTTAAAGCAAAAGCGAATACCTTCATCAGTCTTTAATGCAGTGAGTTTGGAGAATACATCTAGTAGAATTTCTCATTCAGCCTGCTTTCTTAGCTTGCTTTCCCACTCAGTCATCTGATTAAGCTCCTAGGTTGTCAAGGAGGATTGGGGGATAAGCTGTTGCTGGGAGAAGTGACTGTTGATCAGAGTTCTTGGGATTCAAAACTGATGGAGTACTGGATTAAGGCTGTGTATTTGTATCCCTAAGAGGACTATGTGCAATTCTCTCTTTTGACTCATACTGAAAAATAATTTTGGACATCTATGCCCATGCATGTAACTCTTGCATTGTGATTGTGTAGCAGGGATATGTTTGAAGAGCAAGAGCAGCTGTGTTCTTTTCCCACCTGAGGCCAAGAAAACTTCGTGCTGCAGACTTTTTCCTGATTCTAATATGTGCTCTTTCATGATGCGGATGTGCTGTGTCTTGCGTGTAACTTCTGGATGGCTGAAATAACATTATAGGGGCCTCCTTTGAATCAGCATCTTCATAGATGGTATATGAAAGGTGTTACTGGTCTTTGTGTTATTGTGCTTGAACTGGGGAACAAACAAAAACCCCAGAACTCGTTCAAGTACAATAATGAGTCCACAGCTAACTGTCCACAGCTAAAAGGAGGCCGAGCCATGCTCAGTAACAGTAAAATAGTCTTAAACAGAACTGGGCTATTTTCCTTTCTGCTGGAAGGTGCAGGATGGAGTTTGTTTTTTGTCAAAATGACATCTGCTGAGCTGACTGTGTGTACTTGCGTATCTGTGATATACCAAAATGTTTTTGAGGGGCAAACTATTAATGACTGAATTTTTTTTAGTTACATTAGATTGTTTTCCTCTCCTTCCTCCTCTTCTAGGTTGATTTATATCAGTTACAAGTAAACACACTTCGAAGGTACAAAAGACACTTCAAGCTACAGACCAGACCAGGACTTAACAAAGCACAGCTTGTTGAAGTATGTATGGGTGTTTTTCCGTAATAGAAAATGCAACTTGCTATGGCATGTGGTTTTCTATACAGTTTGATCCTTGCATATAGTGCCTGTATAATGTGGATTTTAAGGAGAACAAAAGGGACTGTCCTTCACTGGCCACAGCTCCTGAGGCAAGTAAATAAAAAATAGAAGCTCTTTCCAGAGGAGGAATTCTTAACTTTGAAAAGGAGTGTTTGCTGCTTAAAAACAATGTTGACTTGAAAGAGTGAAGTTGGAACATGTGTGTCCCTCTGAATGTCATGGAAGCTCAGGTTTATTGTGTCTGTGTTTCAGTCACAACGTCACCTGAAATGCCCTGCTGGAAAGAGATAGAAACAGAGGTGACAGTGAAGTTCTATTAAGGTTCAGACTTTGCTTTAAAAATCTATTTACTGCAACCATAGGTGTCTCTGTATATGTAAAGTACAGAAATCTGAAAAAAACCCATGCTTCTGTTGATAATTAATTCTGTTAAAACCACTAGAATCTACTGTCAAAAAAATGGATTTTTATGAAATTAGGGTTTTTCTTACCAGTATTTCTAAAAATGCTGAAGCTGTGTGTGAGTACAGCTGTACATAAGCATTTTTGCTTCATGTGAGTGCAATTTTAAAGGAATTCTTTTGTGCTGCAAACATGCAGTCACAACATGTTCATGTAAATAAGTGGAAGAGGTGGTGATCTTCTCTTAACGGGAAAGTATAGCTACTGTTTTTCACTTTTGTGCAGTGATACGCTCACTTGTGTTTAAGTGCAGACGCACTGTTCGTCTCTCCCTTAATCTCTGTGGATTAAAAACAAGGTTCTTAAATGTATGGGTGATCTCAAGGCTGAGTTGTAAAAGAATAGTGCTGCTGCCACGATGTGTAAGAATGCAAAATCAGTCTTCCATTTTCTTAAAGGTAGGTTAAGGTGCAGCTAGCTCTTGAATTAGCAGGACTGTGATTTGAAAAAGCACAAGCAGGTTTTTTTCTGCAAAACTTGTTTCTAAGGATCTGCTTTAGGCACATCTCAAAATGCAATCTCATGATTGCACTACTTATTCTTATGCTGCATGGTGTGCATGGACAAAGCTGCTTCTGTCATATGCTTGATTTCACTGACCTGCAGGTCTTTGTGAGCCATAGCCACAGGACTTCCTTAGTATACAGTATGTGTGATTCCTTGTAGCCTGTCCTAACATAGAATAAGCACTGCTCTAGCTGTTACTCAAAGTGCAATTCAAAGGACTCTGTCAAACTGCTTCTCTGGATGTTTTTGGGGGTAGAGTTTAGAAGGCTTCCTAAGTTTTTAGTTAGGTTAAACATTTATTCTTATATCCTGCAGTAGTTAAATGAACAGTCCATGTTTCTCACTTGCTAATTTTAATCTACTAGCCTGGCAAAAAGCCAGAGAATAGATGCAGACAGGTACAGTATTTTGCATACATTCTTTCAAAGCTGGTGTTCATTTTGATGAAGGGAAAGACTTTTGAAATGACAGAATTGATTCAAGAACTGTTTGCAGATTGTCATATTTTAGTGGTTACAGAATGGTGAATTTTCATTGATAGCTGTTTTGAAGAACTGAATGTTCAATTAAAATTCCTGAATATTCTTGTGTTAGTTGTTTCTGTATGTGATTTGATGCAGATAGAGACTACCCCCCAGCCTGACTGATGAGCTGTAGTCTCATTTCTGTGCTGTCACTGTTGATAATCTGTAGTCATTACCTGCTTTATATTCAAGCTTTAACTAAGTGAATGTAATGATAGAGGCCCATGCTTGTTTTGATAATTTTGGGGTTTTTCCTGGGAGTTTTCTGGACTTTTTACCTTGGAATTTAGGGTACAGTCAGCTGTATTTATTTCATACTTCTCAATAAAATGGTTCCTGTTTGCCTTTTTTATGACTATTACAGACTTTTGAAGAGAGGCACCTTTTCCCTTCTTTTGCAAACTTCTTGATCAGTCTCTTAGACTTTAATGTAGTGGATTTAAATCTGAATCTTCAGTTTCTGCATGTAAGAGTGATAATTTAATTTCCTTGCATTCTTCCTTTATAGATAATTGGCTGCCATTTTAGGACAATTCCAGTGAATGAAAAGGACACCTTAACATACTTCATCTACTGGGGCAAGAATGACAAGAGCAAGCCAGATCTAAAGATGGAGAGAGGGGTTCATTAGGTGGAAAAGGTTGGGACTGATACTCAGACCGCAAATCAAAAGACTGAAGTTTTGTTGCTATGCAAAAGTTTTCTTTGTAACTTTTTCTCCTGAAAGCAATTGTCTCTGTTTTATTTTTCATAACCTTGCTGATTTGTTTGAAAACCATCTCTAATGAAACAAATTTCCTCAGCAAAAGTATGTTAAATAAATATCACTGCTATTGTTGCTCAAGTGGGTGTGTCTGTAACTTTAGTGAGTTGGACTCGATGATCCTGATGGGTCCCTTGCAGCTCAGCATATTCTATGATACTTGTACCTAATAGTTAAGCTTTGATGAATTATGTAATAATATTAAAATATTTTTCAATTAAAGTGTGCCAAGGATATATTTATGAATGTACTTCAAGTTCTGATGATGCAATGCCTTTAAGAAAAAAAACGCAGTAGCAGACCTGGCAATAGGTTCTTTTTCCTAAGGTAAAACGCTTTAAGTAACAGTTCCAGTTGTTAGCTGGACAGAAATGGCTGAATGACACTTTTCTTTTTCCCTTTTGGAAACAAGAGTTGATGGAGGTTTTACTGATTTGTTTTTTCATTTTGTCAATGCTGAGATGTGTGCTTCCAAGCTCTGAGGCCTTCCTATTCCTATATTAAAGTGGAAAACAATGCAGCTCTTGAATTTCAAAGCTATAAGTATGGATGAAGAGACTGCTGCAGCTTACTGTGCTGAGAAATCCTTCAACTCAGTAAGAAATCCTTTAGCCGCTGACTTTTCCATTCATCTACTTGGGCTGCTGTTAAGAACTTAATTGGAGAATGAGAGTCTGTGTGGGGTCAATACGGTATCTTCTAATAGCATACTGTTCCTTTTGCATTGCATCCATTAGCTCAGGCCTGTTTAAAAAGAACCAAAACCTCCCACAATAAAACCAAAACCTCCAGTAACATTAGAAAAATATCCAGCAATACTTATCCTTTTCATTGAGTGTCTTAGTATAGTTAGATGTTGAAGATGGTATTATGAATGACTTGTATTGTCCTTTAACTACTGTGCCAGTCTAAATGTGTGGTGTATGGAATATGATTTCTTTCTGCTTTAAGCTGTGCACATAGGTTGAAGAAAAAGCTGAGGGAAAATAGTTTTCATCTTAAAGCAGAGCAGGACATAGCTTCTGCTTGTTCAGTTAGCATTTATTACAACTCCTGACCTTATCAGATGTTCATAAGCTTTTTCTTAATTTGGGAAAAGTGAGAAAGCAGTACCTCCATTGTATAATCTGCTTGGTGCTAATCTTGTGTTTTTGGGTTTTTTTTGAAAATTACTACTTTTCTGGCGTCACTTGCAACTGAGATGCTTCACTTTGCTTTTTTTGACCTGTGACGCTTGCATAGAACTGAATGATGATAAACCCTAACCTCAAGCTGGCTGCCTTCCCAGTATCTCTCTTAGTGGTATGATTTTTCATTTGCACTGTTATGTATTTCCACAGTGCAGTTCTGCAGTGCTGGCCTAAGTTCAAGATGGTTAGTGATATCTAGCTAGTGACAGCTAAAATTTGTGCTCCTTTGAAGATAATGTTTTCATGCCTGTTTCACTATAGGGACTGTAAATTTGTTTGCTAAATATCCTTTGTACAAACTTGCTTATCTTCAAAGTGCAAGTTGACTAAACAGCCAGGGAACCTAGTCGTGGATAGGACATCCAAGAGATAAAGACTTGTTCGCTGAGTGCATGTTCTGAATTCAGTGTTCTCACCTAGGTCTGGCAGGACCTGTAGAAGAAGCTGTGTGATGGAAGAAGAGTGGGGAGAGGAACAAAAGCAAGTTTCTATGGGAAACCAATCTTAAAGTAGTAACTTAAGTGACCCTATCCTGCTGCATGTGCAAAGTGGCAAAATTTTGCTCTGGTGGATTATGGATTTTCCAGGAGAGGTGGAAGGAAGCTAACTGAAAGCCACCAACTTAGCACCCAAATTTGCATTTGCCTTAATTATTTTTTTTATTTTTTTTTTACTACTGCTGCTTTGGAAAGCTGTGAATGCCAGGCATATGCAACATGATTCTTGTAGAAACTAGATGGCACAACAACAGAAGTTACACACCCTAGAAGCTTATAGAGGACTTTACACAAAAGCACATAACATATGTTTCGCTAGCAGAACACTGACTTTGGATACTTTCACTGAGTTGCCAGATTTATGGGGCTTATTTTACTCTTTATTGATGATTTGGTAGGAAGCCCAAACGACTCAGGAATGATTGCACAAATGAAGCTTAAAATGCCTAGTGACACAAACTGTTTAACAATCAGTAGTGCAAAAATAGTATACACAGATTTACTTGAAACATTTATTATTGGTAACGTATAATCACACACCCCCTCACTCAGTATCCAACCCTTGTTTACTAACAGGAAGAAAAACAGTCATCCTGATGTTTCATACTGGCATGTGAAGTAGCCTGGTAAACTGGTGGTAGCAGTTTGGCCTGATGTGTATGATTAGAAAGTGAACAGTGCACTTTTTGGGTGGAGAAGGCTGAACAGTTACTTCAGTACTACGCACCTTCCGTGCCACTGACTTGATAGCTCAAGAGTCTTTATGTATAAGGCAACAAGCCAGGTTTACTGCCTGGAAGCCTCGCCTGTTCAGGTGGCTTGCCTTAAACTCACACCGTTGCCTCTCAACACCTGCCAATGAAGATTGCAGTATAAACAAAAAACAGCCAAAAATTTATGTCTTTTTGTATCTATTGCCTAGGTCCTGATACCTCTTAAATATTACGATGATTACCTCTGTCTTTATATATCCTTACAGGGCTAGCCTAAAAATAAAAAGTCAGCCTTTTAACTTAATTATGGGCTACTGTTTTTTCAAACACGGCTTGTTTAAAAAATCTACTGTTCTAGTGTTTTAAATGGTCAATGTTAATACTAGACAATCTAAGTTTTTACAGATTTCATAATTAAGGCAGGTGACCAGTTGCACATAATTAAGCCCTAAGTGTGCTTTAGTACTATTAGTGTCACTTTTGATTTTTTTATTTCAGTGAAATATTTTCAAATATGAAAATACATGCCTTTTGTATGTGCATGTATTTTAGGATGTCAAAATAGAATGTGGGAGCCTGTCTGCAAAAGTGCAAGGGACTGAGTAGCTTCAGCTTATAAAAGTGTTGACTATGTGATGGCAATAGCACAATAGGAAGCTGCACTGCCATAGGTGCTATGCGAGTCATGTTCCTAATGACATGAAGGCTTGGGCTTACAGTTTCTTCATCCAATGTAGTTGAGAATACTGTGCTGAGTAAGAAGAGTTATACTTTTTGCTGGGGGATGCATATTAGGATGCATTAAGAGCTTGTGCACTCTCTTAAACCCTTATGGAAACTGTCAGCTGCAATTTGAAAGAACTTCTTACATGCCTGATGTTCCATAAAGGTGTAGAAAGGAAATCTTTCTATAGTTTAAAATGAGGCACTTTTGTGGTTAGAGAGGAAACTTTTTTGTTGGTGGTGGTTTTATTTTTCCCCTTGAAAGCATTATTACGTGATTGTAGAATGATGTCTGTTATCTTCACCTGCAGACTTGGATCATTGACTGTTGCAGGGGATCATAAAAGATATCTTTGGTCCAAAGAAAATATCCCTGAAAGATATGATCAGATATTTAAATAATTAGATCATTGGTTTATCAGAGCTTTAACACGACATGCATTTCCTGTTGTGGATATTTTTTAGCATATGTTGTGATACATGTGGGATTACTGTGTTTGTGGGATGTCCTTCCAGCAATGCAAATGCATCTGGATGATGATACTGCATTTCTACCTCTGCTGGCCTGGTTTAGAAGTGATGACAAAACTTTCATTGACTGACCAGATTGCCAGGACTCTCCCCTGCTATTTTAGCTTTGAGAAAATAAACTTAGCAAATAGAGTGTATTATCAAAATAAAGGACTTTGGCATGTGCACGCATATTGTTTTAGTGGAGTTTGTCCTGAGAGCAGACATGCAAAGTAGGTCTTATGTAGCTCAGGCTGGTGGATATTTTCTTAGGCATTTTTTAGGCTGCTCAAAGGTTGAAGCTAGAAACCCAAAGTGTGCTTCAGGGTGAAGACACCGTATCTGGTTTTAGGGTTTAGAAGATGAAAAACTTATTTAAACTCTGCTCTCAGTTTGAATATGAGATTTTTAGCTTTAGAAGTCTTTCCCACTTGGTTGAACTCAGGTCCCACTACAAGAGTGTCGAAAAGTTGCCCTTTATTGGATTTTAGAGGACTTGAGAAATGAGTGTTAAGAGGAGTAAATATAAAAATCATTTTTGCTAGCCTATATAATGCCATCACATTTTAGTGCCCCTGAAGTATTAATAAGTTTTGAACTGTTGATATTTCTAATCCAAATTTACTAAAGAAAATATGTTGCTGAAAAGCTGAATGAAATAATACCTCTTAGTACGTTTTATTACTTAAAACCAGTATGGGCTGGCAGTATTTTTTTAACTCATTTATTTTTTTTGCTGTGTAACAACAAAACCCTCATGTTCAGTGAAAACTTCACTGTTCAGCTTTGTCAGCAGTGCCAGCAAAACAGGGGAGTGTAGATGGTCTGGGGCTAAATCTTCTTTCTGCCTTACAGGTATTTGTGAACCTCTGTTTCCCCCATGTGCTTTCCTGCATTTTAACAGCTATCTTTATAGAATCATTTATTCAACTGACATATGTTCATACACCTTGTATTAGCAATACAGTTCTCTTCCATGGAACAGAAGTCAAATTGTTTCGGTTACGGCCCTGAAAGCATCTTCATTGCAAGATGTACGAGTAAGGTTAGTTTGGATCAAACAGAGGAGTTAAAAGTTGAGTGATTTGAATTGTGAAGTCTCCACTAATAGGACAGGGAGGTTTATAAAATATGTCAAGAAAGTCCTATGTGAGCCCCTGAAAACCAACAGTGTATCAGATAGTTGGTACTATCTTAATATAATTTCAAGCCATCTGAAGTGATGAATTTCTTTAAAATTGTATCTTATTTCACCTGTGGAAACTGTAAAACGATAGAAATATAATGAGCAGTTGTGAAAAACTACAAATTTACAGGAAATGAGTATGGTCTTACTTTGGGCAGCAGAGCAATTCATTCAAGTTGCAGTAACAGATCACCTCACAGCCCTTCCCTTTCCAGAAGTGATCTTGCAAACCATCATCGATCTGTCGAAGGTTCTCCACGCCTTTGGGGATGTTGTGACAGTTGTGGTCTTTGAGGACCCTCTTGTAACAAGAAGGGCGCTGGGAAGGCACTGCGAGGGTACCCAGTAGAGTGCTCAGCAGAAGCAGCACTGAGAACATCTTCATTTTTGCAGCTTTCCACAGCAGAATGCTAAAGAGAAATGAGGTATGTGACACAGGTATGGCAGCTGAACAGACCTGTTTCCCCAATTTGCTTTCTTACTTGCATTTTTCTTTTCTTCCCTGTGAAGTTTTGGAGGTTTGAGCCTGAGTTCTGTAAAGTGTTTTCTCCTAGGAGGTAAATAATATTGCAGCACAATTGATATTCATTACTTTCTGTACAACCTTGGAAATCCTTTCATCAGGAATTGAGGCTTCTGATGCTGGCAATTTTGTTGTTTCTTTGGCCTCTCACCTTGAGAAAATTGCTTTGAGCTGGCTGCATTTTCTCAGTAGTGTAAGTGATTGTATTGATTGCTGCCAAACCAGGGGAAAATGTCTGGGTGTGTGTCCTTGCCTTCCTGGCCATTTTCCCTGTCAAAACAGGAGTCACTCACATAAAATTAATAGTATCCTTCCCCAGCAAAGTTGTGGAAAAACTGTTTGCTGATTGAATCCTGTGTTGTGGGCTGCTTGAGAAACTGAGGCATTAAACAGCTGAGAAAGCTGAAGCTCTCTGCAGCGCTGCCAAGTGCTGCTGTCCTGGATTCCAGGCTTGGGTATGATACAGCGTTATGGGGAATTTTCTTTATTTTTATTGTTGGGGGTTTTTTTCAGTACTGCAGACTGCGTAGTTGAGTCTTGCTACTGGAGGTCATTATGGTTTAATTGGCTTTTTAAAAGATGGAATAAATTATCCCTTGAAAAACTCTCCTGCTGGTGACTAGGCTTTCCATCGTCTTCTTAACACTAGCTCTGCTGTGCTGTGCTGCTTTGCAGAGTTTGACCGTGCCACAAAGCTTTGGATAAGATCCTTGAACTTGCATTCACTTCTAAACATTAAGCATTTTGAGCATTTCAACCTAGACTTTATTGGCATAAGGCAATGTCTGATCAAAGACTATCAAAGGCCAAATTAAGATGGCAGGGCTATTATTTGGTTAAGAAAAAAAATGAGCCATGCCAGCTACAGAAGTCAATTAACAGAGTCCCGTATGGGTTATTTTGTGAAAAACCGGAGATCACCCTTGAAAAACAAAACAGCAAACCTTTAAATATATACATTTACAGTGTTTTGTAGTAATTTTTCTTGTGTAGTTATCTTGTCACTATAGCTGTCTTGCTTATCTTCCATTTCTTCAGCTGATGAATAACATGCCAGAGACTATAAGACAATTTGGGAATTTAGATGCATATTAGGGGTAAAATATGACACCTCAGTGCTCTTTGTTTTTTTTTTTCATATTTGAACTTTATTTTTAACATCAGTCTTTATATTTAAACTTGGTTTTAAACACCAGTAACAAAATAAAATATTAAAAAGTGGCCAATATATTGAAAAACATGGCTGAAGTGATAATAAGCTCTTGTGTATTTTTTTAACTTCTGTTGTAAAAGTAACATTCATGGAATAATTCCCTTTAGTTTCCATGAACTTGTATGGGAACTTTTGAGTAGAAGACTCCTATAAACTACTAGTAATGGAGCCTTGGGGATCTATTTTTTAATTAGCTTAGAGTGCAGTATTTAATAACATACTGTCTTTATTAGCTTTAGACTACTTCTCAAATAAAGTAAACATTGTTCTAACTTTGCCTTATGTTGTTTTTAGACTTGAGTGAGGAATCTGTATTGTATTAATGGTTTTATTTCGTAGGAGTATAAATGCTGCAGTTACAAGGGTTTTGCTCACAGAAATCTAATGCTTAAAGAGAAAAAATTGATTTATACTATACCTAAATAATTGCCAATATAGGTAGTACAATTTCGTCTTATGTTCAAATAATTGAGCTCAATTATTTAAGTATTTAATGGAAGAAGATTTCCATGTAAGAGAAATTTAGGAAGCAGGGAGTTTATGCCTGTGTTTCCTGGATTATTTCCTAAGTTCTTTCCCTGACTATGAGGCATTCATGATAGCTTGCTCTTGTGTACTTTTTTTTTTTTTCCAAAAAAAATTATTTCTAGTATTTCATGTGAACTTTCCCTACCTGGAGTTCAGATAGAATGTTCATTTGAATCTGTTGCCAGCTGGCCGTCTCCTCAAAATTTGTAGGAATTCACTCTCTCCTGAGAATGGGCAGTTTCTTTACTGTTAAATTGCTGGATTCAAAAATCATGACCTACAGTTCATAGTGACTCTGTAACTCACTACTTGCCTTCAAATATAACAGAATATTGCTATAGTGCATCATCAAGAGGGTTTGTATAGGTGGGTGCCAAAATCAGTATTAGCAAAGTCAGCATGCTGAGGAGTTACGGATAGACAGCTTCTCTGACAGGTCAGTTATGCACCTTATCAATGTTCAGCACTGTTATTATTCAGAAAAAAAATGTTTACTAAAATTTTATTTCTGCTGAAATACTTCATCTGTTTTTTGTTTGTTTGTTTGTTAGGGGGATTTTTTTGTAGATCAAAACCACATGGAAGCTTTTAGTCACCTTTCCTCAAAAGGCTATGTCTTTCCTGTGAGAGAACACTCCCTATTTTCAGATGAAAGATCGCCAAGGACCTGAAGTGTTTCATCAGCTCCCTGCACAGGATTGATGCTGGTAAACTCAGCAGACCTTTCAGATAGAGCATCTTTGTCTGACAAAACTGCTGCAACTTCTTTGCTTGAAAACGATTGTACAGATGCTGGAGTGTCACTGATTGCCCAGATAAAGAACAGAACTAATTGTGGGAATAGACCTACAATATAAAGAGTGGAACAGTTCCTGCAGGAAATGGGCCACTGAAGATAAAGAAAACAATGAAAGTATTTTGTAAAACTGTACTGTATTATAAGGTTTATTGCTGTGTTTACCTTTTTCCTCAGGCTTTTGGAAAGCCACCTTTCCCTTCTCCCAGGTCCTTAGAAACCCATCTCCCTTTCCCCTAGGCCCTGGCAAAGACACCTCTCACCTTCCTAATTAGTATTCAAGCCCCCTTCAGGCTGTGTTCTGATTGGTTTCCCTTGTATCCCTCCCCTTTACCCTGGCCAGGTGGTCTATAAATTACCTGACCAGGTGAATAAATCTCTTTTTCTGCTTCCTGTTCCTGTAGTGTGTGAGTCCTCTTTACTGAGACCTGGGGAGGACCCTGTGGCCTGCAACCCAGCCACGTGGAGGGGGACAGGGAGGGGGAGAGCGTGTCCACTCAACCGTGATAACTAATATGTGCATATTTGTTTGAAAATGAGTGTCAAAGCCTTATCTGATTTTGCATACCACAGAAGACAGTCTTCTCATAAAACTAGTCAGGAAAATGTGGTGAACAAAACCAATCACTAAGGTGGCTCAGAGATTCATTGCCGGCAAGCATCCTCTTATATTTTGCTATTTTATAAAACGTTCTGTAAAGATAGCAAAGCCTTACCAGGTTGCTCTACCAAGATTGTATAATTTCAGATTCTAGCAGAAGTAAAGCCATCTGAAAGAAAATGAACTCCTTGCATTTTCATAAATTCTTTTCAGTTAATTATCTTAGTTACTTTGACATTGTGCAAGTAAAGTTTGAGACCAAATGCAGCTGGGAATACAAGTGCTTTGAAATAGTTTGGAGCTTTTTGTAGAGAAAGAGGGTTATTTTGGGAATACGCATGGTGAATCAGGAATCAGTGCTGTCCCTGCTTGTTCAGCTGACAGTGTTTGAATTATCCTGCTGGGCAGTTTGGCACCATTTAGTTTTTGGATCTTCTAGATGCAGAGGTAGTCAGAAAAGACTGAAGAGAAGAACTCAGGTTTGGCCTCCTTGTCCAAGAAAACAGGCTAACAGTTCATGAGAACTGATGCCCTTTAAAGGTCATACAGTATCAGCAGGAGCTCAGATGTTAGAAATAAGGAAAACAGAAATGGCACAAAATGTGTATTTTGGCACCTCTAGGGATACTCCATGTTTCGGAAAAGATAAATACTTACAGGTTGGTCTATGAACAATTAAATGTACCCTTCATTAAATATACCCTTCTTATACCCTTAAGCAGACTGTTTCTCTAGTTGCCTAATGCTGAAAACAAGAAATACATTAATTAGTACACTTTTGGTGTATGATCTTTTCCAGTCTGTCCAGGGGCATGTGCCAGGTTAACAAGTTGCACTTAAGAAGCAAATATGTATTAATTTTGCTTCCCTTTAATGTGTTTTGAGTTCAAGAGCTAAAAATATTTATTAAAAATAAAATGTATTCTATTGTTTATTTGTTTGTCAATTTTCCCTTTCAAAAACCCCTGTAAAATGCTGAGCTAAGTATTTAATATTTAGGTGTATTAGTGTGTGATAGTTAGGTTTGTTAGTGCATTCTGAAGAAATCATTACACAAAAGCTGCATAATTGATAATATTGTGAAAAAATTTTTTCCATAAAAAAAAAATCCTTCAAATCTATTTTGTTTGAACTGTTGGTGCACTGTAGGGACAGTAGCTATTCCACTGAGGATGAATTCAGTGAATTACTGCTTTGTAATTATCATCAATACCATGGTTCTTTCCAGAAAGTGAGTTCTCTTTAAACCCCATTTAGTTTTCTTTAAGACAACAGTTCATTGTGAACGCACTTCTCTCCATATTCACAAATTTTGCAATTATATTAAGCACTGGAAGGCAATATAGTACATTTAATGACTTCGGATGTTAATGTGTAGCATCCAACTCTGAAAAAAGCAAGATAGTAAAAGAAATATTTTGAGCTGGATCATAGCCATCTATCTGTCTTAAATAGCACCTCTTGTCTACAATATAGCAGCTTCTCCCAAATCTTCTGCATGTTCCCATATATATTTCTAATTCTGTACTCTGTAACTAGCAGCAGCAGAACAAGTGCACAAGGATAATTTCAGGAGCAAAACATACCTTTTTCTTCTGCTTCACTCCCTTTCACTTTCTTGGCAGCTGTATCTTTTTAGATGTACCCAGAGAGAGCTAGAGCTAGCGGGGATGAGAAGAGAGAGGGAGGGCTGATGGGAGATGCTGTACAAACAGCCCTTTGTTTGTCCTGACTTCTGCCTGTGACTGACGAGCTGTCCTCCAGCAAGGGGTCAGAGGATGGGCTTCAAGAGCCACTTTTCTGTCACTGCCACCCTCATCTAGGGGCAAAAAAATGAGTATATTCCTCCTAGCAGGAAACAGTTAATCCAGGACCTGATGTGAATGTGTGTCCTCAAAGAGCAAAACATAACATCCAGAACAGGAGAAGAGGAAATATCCTGTGGAATAACTGTGTCTTGCTTATGAAGTATGAGCAGGCTTCTGGGGTTATTTTGCATTTGGTGGGGAAGAACAGACTTACCCAACAACCTCATGCAGTGCTTTAATTCTTGACTTTGTGATTCTTTCAGTTTTCTGGAACTGACAGAATAAGACCCCCCTTTAATTTAACCAGTCTTCTAGTACAGCATACTCAGTTATACAGTTATACATGCCCAGATAGTCATGCATCGACTTCTTTACAGAACAAGTGTTTAATCAGGAGCTAAAGCATTGAACAGTATTTCAGAGAAAGTTATTTTAGACTAATACAGCTAATCAAATGATCTGGTACCATAAAAACACATAACAAAGTTCTTGAATGGAAGCAAAGTATTACATAGTAATGAGAAAATAGTCTTGACGGTGAAGCATGTCCTCATATTTCTATGGCAATTTGACCCTCTTTCTGTTATAGCCATCCTGGATCTATTTTGTGATGGGAATAGAGAAGTACGATTGTTGAGCTGTAATTCTTTTATTTTCTTGTATGTATTGTTTTGATTCTGATATGTGTTTGATTCTGAGTTGTGTTGTAAGAGTTTGGTTTCATCTCTCTGTTGGGCTGCTTCCAGTATAGAGGTTTGTTAGGAGTACCTCTGCTTGCTCTTTGTGAGGAGTGCCTCTGCTCAACTGGCTCAGTTTGCAATTTGATGTCTTAGTGCTTGTTCAGTTTGATTTATTGTATGCCAGAAGTGAGTTAAGGCTTCTGTAAGAAGTGCATATTCATCTTCTGCTGCCTCAGCAAAGATTAGGCAAACAGCACAGATGTTTAGAAGCAAACCTTTTGAAACTGAACCTACCTACTGAAGATGGCCCCAACCAGCAGAGTGTTCCCCCTCTCTGATGGAGTTGGACAGCTGGGATGGCAGAGAGCAGGATGCGTGGTTACCCCTCTGTCTCTAATTCAGGTTAGAAATGTCAGGAAGGATGTTTTTTGCCATTGCTGTTATATACATAGCATCTTAAAAGGAGAGGGAAGAGCTAGCTGCAGGCAGCAGCTGTCAGAACAGGACAGCCTTGCCTTTTCAGGGTGACAAAATGCCTGGTGCTGCGTCTGCTTTTCTACATAAATTCTTTTCTGGTGCAGATCCTGGCCACAGTGGCCATGCCTTAAATCAGATTATCATAATGCCTTTGGGAGTACACAGTGTTCCAGGGCAGCATTCTGCTGTGTGAGCCTGGTGTAGATGTACATCACCAGGGGACTGGCTATATATAAACAGGGATAAAACTTGAGAGGAGGGAATGAGAGCATATTGTGCTGATGCTCTGTTGAATGCCTTTTTAGTTAATTGCAAATAAATTTTGGCATGAATAATTTGAAGTCTTTATCAGAAGGTGTATTAGGATTGTCCCCCTGCTGTCTGCTGAAGTTCTCTTGTGTTTTACAGGGAGTATCTGTGTTTCCAGAACACATTTTGAGACCCCTGTTTGGACAGCAGTCCAGTGAACTGATAGTTTTGTATATAAAGTGAAGTGTGTGAGGCATAGTTTTCTGCAGGAAATGTCCTGCTGCATTTTGAGAAAAGACAGTTCTAACAAAGTCGGTGTTTTGCTTGTGATTTTTTTTTTCCTGCTTCCTCCGTAGTTCTATGTATGATATTTTCAGTCACTGAAAACGTTCAGGAGCAAGAGGAAATTTTCTCCCTTGTGGTGCCACTTCAGAGTAGAGACTAAGAAGCAAACTAGGATTTGGAGGAAGCAAAGGTTTTGAGGAATTTCATCAGGGAAATGCAACTCAAGCAGAGGTAGAAGAAGGCTGCTCTAGGAACAACTCCCTGAGGTGTTAAAAGTGAGGGAGTTTATAGGAAATGCATTGAAGGACAGGGGAGCCTGGAATGGAAGAAAGCAATACTTCCAGATCTTACCTTTCTTCTCCTTTCTTCACTTTGCCCCGACCCATTGCCCTGAACATGTTTCTGTACTGACTGTCTCCCTCCTTGTCTCCAGCCCTGATATCCCTTTCTTTATTTTTGATTCCCTTCTGCCTTTCTGCTCCAGCACCACGTCCCCAGTGGGCTCAGCAGCTGGTGTCTGGCACATGCTGGCAGAGTGCCAGCTGTGACAGAGGGTTATTGGAAATTGCAGAGGCTTTTTTGTTTCCTACCATGGCATCTGGGAGCTGTAGGAGAACCATAAGGAAGTCTTGCTTTTTCACCCTCCTTCATTTGTGTAGAGAGTAGTCCTGAATTGTGTTTTACTCCTTTAATTTAGAGGCACTGTTTGAGATGTACACATATCCATGTGTTTTTCTGAAGACGTATGGCAATATTAGATGTAAGATGCAAAGTGGAACTGCTTTGGCTTTTTAGTTCCTTCCCCAGGCTGGAGCTAGCAAAAAGTGATGGCCCATGAAGAGGCAGCAGCAGATGGAGGCAGGAGGGAGTGTGACAAGGTAGCAGCAGCAATCCATAGGAGAAAAGTTGTTTTCAAAGGAGAATGGCCCCTAGTAGGGTGAGGCAGAAGAAAGAAAAGGCAGCATTGAAATTCAGCTGCAAAAACATTGCTGTTTCTGACATACAGCATTACTCTAGACTAAATTTGTGTAACATGCCCTGAGAAAATGATCTTTTTAATCTTTTTTTTTTTTTTAAGTACTCAGTTCACTCTAAATGTGCTTTGCATTTTTAACATGAACCACACAGGTTTAGCTTCTTGCTGTAAGCAAAAAACAGTTTGCATCTTTTTTTTATCCCTGATATCAACATGCAGCTCTTTGCAGGCTGACAGTGAGAAATACTGATGCATCTCCACTCACATTAAATCGTCTTAAAAGATATCAATTTACCTATGAGTCAGATGGATCATTAATATGTAGAGTGTATATGAGGAGATCTATAAGGAACCTGATTTTGGAGGATGATGCAGTCTAAAACCTGTACTTGAAGTTTATAAAGGAAGGTAAGTATTCTAGGGATTGTATAAAGACCTTGGAGACTTAATGCCAGTAGTAATGACACTGCCAGTGCAGCTAATCAACTGCTGTTGTCATTTATTACAGGATCACAGTGGGTAGGGTGCCTTAGAATCAGACATCAGCACAATCAATTTTTAAGCAAAGATAAAAATCTTATGCATTTGCTTTGCAAGTATACATAAGGATAAAAAATATATCTCATATTATACTGTCATGTCATGTTTTCCATTGCTCAAAATTTGTAATTTCAGTCAGAAAAAGTATTTGAAAACAGTTTTTTATACTTTGTGTAATTTTAATTTTGTGTCTTTTGTTCACTTGATGATTTTTTCTTTTTTTTTAAGAAAATATCTGTGCTGTTGACTACAATTACCTTTGCAATTTTTGTATCTGAGAATTTGTTTTATACCTAGTACTTACATTAGCCTGGGAGGTTCATCTGAGTTTTCTGGAACACTGTTCATTGTTTGTTCTGTACAGTAGTTCTTGTTCATCCAACGTTTCTTGCCTCTTGCCTTTCTTGTTGGGTGCTGCTTTATTTCCAGTGGCCATTCTCAGTGGAGTCCCAGAGATGCTCCGTTTCCTCTCTCTCTGATTTTCAGCTTTCCAGTTTTACTGTCAGTTTTCACAACTTTTTCTGCAGGCTGCAATCTGTGCTTGGTTAAAATATGCAACCCAAAGTAGTGGGCTAACCAAAGGCATCTTTTAGTGTATTTCCTCAGATCAGTGGTCTGTTGGCATGCTCAGGCTGTTGCTGTTTTTTTCTTATGAAGGCAGGGAGAATGCAGTATATTCAGAACCTGCTGATGTAATGAACTATCAGTTCCAGACAGGCCAAATGAGTCAATGTTGTAAGCGTGTATGTGTCAAGTTTGGTGTCTCAAGCTGGCAAATGAGTTTGAATGTATTATGGAAAAATTGTTCTAAATTGAGAAAATGTTTCAGCCATCACATATACTGCTTATCTGATTCCTAGAAATCCATTCCTGTTCTGATTCTTTGGTGATTCAAGATGCTACTGGGTTCTGTTTAGGTGTTTTTACTGTTTTGCTAGGAATTAGCTATTGATACTTAAAGGCACCTGGCCTTGAGGGTGTGGAACATTCAGTAGCTGCTGAAATTGGTTGGTGCCAGAGATAGGAAACCAAGAGATACCTTTGCATCTATCACCTGTGCTAGTTTATCTGCAGTTAAAGAAAACAAAAATGAAAGTACACCAAAAAACTTTAAACTTAATTATAAGGTTTAACTTAGTTTTCCTTAATCACCACCACTGAAAACTATTGCACTGAGTTTTGAAGTCCTTGACCACATCATTGCCTTTTGCCTTTCCCAGGGTAGCTGTGACCCTACAGAAGGCTGCTTGTTGGGCGCTCAGCTCTGGGGCGTTGCAGTGAAACTGTAAAGGTTTGTCCAGCCTTCAGAATTTCAACCCTGCTGCTCATCTGTGTGGGCACCAGCAGTACAGCCAGCAGAGACCTGAAAATTATCAAGTGTGACTGTGTGAGGCAAAAGCATCTTTGCCAACAGATTGGCCAACTTAAGGAGGAGACCTTTAAAAAAGAACAACAAGGAAGGGAGATGACAACCCACAACTGAGTGAGGAAGTGGTGATTACCTCAGGAATCTGGCAAAAGAGTCAGGAGCAAAGAGAGGAGACCATGCACTTAATGGTTAGGCTGCCACATAAAGGGCCTGGAGAAATAGACCGTCAGGAACACAATAATGTTCAACAAAAGCAAGTGCAAAGTCCTGTACATGGGGAAGAATGACCCCATGCATTATGATAGGCTGGTGATTGACTGGTTGGAATGCAGCTTTGGAGAGTAGAACCTGACGGTCCTGGATGGCACCAAGTTGGTTAAGCCAGCAAGGGACTCTTACAGAAAAAAAAGGCCTACAGTATGCTGGCTTGCATGAGGAGGACTGTTGTCAGCAAGCTAGCGAAGGTGATCCTTCCCCTCTTCATAGGTGAGACACACCTAGAATGCTGGGTCTAGGTCTGGGTGACCTAGCATGAAAGGGATGTGGATGAAGGGCCACAAAGGTGATTAAGGGACTGGAGCATCTGCTATATGAAGAGTCTGGGAGAGCTGGAACTCTTCATCCTGGAGAAGGGAAGCCAAGGATTTCTCTCTAAAAATAGCTGGTGGGGGATGCGTAAAGAAGATGGAGCCAGACTCTTCACAGTAGTGCCCAGTAGCAGGACAAGCTACAGGCAGTGGATACCAGCCTGAACATAGGGCATCCCACTTCAAAGTCTAAAGAACTTTTTTATCTGTGAGGAAGGTAAAACAGTGCCTGCAGAGACTGTGAAGATCTCCTTAGAGATATTAAAAACTCAGCTGAATACAGGCCAAGGCAACTGCTATAGCTGACCCTGCTTGAGCAAGAGAGTTGGACTACATGGTCTCCAGAGGTGCCTTTCAATCTTAGCTAGTCTGTGATTTCAGCCTTATGCTCAGATAAAAATCAATTAGCAGTGCAACTCGGCCTCTTGATCTGTAGTCATCTGTACTGAGTGCACCAACTTGTGTGAGCTCATGTGGTTGTGGTTTTACAAAGCAAATCTTTTGTTTGCAGACTCCCTGTTGGTCCCTATCGCTCTTTGTCAGGTCACAGCCCAGATGCCCTCTAAGAATGGCAACCTCTCTGTGTTGTGGCAAGTGACTGCATGCAACCATTTGTTTCTGAATGTTATGTATGAGTAGACAATTTCATTTCCTTAAGAGCATCTGATGAGGGATTTTTGCCAAAAACTTTCTGGAAACTGCAAGTGCTGTGATAGAAGCTGAATCAGCTTTATCACTTAGTCATAGTTCATCTCACAGCACTATTCTTCCACCTGCTTTACCTGCCAGAAGTAGTTTTGAGCATAAAAAGCTGAAAAGTCTTTTGCCTTTGAGACCCTTGAGAACCTCTTCATTTGTTCATAGGTAATAATGAGGTAATTTTAGATATTTATTGAAAGGGAGAGGATTGTTTTTCTAATAACTAACATAGAGTAATGGTTGCGGTTCTTAAGTATTCATCTTGTTTTTGAAAAGTTGTCCATCTAGATTCTTTCATCAAAGGAACTACTACCTTCAGTTTCTATTACATGGTTCCTTAGTAACTTCAAATTAATTTACAAAGGTTTTGTACCTGTAAAGGGCTGTAGCTCCTGACCACAGCTATCTTTTCCAGGTCTTTATTAGTCTACAGCTGCTGATAGCAAATGCTACTAGCTTTAGGGATAACACTAAATGGGTAGCAAATGCACGTATGTTAACAGAGCTAATGGTGATTGTGCTATTTTGTATCGTGTGGGATGATGACTTTGGAGACTTGTTCATTACACTTACGTGTGGACCCCAAATGAAGCCCCACACAAGGCATTTAAGTGTTTCACCCAAACGTTTCTGCTGCCGGCAGATATGGCACTCCGCAGCCCTCTGAAACCTATCTGTAAAAGATAGATCTTTGGCTCTTCGGCAGACATAGCTCTATTAGAAGATGGAAAGAGGAACTCCTCCACAGCCTAGGGACTTCTCCATGCAAAGTGAGACAGCATGCCTTACTACTGGAAAGGCTGTCTTAAGTATGCTGTGGGCCCTAGGCTAAGTACTGTCTGGGCTTCTTAATGTAATGAATGAAGAGGAATTTTACTGAAATCACTTTTAAATCCAGACTTTTATTCTGGACTCAATAAGTCAAAACATCAGTATCATGTGTGTGCAAGATACAGATTGCAGTCATAACTGACACTGAGAGAGACTGTTCCCTAGACTTTTGATTAACAAAACTACAAATCACGGTTGAAATCTTTTTTTTTGAATGATATTAGAATTGACACTCACCAGAGACAAATAACATGGTCTTATTTGTAACATATGTCAGTGCAGCTCATTTTTAATCAGCTTTCACTACTAAAGACCATTTAAAGATAGCTTAATGTTGTGGTTTACTATCATCATAACTCAGAAAAATCTATGAAGGAATGTTATTTGTGGAAAAATGAAATTCAGCTAATAAATCTTTATTGCTGAAGAAAAGCTGAGCAGGAATGACAATTATCCTCTTGCTGGGGTATGCAACTTGCAGTGAATACTTTTCATGTTGTTTTCGTGGGTCAGAACAGTCAAGTGTATTATTTCTGATACTATTTTATTTCCTCAATATTTATGGACTGTAATTAACTTGGAGAACAAGTAATAAAATTATGTCTTAATATGCCTTTTTGGGTGATCCTCAAGTCAATAAAGAGTAAATTTTGGTTTCTCTGAGGGACAATTTAGGTAGCTCCTTCAAGGGTGCTTAGGTGACTACTTCATTGTTGCATGTTTCTTGTTATCATTGTAAACAGTTTGCAAAGCTTTTAACTTTACATTTAAATTTAACATGCCATGTTACAATAGACTACTATTTTTCAAAGTCTGAAAAGAATATACATCTTTCCAAGGTATCTTTTATGCAATATATAATATATGTGTGTATATAGGTCCTCAGCCTTTTTTTATGCAGTCTTCTTTGGTCATTGGAGTCACTGAGAGCTTAATCCAAAGCATTGTTGAAAATACTTTCCAGACTGTCCCTGCTTCAATGGAGACTTAAAAGCTTCCATGTTCAGAGCATCTAAACCTGAATTATTACTTAAGAATCTTTGTACAGACCACTGATTGTATTAGCAAGACCTGACAGTTGAGTGTTAGGTAAATATTATGCAATTCTTGAATACAGACCTAGTAGAATTCAACATGTTTTGACAGTAAGTGGCCCAAGAAAAAGAACATTTTTACATAAAGCAAAAGCAATGAAGCAGTTTACTGTTGCCCTTAGCATCCAAGAGACTTGTTAAGCTTAAGATATACCCAACATATGGAAAATAAAAAAATAATTTGACCTGAGAATGCTGTGTGTATTTATGTAAATGTTTATATAAAATTAGTATTTTCTGTATGTTGCTCTGTGCCTGTCACCACCAAATTAATCAGGACTTATACAGACTCACAGAATGGGTAAGGCTGGAAGGGACCACAGTGGGTCACTGGTCCAACCTCCCTGCTCAAGCAGGGTCATCCTAGAGCATATTGCCTCACTCCTTAAAAAATTTCATCACCATATTTGCAAGATACCTGTATGGGAGTGAATTATAGAAACAGTTTCACCTGGACTTTTGTTTATATATCATAGCATAAAAGATTAAATGCCTGTATGATGTACATTTGCTGCAGAGTTCCCATCAGATGATCAATATTTTGTGATTTTTTTTGGTTTATGGTTTCTATTTTAGGAGTTCAGAAACAATTGCAGAGAAACCTTTCTGTCTGGTAGGGTGACAACCCAAGCATGAGCATTCCTTGCATTTCTTGAGGCATACTTGTTAGGGAGAGAGCTGGTTAACCAGTTCAAAAGGTTGACCAGTTCCCTGTTTCCTACATATCTTTGTTAGCTTTGTTGTCCTGTAAAGGAACTGTTTCCCTAGGATTCACAACTCAAGTCAAAATGATTGATTTGTACTTACTTTTAACCCCTCTTGCCAGTGCTGTTCCTAACTGTTGAACTTGTATGATTCTGAGTCAATGCTGCCAGGTTGCTTTTGTCACTACCAGCACATTAGCATACACAGTTCAGGGACCATTTTTATACCCTGAAATATAAGCTGTCTCAGCACAGTCACTAGAAGAGCTTGTTCAGTTTTGCAGATCTGTCCTTGAAAACAACTGGCATGCAAAGCAGCAAATTGACTTCTAGGTGGTGAATATTTACCATTTATAAATTCATCATGAGGAGTTCATACTTGAAAGATGTTTGCATTAGATATCTTGGGTTTGCTTTCTCGCCAACTGAATAAACATAGGTAGGCTTACTTAAATCCTAGTCCTCACTCTGCCAATTCTTGAGGGCTTTTAGCTACCCAGTGGGAATGTAATTCATTGTTAATTGTATACTATAAAGCTGGATTTACTGAAGGGCTTGAAGGCTCTCATGGTTTGAATATTCCTGCAGTGTTTACTGTAATGCCCTTTTTTTTGCTTGCCTTCTTCATGGTAGATCTTATGTAGCTAATGACTTGATAAGCTCTCCTGTTGGGTAGGGATTCATTTCTGCTGTCATGTTACTTGATGTTGAGCCTAATTTAATGTGAAAAATAAACCTAAGCATAGCTGATTTGCTCATTTTCCTTTTCTTTATTTGCTATTCAATTTCTATCACTGTCCTATCGTGTGTAAAGCTCAGACAACACCTCCACACTCAAAGCATTTAGATGTAAAAGTATGAATGCTGTTGACAGCACATCATAGCTTTCTAAAAGCTTTCTAAAAAAGTCACTTTAGTAGCCATCACATGTTCCTTTAGGTTTTTGTTTTGCCATTTTATTCTTTGAAGAGGTTGCATGTCATTTAAGGGTGTTTTGGCATTGTCTGCTGGCTGGGTGGGATTTGTCTTAGATTTAAACCCCAAGGCTTGGTTCTGCTTGGGTTGGCTAATGGATGAGGAGGATAATGTTTTCCCATACCAACTCTCTGGAACTTCTGCCCTTGGTCTGTTATCATCATTAAAAGTATGCAAGACATGTATGCAAGAGGGGCAGGTTGGAACGGTGAGGAATTTTCTTCTGTGATGGTTTACCCTAAGAAATGAGATTTTCAATAACAAAAAAAGGGTTGTGAAAAAAGACTAGTCCATAAAGTATAATGTTGTTGCCTGATGGATGGAGAAGGTGTTCCTGCACAAAATTAAAAGGCAGAAAAAGACCATGCACTTCAGGAAAATATGAAGTATGTGGCTGTATCTATCATGTGAAATCTTATGAATTAAATATACCAGGGTTTTTCAGGACTGTCATAGCCCAGTACTTTTTGGACTCAGAAGCCTAAGTGCTCTCACTTGAAAAGCAAGAATCTGCTTTTCTCTTTCCTCGAGCTAGAAACAGAACCATACAGTAGTTCAGTGATTAGCCAAGTGGTTATCAAGATAAGAAAGGTGATTCCTTTATCTGCAACTTTGGAGTGCTCTAAGCAGCTGGGTATAATTTGTGTAGGATAATTGGCAACTTTTGTGTTTTGCATAGTTACTTTTCTGTTTATGGAAGAGAAAGAGGAGAGAATAACTTGTCTACATTACAGGTAAGATGAGCTGTCCTTGTGTATCAGGCATCTCAGTTCTAGGTAGGCAGACTGAAGCACTTCTAATTTCACCTGGGTTGGTCTCTCTGGTCACTGCGGATGAGCTATTGCATGAAATGTGGCATTTCCCCTGGCACTGCTTGCATTTTGGTTGGTTGGTCTGGAGGACACCAGCCAAACTGGGCCCTGAGGGTGAGCATTGGGAGGAATGGTATGCTTTGGATAAAGTGAGTTTTGGATCACAGTTTTAGATTAAAGTAATTAAGTCCTTTTTTAACTCTGACCTGCAATTGCTTAAATTTGCATCTTTCATTCTAGCAATATAACAGTGGCAAAAAGAAGCACTACTTTTTAGAAGCTTTTTTTTAGTTTTTGCCACTTGCTAGTTTAATGCATGGGTTATTAGGCACCAGTCTCTTTTGAAAATTCATGGGGTTTGGTTACAAAGAAAAATGAGAAGTTATAACAGAATTCTGTGGAATATAATTCTAGGAGGCAAGCACTGTATCATTGTTATGGGAGTTAAAACTTTGGAAGTATCTAAGTTCACATAACACGCAAGAACCTGATCTTGCCACATTGTTCATGTGCATAGTTCTCTCAGAAAAGATCTTTATATGATTTGATTGAACTCTCATTCAAGCTTTGTTGGAATATGCCCTTGATCTTTTATCAGAGGAATCTGATCCTCAGTTCTCCATATTGTATGATTGGTGTCCCATCTTGCAACCTTTTACTCATGAAAGGAATATTTGCTTATTTTATAGAACTATGTGTGGATAGCAGACAGGAAGAGCAGAATTTGTTTGTTGGTGAGCCAGGCAGTTTCAAAGTAGGTAAATAGGAGATTGGGCTCATAAGGAAAATAGATTCTTTGAACTTTTTTCACCCTGTCAAAAGTAAAACATAAATAATGACTTGGTTTAGATATTAATGACCAGCAGAGAACAATACAACTGCCACAGAAAAAAAATAAGTTATCATTTACTGAAGCTGGCGTTCAATTTTTTTATACCCATTGTCATCAACCTAAACATTGATCCTGACACATAGATATTAAGTCTGAAGTTTGCAGAATTGCATCACTCCTTCCATCCTTCCTGAATGTCTGCTTAAAGGAAGGAAGTTACAGCAGTGCACTTTGTCTCCTCAGTGGTGGAGAGATGGAACACCCCTAATGCTATTGAATTTAGGAAGGATGCCAATGCTGCCTTTTAAGAACACAGAATTCAATTCAAGACTCCTGCCTGATTGCTCATTAAAATAGAAAACATTTTTTAAAGTTCATGGCATAGTTGAAGGTCTGGAGACATCTAGCTTGCAGAGATTCTGATATGCGCGGTCTCTATCTTCAATTTAAATTGTACATCACATGAAACACATTGCATAGAAATTGTACCTCATTATTATGTGAGAAGGCAGTAAATGAGATTTATATAAATCAGCTTTGGACAACTTCCCTTTCAAAATGCATTGGTCAGTATCAAAATACAGAACTGATTTTCCTTAACGACATTTTTTTTTTAAAACAGGCTCTTTTACTTTTTTCAAAGTTAATTCTCCTTTAAAACTATTTTTATTAGTTAAAGCCTGACTTGTATACAATGTTTTTAGCTGATCAGACAGGTGGCTTATGCATGACTTTGTGCTGGTTTTTAACTTGTTCTGATAGTGCTAATAACACCCCCAAACCTGCCCTTGCCTGGAGAATGTACATTGTGATAATTGTGAACCTGTCTATAGGGTCAGTTTCCTAAGCATAATGGCCATAAGGTATGTGCGTATAGTACAAATATCCATATTTTTGTAGATAATATGGCTTATTTTATCCTGCCTCCCACTGCTCAGCCCTCGCTGCTGTTCTGCCCCAAGGTGCTGGGGATGCGTAGCCTGCAACAGCTGGCAGCCACAGAGACCCTCTGGCTGGGATATCTGTGCTTCATCTGCTGGACAGTCTCTAACAACAGCTTGAACTTTTACCATCAAAAACCTGAGGAAGCTTCAGGGTTAAGTTTCTGCTTATGAGTTTAAGAGCAGCCTCTGTCCTTTGGAAGATGTGAATATTTAAATTATGATCACTCCCCTTTGCATCCCAAAAAGGAAATGTAATTAAATAATTGGCATTGGGTTGAACACCTGTGGCATGTCAAAGACAATAATTAAGATAACTGTATTAACCCTGTGTAACCAGGTTTTCCTTTCCCTCCATTTGGAAAATCACCTGTGGCAGTACTGTGGCTTCTCAACTGCTTACGTGGTGGTCTTTAAGTGTGCTTTTCATGTGCACACACACAAAGTCCAACCAGAATAACTTCATTGATTGTATCAATTTAAATTTGAAGTAACTTCACAGTGATAAATATAGAGATTCATGGCTACCTAACAGGTAATGGTGTATTTGTACTAGTTTTTAAATGCTTTTCCTAATCCAATTTTTTCTGACTTTCTTTAACAAGAAACGTATCTGGGGGGCTTGACTGATCCACTGGAGTCCTGAACAGCTGTTCAGTGGGACCTTCACAGGCTGGAGGAATGGGATAGCACCAACCTCAGTAAGTTCAGTAAAGATGAATGCACAGCCCTGTGGAGTAACACCGTGCACCTGCACAGGCTGGGAGTAGACCAGCCCTGGGCAGCTTCATGGCAGAAGCCACTTGTGTGCTGGCACACTATGGTAGGCATGAGCCAGTACTGCACTCCAATGCTGGTGAACTGCTGACATCTACTGAGCTGTGGGAACAAGAGATGATTCCCCTCCTAGTGCTCAAGAGAGTGCATCTGGGGTACTATACCTGGATTTGAGTACCACAGGTACCACCTCCTCAAAGAGGAGGCAGCAAACTGGAGAAAGGCCAGTGGAGAGCAGCCAGGGTAGTTTAGGGAATGGAGACATGATGTGTGACAAGAGGTTGAGTTTGTTCAGCTGCAAGAGGAGAAGGCGGCTTTGGAGGGACCCCTCAGAGGTGGGAAGGAGCAATGAAAGGGTAGAGTGAAGCTCTTCCTGGGAGCATGTATAAATAAGTGCATGGCAAGTTGCAGTAAGGGAAATTCTGGCTGGCTGAGAACTGGAATCCATTGGCCAGAAATACTTTGGGATTTTCACCTTATGGGCTTCTAAAATTTCATAGCAAAAGACACTGAACTACCTGGTCCAGTTAGCCCTCCTTTGAGCATGGGGAATGCAGTGTGTGGCTTCCAAAAGTACCTTTTAATAATTTTATGGTTACATGAGATACCACCGTGAAAAGCCTTCACACCAGCTATAGTTACAGTGCTTCTAAAATTATAGTTGATCATGAAAATATTGAAAAAAGCAGTCTACAACTTCCTCATGAAGGGAAGTGGAGGGGCAGACACCAATCTCTTCTTTCTGGTGACCAGTGCCAGGACCTGAGGTAACAGCATGAAGTTGTCTCGGGGAGGTTTAGGTTGGGTATTAGGATAAGGTTCTTCACTCAGAGTGTGGTTGGGCACTGGAACAGACTCCCCAGGGTAGTGGACACAGCACCAAGCCTGTCTGAGTTCAAGAAGCGTTTGTACAATGCTTTCGGGCACATGGTGTGACTCTTGGGGATGGTCCTGTGCAGGGCCAGGAGCTGGACTTGATCCTCCTGAGTCCTTGCCAACTCAAGATATTCTATGATTCTATGATAAAAGCAAACCAGTTAGTTCATCCTCTTGTGCCACTGGTCTTCTGAACAATATTCTGCAGGGGAGAAAGCACCACCTTTTCTACCCTATCCCAGTGCAGGAACACATGACCCAGTTTTGTGCCCAGCATGTAAAATTTGGCAATTGGGCTGTTGAAAAGAGAGTGAGCTGTCAGGCCTAAGTGTGAGGTTAGAAATCATGTATGTTGGTTGTCCAGAATGTCTCTTCTGCAATTACATGCTCCAAAAGCATGATTTCTCTTCCGCAAAGTACAGCCCTTGCTTTCATTGGCATGCTGTGTTCTCACTGAGCAGTGTTAGCCAATGTTCATGTCAAGAAGAGCCCCACTCACAAATCTGGTGACTTTGTAGCAGTTAATTAGGAGGAATATATGTTGGCTGTGAGCAGCTGAGATAGTTACTGCTGTCAAGTCCCAGGGTGCCCATCTGGAGTGTCTGTCTGCCCCGCCATCTCTCACCATCTCCATTTCGATGGAAGCATTGCTCTTGGTGAACTCACCCCAGATTAATTCTGAAGTTTGTTGGGATTTTTGTTGTTGCTGTTGTTTGGTTGGTTTCTGGTTTGATTTGTTTTTGCTTGGTTGGTTGGTGGTTTTTTTTTTTGTCGGTTTGGATATTTTGGGGGTTTTTTTTACACTATTGCACAGTTCTGTGGGACCTTTTCACCGACTTCAAACAAACAAAAGCCCAACAAAAGAAGCCTCACTATTGAAACTTGTTATTTGGTGCCACCTGGTGTTTAAATGTCCAGTCTGAGGAGGGACCTGTGCTTGACATGACTTGCTAGTGGTTTTGGAGCACAGGCACACGTCATGCCGTGATGCGGTAAACAGGGGCCACAGCTCAGTGCGGCTGCCAGGGGGGCAAATGCGCACGAAACAAGGAATCTCACTTAGCCTAGACAGCTTCGTGACCGAGTGCTTCCATGCGGGAAAGGCGGGGAGTCTGCGCTGGAATTCGCCGGGACAGACGGCAGAGGGCATGAGTGAATGCCTTAAGCATCGGGGCTTGCTTCCAACAGAAACCTGAATTTCGCTGGTAGCGTAAATGTACTCTTTTCTTTCAACCTTCCCCCCTCTTTTTTAGCATGATGGTGGCTATATTTGTCATTAATTCCTGCATGCCTTGTTTTATTTCTGCGTATTTCCTTTATATATGTCCTGCATAAAAATAAAGCAAAATTTTGCTGACAAACCCAGGTCTACTCTGCCTGAGGGGATGGGAACTTACCGAGCGGAAAAATCCTAAGATGTTAGGCATATGGTTGAGCAAGTCTAAGCTTCATGAAGGACAGCAAAAAGTTCTAAGCCATTTTCCCCTCCTTACTGTTTGGTTACGGCAAAAAGAGTCAACTGAGACGTCCTTTTGATGGGAATATTGGCTGGGTTTAACAGACCCGATGGACTGCCCTTTTAAAGCTGTAAGACTGATCAAAAGAAAATGCTCAGCTGCTCTGATCCTTTATAGGCATGTTTCACTCTTGTACTATTTAATTTCTGATAGACAAGTTCAGGACTGAACTAATTTACTCCTGGCATGAAGCCTAGGATGTAACATGCCAAAGAGCAGTATATAATAACTACAATTGGATGGAGGAGTGTAGGTCAGCACATGTTTCACACCACTCTTTTTACTACTGGAGTCATGGGGTAAAACCTACTCTTTTTGCCAACTTTGGTGAAGGTGTAAATGCACATGCACAATGTAATGGCTTTAAATCTTGGATTCCTACTTGTATGTGCCAGATGGATCTTGTATAAATGTTCCACTTTACAGCATGTTAGCATTTGCTAGTAGTTAGCTGAAGGTTATAGCTGCCAGACTTTTCTGTGGCAGTTTCCAGGCTTAAAAAAAAAAAACGAAAAAAAAAGAAAAAAGGCAAAAAGAGAAAACACAAACAGACAAAACAACCACCCACACAAGAGAGAACATCAGAATAATAGATAAAAGTAATTTTAAGAATTGCGTGTACCTGTATTTGTTCTTGAATCATATTTGATTTGACTTGTCCTGATCTGAACGATACGGGGTACACGGGTATTAGGATTTTTGAGAAAAACTGTCTTGGTTTCTCAATAGTGATGGAAAAAGTCTTATAAGTGTTTGTGTATTGTACACAGGATTATGTTTATCTTAGGAAATGTATATATTTATAGATATATATATATGTATACTTGCATATATTTCTCTTAAAAACAATTCTGGAACCTAGATAGGTTCCAAATTAATTTAATAATAATTTATTATTATTTATTTATTTTGATTATACAGATCATAAGTATTTTTCAGCATATACACTATCATATATGAAATGCATTTGTAGTTTCTGCATTTGTTAAATGCTTTTGTCTTTGCTAGCTGGAAGTATAATTTTTAAAGACCACATCTTTAAGACATGATATTATGCATTTTAGTAGGCTATGAATTCTTGTTTCGAGTCCAAATTTGCTCCTCTGTATACCTGAGGGACATATTAATGGTTCTGGTAAAATATGCTTTAGAGTTATTACTTTTCATATTTCTCACTTTCCTTTTCATGTTCCTTTGGAATTAAACATGTAATTGCTGGGGGAGGGGGGGCGGGGCGGAATAAAAATTATAAAAAAAGAAAAAAGAAAAAAAGACAAAAGGCAATTCCAAAAGTGCAGAAATAAAATTCACCAGTTTTATGATTTTTGTGTTTAAAACCTACAATACTGGTTGAGCAATTGTTAAAAGCAGGGCAAAACCAGACCTTTCTTAGCTGGCTTCTTTCTCTTGTTTTCCTTCTACTGCCGCATTCTCACTTCCTCCCAGAACTTTGTCATACTCCAACCAACAAGCACATTTTTGTCCTAATGTAAAGCATGTCAACAGTTTAGTTCCAACATTACCATTACAGGTGTATAACAAGAGGTACATGATGCTGCTCCTGTGACTTCCAGGAGGATTTCATCACAATCACACAGAGGGATGGTGAGTTGCCTGTGGCACTGCTATTAACCCTACCAAGTGTGAGGGACATCTTCATCCCTCTCTCCCCTGAGTGCATTGGAAGCAGAAAGCCTAGGTATAATCTGGCTGCAACCCTGAATGGCCAGTGCCTGTGAAGGCACAGAGAGGAGCATCCAGCCATGTTTCATGCACTCCTGAAAGTCAGTGGCTGCAAAATTCCCCTTTCCTTGGGGGAGAACAATTTTGGTAGGACCAAAGGCCTTGGAAGTCATGCTCCTGCCCTGTTTATGTGAGTAGTTGTGCTGAAACTACTTGTTTGAACTCAAGCAGGTACTTACTTTGGGGGGATTGGTCTGGCAAGACCTGTGTCCATCCTCTGATAAACTTCAGCAGTACCACTTTTGTCAAAGGGCTCTCTTTTGTCAAAGAAGTGATGCCAATTTGTAGCATTGTGATTTTCTTCCTCTACAAGGTCATGTTCAAAATCTCTTGTTGTGGAGAGAAAATTTACAATGTTTTTTCCTTAAATGCCTCCTGTACATGAAGAAGAAAACACTCATGGCTGTGATAATAGCCAAATGTCACAACTGCATCTATTGCCTTTTTCTACATGATCTTGCCACTACTCCTGGGTTTAACTTCAGATAATGGTCTTGTGCAGTATTTATAGATGATAATGTCATATTTTTTAAAGTGTAGTTAAAAATGTCTGGAAATTTAATAGTTGCACTTCCCACCATGGAAAGCACATTTGCAGAAAAACTAATTGTTACCAATAGCTCTAATTGCCAGCCTTGATCATTAAACTTTGCCTTGGGTCAACCTTTCACTCTGCCAGAAGATTATTAAGTACAGATTAAGAGGCCATTGCTTTAACTTTGCACTTATAAGGCACCGCTGTTCCCAAATACTGTGCACTTTATTTGAGTGAGCTTCAACAGCAGAGCATTTTTCTTAAAACTTCCATTAGTGACCAACTTTCAGAGAGACTGAGGGCCATAATCGGATTATTCACTTCCTGCTGGATGCAGAGGATACAGGCTTCTGCTTGTCTCACGCTGCAGTTGGGTCCCTGCCTGCTCCCTCTCACAGCTGAGGTATTGTTGAATGGCTGTGGTCCGGGGGCCGTGTCCTTTTGTGCTGTAAGTGTTCACATTCCCTTGTGCTCTCCGGCAGCGTCTCTGTACTGGAATGCTCGGTGGAACATTTTAGTCGCTGGAAGTGTTCGCTTCTGAGCTCACCATGCATTTTAGTTCTGCACTGCTGGCCAGGATTTATATATGTGGGAGAAGAGAGCTTTAAAATGTCTTTGGATGTGGTTTACTAAAAGCTTATTTACTGTATGGATTGTAAAAAAAAAAAGAAATGAAACGTGCGTATCATACCGGGCCATGCACAGTTTCCAGGTACACCTTATCGATATAAAAAAGAAAAAAAAAGCTTTCCTGACTGTTGAATTTATGGCTGAGATAGCCAGATTACTAGAAACACTTAAGTGTTTAAACTTTTCATGTTTTAAGCAGGAGAGGGTAGGGTAAAGAAAATGCAGTGGAATTGCTTTTTATTTTGTGGAGATTGTAAATTCTGTTATGGAAAATGTAATAAAGAAGCAGCTTAAACAAAAAGAGTGGCTGTGTGAAATCGCAAAATTTCCATTGGGTGAAAACAAATCCTAACTTTATGTACATTTCCCAGGAGAGATGTAATGTGAATGCTTACAGCTGTTTTTAGTTTCTTATTCCCTGATTAGGTTTAAATTAAAGGAGGGATGTCATATTGAATTATGAAGAATTACTTATTTTACATATTTTCGTTTATACATACCTTCTCTCACAGTCTTGCTGTGACACTTGCAAGGACATATTGAACATGTGCACACAAATAATATTAAAAGTAAACTGATAAAAGTAAAAGTAGTGGTTCTGACAGAGAAATGCATACAACTTCCACATCTTCCTTCCAGGTGCCTTCACTAGAAAAGGAAATCTAACCCCCATTCTGAACCTTCCCCTGCAAATCAGGTTATTTGGTGCCTGGGAAAAAGGGACTGTGTCTTTTTGAAGCCTCACCTGAAGGACCTTCTGCTCCAGGGAGTCCTACTGAGGGACCAGCAGCCCAGAAAAACTTTGCAGGGGATGAGATTTCTGAGACAGCCAGTGTGTCCAAGGCTGAAGGATACCTGGAGCAAGCTGAGCAAGAGGGGAGGACAGAAGGAAATGCCTCCACAATCCATGACATTTCTAAATGCAAGCTCTTTACTTAATGTCTGCTTTCAGCAAGCATTCACGTGATCCTGCAGCCCAAAGGTTTGATAGTCACTCTCTGGGGAGATTTATGTCTCTCTTCCAAAGGGAAGTGTTTCTTGCTGGAGAAGATGGTATTATATGACTTACCTAAGCAGTCACAGCTATGCAGTACAACTCAGATTGGGTGCACGTTTGGTTCCAGTGCATATGAAAAGATTAGAAGAGCCGGATTCATACAATTGGCTTGCTCACAGTCTCTGCATGAGTGTGTACAAAGACAAAAAACAATTTGTAAATTGGTTTTAAAGTATTCCATGGGATGTTTTTGGTATAATTTCTCTTGCAAATTATCAGCTCTGCAGGAGTTGTAATACTTAAAGGATTCATTAATAGAAACTACTCTGATAAATATATTTATATAAGCACATACATTGTTAAAGTACAGTAGGAAAAAAAGAATAAAATTTTCTGCACTGGAGAGAAAAAGTGCCAATTTGAGTAATGGGGTTTACTGAGCTATACTGTGTACCCCATATGCGGTTGGGATCAAAGGGGAAGAAATCTTGCAGGAGCTCTGTGACTGGTGGGTGTCTACAGTTAACACAAGTGAATGAACAGCTTGCTAGCACAGCCTCCACAATGCAAGATGCATTAATGTAATCTAGAGATGTAAAGAGGATGCTGTCGTAATGCAGCTGGAAATTACACTCCTCTTAGATGTGCAGGGCTGAACATCCCATCTATGTCTGTGTGCTTCTGTAATTGTCTCTCCTGTTTTTCCTTCTCCTGAAGAGGTTGTTTATACCATGCTATGTTTTTACCCTAACTACCTGCAGGGTAATTGCAACAAAAAGAGAGATGACTATACTCTGAGAGGCAGGATTCTCTAAGCTGACAGACAGGGGAAAGGGAGCAATGGAGACAAGGGTGTGAGGAGCAGTTTTGCCATGAGCCTCTGGGCATCCTGGGGAGCAGCACCTCTCAGGTGCGCTTCCCTTGACCACCACAGGGCTTCCCCAAATGCTCTGCCCCCTCCAGTTCCAAACAACTCTCCCTCCTTTGAAGACAAGGAATTTGGACCACGTCTAGTGGTGGGAAAGGGGAGACCACCCCTGGGAATGATAACAATGGCAGAGTCTGGTGGGGGAGGTGCTACATCCTGCTCTAGAACATCCTCACGGCTGAAATCTGCCTCCATGCCTTGGAGCCAGGAGAGGAAGAAGAGAATTGAAACAGGGCATGGAGTGAGAGAGCTGCTGTTTGCCACAGAGCTTTTTGAGAGACGCTGCTTTAAAAAAAATTAATAAAAATGGCATTGTTATACAGCAGAGCTGGTCATACACTTATAATTAATTAGTGTGACTTAAGGAGTAATTCTCCTGTCCTACTATTCTATATAGAACAGAAAGAAGTTAAAATTCCTCAACATGCTTAAAAACATCAATCTAATGACCATCAGCACAACCTCCAGTTTTCATCATCCCAAGTAACAAATAGTCTGAAGATGATGACAATTTGCCAGTCATAGTGTGTAACACTGCTTCTAAAGCTCTTTCTGGTCTGCTAGTCTAGAGCCATTGGGATATTTGTAGTCTTCAGCAAAAGCTTTGTATAGTAATAGTAAGAGAATTACTACTAATAATAATGATAATAATAGTAACAAAACCAATAATGCTGTTCTCTTTATCCTATGGATTCAAAGAGGCATTTGCCATCATTCTTGGAGAAAGGATGACCAGCAAATCACAGTCATGCCCAGAAATTTCCAGATTCATCTTGTTCTATCACTGTATATATCTTATCTAACATTGACTTGGAATATTTCTGTATCATTTCCCCTTCTGTAATATGGCAGCAAAAGAGACATCTGCTTCTCAAAAGTACATTGTAAAATTAAATACCTCTCTGTTTTCAAGCACTTTAATTCAATTCAGGAGCCATAAAAGTTCCTCAGACTGAGCAAATGATTCTTTTATTACATGCATTTTGGAAAAAGGACTCTGCAGAATAGACAATGGATACTTCATCAGTTTCTTTACCTTCCTTTTTAAATCAGCTATGAGACATACAAACTTGTAACTTGACCACATTGATGCTTTTTTCTTTTCTTCCATTCTATGTGTATATCTATAGCTTATTATAGCTTCTGTGTCTCCTTTCAGTCAGATTACTGTTTTCTATCGATCTGTGATGTTTTACTAAGCAAATAAAATATCCTCGATCAATACCTGTCTATAATCAGTCATGTCACTGATTTATTTCAAATTGACCCATATCAAATTCCCAATGTACATATTGCAACCCATGTCATGTTTTGTCTGCACACAGCAATTGCAGTTCGATTAAAGTCACTGTACCACAGCAACTCCTAATTTTTTTAGATCAGTGAGTAGAACAGTGACATTTCTCATTTTCAGGAAAAGGGAGCAATAAGCAAGAATGATTACAAAAGTCAGATAGTTGCTCTATACATGTGCATACACACACATACACAAAAGTTTTTTAAAAAAAGTTCCCTCTGCTTTGGAAAGCTGAGATTTCCTTCTGCATATTCTTGACTAGGATAGTGACCAACGAGGATGTTGCTCCTTGGAAGGATGTTGGTTCCTGCGGTCCCTAGTCTCAAAAGGGAAACAAATTTTCCAGTACCAACTACTCAATTACACCCTTGCTGTCAGGCAAGGTGTTCCATGAAGAGGGCTGGTGTGTTTTTGGACATGTTATTGAGTGATGCATTTAATCAAGAACACCTTGCAGTTGTGAGGCTTGCTTTTTTCTTTTTCTTTATTCTTTTTTTTTCCTTTCCCCCCCTTTTTAAAAAAAACTTTCTTTTTTTTCTATCTATCCCTCTTTTCTCTCTTCTCTAATCCCTCTTTTGCTTTTTCTTCTCTCTCTCTCCCTCTCTCTCTCTCTCCTTAATAGCTGAATCTACTGACAAATTAAATCCCTCCTTTAATATGCTTTCATACAATGTTTGCTTCACTTTATTTCTCAGCTTTGTTATTTCCACTCCCCAGTAAAATCTATCACCTTTGAATGAGTTATTTGCTTTTCTGGACTGCAGCAAATACCACCCACTCTGTTAAGGTCAGGCTCCAGCTCCTTTGACTTCTCTATTGTTCAGTCCTTTCCTTACCCACTCTGTCATTGCAGTACGACAGCTCCAGCTGGGAGGGCAGGGAAATCACTCCCTCAAGAGCAGTTTGTCATGGCAATAAATGTTATGTGTTTTACTAGGATGCCATCAAAGTTCACCATCACACCATCATGCTGAAACTGAAACAATTGTTTCTTTTATTCATCTATTATACATACTTTATTGGGTAGGTGTCAATATCCTGCAGAGATCAGCATCCTGAAGGTACAAGACGCTAATTCTAGCTTCTGCTGTGTTGTGAAAATAACAGAATTAACAGAGAGAAACATCATAATATTTTAATTAATTATGCTTCTCAGTTTTCTTCCTGTTCTCCTCACTGCCTGGGTTTTAATTACTTTGCTCACATAGGCATCTCCAAAGTCAGTCATTAAATGGTATTCGTGGTCTTTACATTTCTTTCTGGTTGTTTGCTTCTTTTTATAGTACTGCCTGTGCCAGCTCTGTTAACTTCAAAGCACAAGAGGCCTGAGATTTTCGTGACTGCAACTGGTACTCAGCAGAATCTGGCCAGTCAGCTGAATTGGTCTGTCATTCATGAAATTAGATATTTTAACTTATTTAATATTTTAATTTTTTTTTAGATACAGGACAGAAAAGAGAAACCTTTCTGCTTGCATTCCCTCCCCCATCTTCAATTAAATATTGATCTTTCCTCAGCCAAGAGAGCTTAATAAAAACTGAGAGTACACTTTACTACATTAATTTCATCCAGCAGAATTGCTTGTAATAATATGAAAAAAGTTGTTGAATGTGTGACAGGGTAATTCACTGAGCACTAAAGGAAATTGCTTAAAACAAAAAGAAATTTGTTATGCTGTAAGCTCTCAGTGACATATGAGAGCTCCAGTATTCTGTTGGGAAAAATGGTCAGCTGCCTTGTACTCACATATATTAGGTATCTACTCCTTGAAATGAAGATTTGGATTGACTGAAAAATATTCTGGGACTTAAGGTTAAATTCCCAGCAACATTTTCAGTCAGGAACATGAGGGAAAAATTTGAAAAGCCACAATATTTAATTTCAATATTTTTCTACAGAAACTACTGTCATTCTTTCTTTTCTTTTAATTATTTTTTTCCAGAACGCTGTGTGTTTAAATCTGGCTCAGTTTACTGAAGAGGGGAGAAAGCAACACCCAAACTCAGCATCTGGAGCATCTTCTCCTCTTCCTCTGTCTCTTGTCAGGCAGAAGGGGATGGCAGCTCACTTTACTCCTGCTGCTTGCCCCATCCTGCCAGTGGCACTGCAGGTGCAGAGGCAAAGCTGTGGCTCCCAGTGCTCCTGACAACCTATTTCACCATGAAAGAGTCTCAAAGTCAACTCAAGCCAGAGCCAGCGTTCTTGAAATCACCTCTGGGATGGGCTGGGGAACTTTGCTGAAAAGACCCATCAGAGTTTCAGTGATAGGGCTCCATTCGCCTGTCCCCAGTGTCAGGCTAGGTACCCTTGAGAAAACTAAGTATTCGCTGCTGAGATCTTAATTTTGGGACCACTGTATGATTTATTTCATTTTATGTTATACAGGGATGCCAGCTCCCGACAAATTTGTGAGAAAAATCTCTTTTATTAAATTTAGAAAAACGTATCTGTGAAACGAAAGAAATATAACAAATAGGAAAATGTCATTACAACATGTGTTGCGTGCCCAGGTCACACAGGATCCCCAGAAGCACCTCTACCGATTCAAAAATCCTGCTTTTGAAGGTTTTCAAGGTCCCACCCCACTTATGTAACCAGGGGGCATTCTCTTTCCTCAGATTGGTTCTGCTATGTCCCCCCCCCCCATANNNNCCCCCCCCATACCAGGGGCAATGTTTCGGGAAACATGACAGCCCCCATCTGCCTGCATGGCCGGCCACATGGCTGAAGCTATTCCAGCTAGATTTCTAGTTAATGTGTGATCGCCCTATTTCTGAGCGCTTAGTCCATGGCACCCGCTCCAAATTGGACTGGATGCCTTACAGCTTCCGTGAAACACCTATAGGTTAACAACAAACAAAACCAAAAAAATAAACCCCTGGTTAGTAACCCTTGTTCAGTTTATCTGCTTGTAATAAACCCAGTTTTTCTATCTCTCATAAATTGGAGAAAACTGCTATGACTGATGAATGCTACCATGTATATTGAGTCTTATACAGGAAGAAGAGAAGATGTAACACTGGTAGATGGGACTCAGCTTCAAGGACATAAATATCAAGTGCAAAAGTAGAGGATCATTAAATGAGATGATACAGCAATACTGTTCCTATTGGTGTCTACAGCTGTGGGTTTTTTTCTCCTGATATGATCACTGTTCATTTATTGGTGCTCGATTGAGCTGGAATAAAAGCTTTTTATCAAAAGGCAAAAGAGGACATATTGACCTGCTGCATATTTTCCTGGTTTTGAGGGGTTTTTTTCCATGGAGATTTGGCCACAAATATGAAAAGGTTGTGTCCTTGACTCTATGGACTTTCAAGAAAGAGTACTGATTGAGGGTTAAGAAGGTTACTCAAAAAAAGTGCCAGTGCTTGAGCCTAGACACAGTGTTTTCTAACTGCATTCCTGTTAGGATGTAGTGTGCCTTCCTACTGCCTCACCTGTTTGAGCACTGACACGTAGTTCTGAAACCCAGTCAGGGTTTGGGGCTGTTTTCTGGTGGGCAGTTTGGAGGCACAACAACAACGAGAGCTGAATAAGGCTCTTCAGGTGAGACAATTCGACAATTGCATGGCACTGATGGGTCATTTCATGGTTTCAATGGGTTCAGTCAGCTACAGTCAGCACAGACTTTGTCCTCCACTGAACTCCTGAACTAGGGTTTCAGAGCTAGAACTAGGACATCCAGAAAACACAGCACTTTTCCCACCTCTTTATTTTCAAGCCCAAACACTGCCTCCATGTCAGGATATGCATTTATTTCAGGTCCCCTGAGATCTAATGGAGCCTCTGTACCACCAGACACTGGAGGGGAAGGAGTTTCCTCTGTGTGCTATGATTATGCCTGGTTTTATCTGAGGCTGAAATGCATTTGGGCATTGTTATTCCTAATTTTTATCTCTTGGCTTGTCTTCAGTTCTAACTAAACCATTAGCCGAAAGGTAGTGAGATGGGTTGACACTGATGGCAAGAGAATGATTGCTTTGAAATATTGTAATAGGTTTCTTTGGGTTTTGAGTGACTGCACGGTTAGTGTTATTTTGTATGAACAAAAAAAAATATTAACAAAGCATGGATTTATTTATTGTAACCAGGCTGAGAGGGAAGTCAAAGGGGTGGCCTGTTATCCATCTCAGCTAATGACAAAATGGGAGATTATTTAAATTCAGCATATCAACCAAGCTTTGTAGAAAAGGCATAAATGATAGAGGGACAGCTTTAATGCCTTCCAAGGTCATCAACAATTATTTCACTTCCATTTTGGTTTACATGATCAGGTCCCAGAGACCAACAGCTTAATGGTCTTGGGAATATGCAGGTGCTCTTCTAGTCACCTGACTTCTGTTTAATTTGGTTTGAAATGTTGCCTCTGGTCAAGAGAGTGACTATGGCTTCCTGTGTTGAAAAGGCTTTTCATATCCCTTCCCTGTGTAACAAGAGCTGTTCAACAGAATTGTGGTCTTCCTGCCATTACCTTTTAGAGCTGTGTTACATCTCATCCAAGATAGCTCACTATTTTGATCTGCCAAAATTAAAAACAAACAAATAAATTATATAGTGTCTTACCAAGCCTATAGTCATTTTGCATGGCTATACTATCTGCAGTTCAGACCACTGCTGACTCAGTATAAACATATTTGGTTAAAATAGTGGAGTCAAAATGATAGATGGAATGACTGCATCATATCTTGGAAAAACATTTAAAAGGGTGTTTTGTTTCTGTGAGGACACTTGAGATTTGATGTAATGGTGCTTGCAAGAGTTGATATAGAGGAAATTATTGCTTCTCAATAAAATTCTTCATTTTTATTGGCTCCCATACACAGAGTGGCAGCCAGCTGATAAAATATTTGATGGAATTTTCTTTCCATCCAGTCACATACTCTACAGCTACGAAGTACATCTTTCTTTTTTTCTTTCAAAGTGGGCAAATTGTGATCTTTTGAAAGCATTTTGTGTTTATCATACTACTCTTTAGGTGGGAGTCTGCATAATTGGTGCTTTAACTGAAACTTTGTCTTTTAAACCTGCTGGATGTGACAGTAAAGCAAAAAATAATCATAAAAATAATCATATAAATCTCTTATCTCTGTCAGATACTTACAGACAAAGTAAGATGTATATTCTGCAAAAGCATTTTTAGCTTTTCACATGCTGTTTGAATTCTTTATAGAATGCCTAGTTTAAGAAGATATTTGTATAAATACACATACATATAAACATAATATGGCTTTGTAAGACAGAAACTGTAAACAACATTTGCAAAATATTACTTCATCAGGGCATGAAAATCTAGAGAACAGAGCAGTTCTACTATCTTCCCTAAAATAAACACAGAGTTCCTCAGAAATTTAAACTCTGCACCATAACTTGCATTTACTAATAACAATTCCTTAACTTTCCTAAATGGAAAGTCTTCAATTCCCTGCTCATTTAGTTACTTGAAAGTATGAAACACTTTATCACATTAATTGTTGAGGGGGGAGGGCGTTCACAAGGGTGGATTTGATTCCTAATGCTAGGTCCAGAAGAGGACCTGGCTGGTGGGATTTTAGGTGCCTGCTCTCTGAAACAAATGCCATGCTCTCCATCTTCCCAGGCTGTGCACTGAGAAAACTGGGTTGCCGCAGGTGAGAAGCCACTGAAATCAAAATTACACAGAACTACCCTGCTCTGTGGCAGGTACAGAGCGCCAGGTATGTTAAATCTGGTCCCTTCTGCATGGCTATAGGGGAGGCCCCTCCCTGCATGGCATCCACAGGTATTTCAAGGGGCATCTCCAACGAAAAGGGTAAAGAGTGTCTTTTCTACCCAAGATGCGAATGAGCAGTCTTCTGGTGAGTAACTGTGAAAGCACTGAAGAGCACCATCTTGGCAGTTTTCACTGTTACTTGTGAGGAATTGAAGCCTGGCAACAGGGTAGGTTGTGTTTTTGTGGGTCTCCTGCAACATCTTCTCCAGGCACTAGTTTCTCTGGATGCTAGTTTCTCTGTCTGGTTAACCAGTGAGATGGGCTCCTGCAATCCTGGCAGATGTGGCTACCAGGGAATTGTTAAAATTAAAAAGAGCAGGAAGCCAATTGAGCTTGATGCTACAGGACTCAGCTGAGTAAAGGTTGCAGAATCACAGTTTTGAACTTAAGCAGCAGTGTGTCACCTGAACTCTGCTTTTCTTGCTGTGTCTTGACCTGCCTTTCTGTTTTGTATCAATTATAGAGTCAGGCAATGACTGCTCTTTCCCCATAACTATGGAAACGGTGAATCCTCTGACTGATTGCTGCTGCAGAGACTAGCAAGGAGTACAGAAGAGCCTTAGTCATGAAAAACATTTCTTTCAATGTGCAGCATCCTCCCCACAGAAGCCCTGTGGGACACGTCCCAGCCCCTTGGTGTACTGGCGTGTTTCCAGCTGGTGGGTGTAATTCACCTGACTCATGCACTGAAGCGTGTCCACATAGAGTGCATACATTATGTGTAGAGATCAACTTTCACCTGAAGAATGGGAATTCTTTGTCTTTGGTGTCAAATGAATGTGAGCTGTGAAGAACCTGCAGAGTGTATTATAGCAGGCCTGAATGGTTGTCAGTTTTCCAGCAGGATTGTGCTCTTAGTTGGAAATGCCTCCTTGTTCAATTCCTAGAGTTTTTCAGGCCTAAAGTGTCCTCATCTGAATTGTCAAACATGTCATTGTCACCAGAGACAGCTGGCACAGGAAATAATGCCACGAAAGAATCAAGTGAAACAGCATCTTTGTGAAACATTTTACAAATCTGTATTAAAGCCAGACTTTTATTTCTAATTAAAGTAACATCATACTAGGCTGAAATTTTTATGCACTAGTTTAAGAGTTACAGCTAAATAATGTTATGACTCATTATGACAATATGCAGCAGCATTGACTGAAATTTGTCTCCCTGTCCACCAAATCTTATCCATTCCACTTTTGGTTTACCACAAAAATGGTCTGCATTACTATAATCTTAAAACAAGAGGACATGTTTTAAAATAGATTCCGTGTTTCAAATGTGCAATGATGGTCTAGTTAACAGGAAGCAGATTCAAGCATGCTCCAGACACACTGGCAATTAAGCATATATTATTCCTTCATTCTGCCAAAGCACAGAGTGAAAGGCGATATCCCTTCTCTGGAGCGTGGAGTCAACCAATTATGGATCCTAGGAAATATTTAAATGGAAATACTAGTTTTTGAGTAAATAAACAGTAATAATGACATTCATTTCTGTGCTGCACACTGCTGGGAATCGCTTCCAAACAGGACAGCGTAGAGAAGATGGAGTTGTCTTCTCAGATGTGCACAGCAGGAGGACAAGAGGTAACAGATACAGGCTGGATAAAAGGAAATTCCAACTCAGTATATGGAATCATCAGACCCTGGAGCAGGTTGTGCAAACTGCCTGAGGTCCCTTCCAACCTACATGTTTCTCAGATTGCATGTGTGCAAGAGCTGTGTGTCCTGCAGCATTAGAGAAGCGGGAAGCTGATTGCAGACACCATTCAGTGTAGAAAGGGAGGAAGCAATGTTGTACTGAATAGAGTTTTCTGGAATACAGCTGAAAAATCTTCTAGAGAGGGAAGAGAGATTACTTGGTCAAATGGTTGTTGGTTCCTGGATGACACTGTTGTTTTAGGTAGGATTTCTTGAAATTTTTAAATATTTTTATGAATGTACTTACTCTTCCTTCTGCTTTCTTTAAGGTCTAAACTAGAATAAACATACAATTTTAATGCGTGTAGTCACAGAGACAAACAAACTATATCAAATATGATTGGGATGAAAATCCAGCTACAGCAAGAGTGTAACTATTGTGAAAAGATGCAAGAACATTGTGAGGAAGGCAAGAAGTTGCAAAGGAGAAGAGGTGCAAACAGAAGAGTCTTCCATAGGTGATAAAGACTCAGTGAAGCTTGTTATCTCCTATGCATTTCTACGGTGTTTGCTATAGCACAGTGCGATAGCCAAGGACTCAGAGTCACTGAGAAATAGTGTGGTGGTTGTTGTTTATGTAATCACAAAACATGCTGAGTTGAAAGGGACCCACAAGGATCACTGAGTCTAACTCCTGGCCCTGCACAGCACCATCCCCAAGAGTCACACCATGTGCCTGAGAGTATCATCCAAACACTTCTTGAACTCTGTCAGGCTTGATGCTGTGACTACTTCCCTGGGGAGCCTGTTCCTGTGCCCAACCACCCTCTGGGTGAAGAATCTTTTCCTAATATCCAACCTAAACCTTCCCTGACACAACTTCAGGCCATTCTCTCAGATTCTGTCACTGGTCACCACAGAGAAAAGATCAGTGCCTGCCTCCCCTCATCCCCTCACAGGGATGTTGTAACTGGAATGAGGTCTCCCCTCAGTGTCCTCTTCTCTGGGCTGAACAGACCAAGTGACCTCAGCCACTCCTCATATGGTTTCTCCTCAAGGCCCTTCACCATCTTTGTTGACCTCCTTTGGATGCTCAAATGATACCAGCAGATTGTCAGGAATGTTTAGATAGTGGAACTACACAATGTGATTTTTTAGAGCAATTAGTATTTTAGTGATTGCTTTCAGAGTGAGTTCTAAAAGATGATTGGTGATATGGGGTGTATATCTCATGTTACTCTTATTGGAAGGATCCACAGTTTGATGCATTGGTGAGGTACTTCTGCGGCTTGGCTGATGACTGTTGTTCATTTCTTCAGTAAATTGGGGTTAATATCACTGGCTGGCTTCAAGCAAGCCTCCTTAAAACAATGTGTCTGACAACAACTGTAACACTTTCAAAAATGGTCATTTAAACATTATTATAATCCAAGTAAACTAGAGACGTAAAGAGCATTGCTTTTTTCTCCAGATTCACATTAACAAGTGTATAGAGATGTCATTTATGTCCTAGACACATTAATTTCTGATTTTTTTCCTTTAACTCTCTTAATTGGAAGAAAGTATGTTGCTGCTGATTTATGAACTCTTCAGAAGTGCCAGGGATCATTTTAAATGTACACAGCTGTTCTGCAGTAGTTTAACTTGGCAGATAGTATTAACCCATTGAATTGTGTCATTTATTTGTGTATGCACACAATAAGTTCCTTGTGCAGGTTCTTCAGAAAAAGTCTCACTGTTGATTCGGAAATGTGGCCTAAAAATAACCTAGCCCCATGATTTATCGTTTTGGTGCTTGTCTCCAAACAGTACATCTAAAATGAAGAATGACATACCATATATACCCCAGATAAGGCAACGGAATGGAAATCATCCGCAAGAGGAACTGTAGACTGAGGTCTAAAATGGAAAAGTTCCCAGGGTGAATGAGCAAGGCACATGATGGGAATTGACTTGTGTTGCTGGTATTTGGGAATGCTGCAACTTATTTCATTGCTAGGCAAGGGAGTGTACAACATTGTGTAATGAGAAAGAGCAGCAGTCATGACAGCAGTATCACTGGTTGTAATGGAGTATAAATCAGGGCAGTTTACTCTGTCATTCCATTCAGGGCATCATAAAAGTAATGCCTGTCGTCTGGAAAAAATCTAAACTCAGAGAATAATATAATGCATTTCACATACACCCAACAGAATGTATAAGAATAAAACACTTAGGAATCGAGTCTGTATACTAAGGGGTGACATCTGCAAATATATTCTGCAATCAATACTATGTGACTTGATTTATGTCACAAAGTGTTCTATGGGGGAAAAAAAAAAGAAGCAGGATAGTTTCTATTGTAGCTCTGAAAAATAACATTTTAGGCCATGATACTAATCTCTTTGATCCATGTAACTTCGCATGTTGGAAAGCAAAAGAACTTCCCTTATTTCTCCTTTGGCTGTAAAGTGAACTGAAAACAGCCTTCAGGGAATTATAGATTCAGTTACATCCTCAACAAGAGAACCTAATGAACAGTGTTTAAAGACTGATTGATAGACATCATCTCTTGATGATCATAGCAGAACTTTTTAGGCTGCTGATTGCAAGCACAGACATTCTAAAAAGCAAAATTTATGCCTGTCAGGATTTTTGCTGTGCTTTGTCTCCTCTTTTCTTTCCTTCCCTCAAACCAGATTTCACCTGTCTGACCTGGAAATCAATAACAATGGCCAAACAAACCAGACTAATATCAGACACAAAAGTTTCAAATATTTTTCTTTGGTAAATGGTCTAAAAGAGAAATTTAAAATGAAATTAAATGTAATTTTGCCTTAATCCTCTATAAAATGATGGGACTTTTGCATATTGGAAGCTTTAGGAGCTGGAAGGACTTCAGAAGGTAGGTGCAACATTGTTTATTTATGATGATTCATTTCTTTCATTCACCACTGTCACTAAATTTCTGTGTGCTCTGCATAGACACAACATGGAGAATGAGCTGTTTTCAGGAAGTCATGAAATTTCTGTTGTCTTGTTATGAAGGGCTGTGAAGCATAGATTTACTTTTTATTCAGGATCAGTGCTGGCAATAGCTGATGTAATTGAAATATCTGTTGCATTTCTCTTTTTATTCCTTGCCCTCTGAAGTGGCAACTTGTTGCTACCTGTGAAGCGATTGTGGAACCACTCAGTTGCCTTACCCAAGATATGAGTGTAAAGGAGCTCAGGCCACCATGGCGCAGAACTGGAGCACCTTGAGACGTCTACTTTAAAGAAGCTGGGCTACTATGCTACAACTCATATTGTTAAAACAGAAAGTATTATCAGTGATCTGAGTGAAGAGCGCATTGAACATTATTGTCTTCTTGTCTTACAGAACCCCAGACCTCAATGTGGTGACATAAGAAGGCCCATGTACTCACACTGGATATAGGTTGTGTGCACTGTGATAACTGGGTTGCATGTTTATGGTCTGTTGGGCAGTATGCTGGATAGATCACTTGAGCCATCTAATTTATATAGAATTTCTTGGTCCCTTTTATTATTTCCACTACTGTGGTACCAAACACAAATCTGGTCTATACTTTTTTTCTAACTGCCACTTCTCCATTGCAGTAAGAGTTTGGGGTTTTTTTGAATCACACATTGTGCTTTGGAGAGTAGAAGAGATTTTTGCTTAAAGCAATAGGAGAAGGAAGTAGATACCAATGTAAGTAACAGAATATATAAGAATTGCCTTGATAGATTGGTCTTCTGTTCTTAAATCTACTTTTTAATTGAACTATCATAATATAAGGCACTTCATCCAATGCTTTCTTTTGTAATTAATACCTTTTTATGTTGACATTGTCCACAATTATCTAATTTTGATGTTAAAATATAGAGGAAATTGTTAGAAGTGTCCTCTTTGCATCACTTCGTTGCTACGCAGGCCTACTGCAATGGACTGAAAAATAACCAAAAGCTGCAGCATTCTACCAAAAGCTGCAGTTAGAGCCCCATTGAAATATTTGATGATGCAATCTTTGGAACTTTTGCAAACATAGGTTGTTGGGTTTTGGTTTTGGGGTTTTTTAAGCAAAATTATTACTAGGCCAATGGTGCAGATGCTCCATATCTTACTCTTTATGAGTAAAAGTTATGTACAACAGTCTTGGGAACCAGTCAGAAAACACGTCCCAGAAAGCCCCTTTAAACCTGAATAGGACTAAGGTTTCTGTTTCTGGTCAGGTTTACAGCATTGGTGGTAATGGCATACAGATAACTTCTTGTTAATTAAATAATGCCCTTCGTTAGAACTAAATTTTTAGTATTCTATGGACTGGCCATTGATATTGACGGAGTATAGGCCAGAAAGCACTACGAAATCCTGCAAGAGAGTTCAGTCTTGGGTAACTATTCCTAAGGAAAATCATTCAGAGAAGAACGAGATACCATTCTCCTTTAGTCTTAGAAGATAAATGTCAATGTTATTCCCTTTGCCAGTGATATATTCCACTTTTGTTTCAGTGAAAATGCACATGAACAGGGATAAGAAAGCTTAAAAAGTATTTTTCTTTTTCATCTCCCTTGTGGACAACCTGATAAAATGGCATATAAGGTTCAGGATGCAACCTCACTCTTCATAGATAGTTCTGCTTCTTCAGCAGTATAATCTGAATACTTTCTGTTTGAAATGCAAAGGCAGATTTTGCTGCTCTAACTTGCTTCTAATTGTGAAGAAATACTGTCTTGCTGGTACTGTCTTCCTACTGGAAGAGGAAGATACTTTAGACTGGGATTCCGAAGCTTGTCAAATACTCAGATTTGATTTCAAAACCTTTCACCAATCTGAATTAGTTGGATTAATTAAAGAAAATACATGCCTGAACATCATAAAATATTTTGAAAATTCCTTATTTGGTGGTGGTGGTAATAGTAGTAATCATAATCATAATAACAACACCAATAATAATAAAGTAACACCACCATCACCAGATTTTTAATGCAAACCAACACAAAAGGAAAAAAGTTATTTCTTATGCAGAAGTGAGAAAAATCAATTCATGACTCAGGAGGGTGTTAATATTCTAATTTATGTCAGAGCAGATTTCTGGCAATTTTTATTAGGAAGAATCTGAGGGTGCCAGAGGCAAATAGCAAGATCCTGACCTTGAGAGAATTTGGAAAATGCAGTTGGTGCTGCAGAGGTAGTGCCATACCCACCCAGAGATGCCAGACTCAGGTCAGTGGAGGCAGGCATTCAAATCCTGCCTGTCAGCTGAGTATGTGATCTAGAAAATGATGGTTGAAAACCTGTAAGCGAAGTATCAGCTTAGAAAACACTATGTCCTCAGATGTTAGAACTGGTAAAAAGTTGTATTTTTTTACAATAAATTGATAGTCTTTATTTTTTTAGATAAATATTTTAAAAAAAGAAAAGAAACCAGTGCAGTTGTCATCTGTGATGAGCAGAACCTTACTTCCTTGACCCTTATTAAAAAACCTTACTCACTAAAGGCTGATTCACCAAGTACTTCTGAGTGTAGGTGTGCAGTGTTTTTATAATGAGACATAAGACCAGGCTAAACCCCACCTGGGTTCAGGATTTTTTAGTGAGCCTGAAGTACAGATTTGAGTTTACCAAAGATTGATGAGAACTGGAGATAAATTTGCAGTTCAGCTTTGAAACGTAATTCTCTGCTTGCTAAAACTCAAATGCTTGCCAGATATAAACTAAGCATTATAGAATAAAATTAATAACAAAAAAAAAAATTCTGACACTGCTATTCAAACAGGGAACTTGAAATGCTGAACAATTTCTAGGACAAATACCTCCATAACCTCATTTTTGCAATACTTATTTTCTGTACAAGTTTTTTTTCTATACAAGACACAAAATTTCCACAAAATTGGAATTATGATGACTACAGATAAACTAAAAGACTCCCCTCCAAGAGGCCTCCCCCAGGTGTGCTTGAAAGGTCAGCTTCTCAGCTTTGCATGGTCTAAATTAGCCCTGAACAAGAACCATACATTAATCAAAACGAATGAAAATTTTCCTTTAGCTCAAGTGATGAGGCCTGTGGTTTGGGAGCAGAAGGATGTGATTACTGCTTGTCAGGCTATATCCAGATGAAAATCTGCTCTCTTAAGCTGGTGTAAATCAGCAATAACTCACCTAAATATTGGGATTTATATCAAAATGCACTATAGAAGTCAGAAAGTGATCTCATCTCAAAAAACCCTCTTGGAAATGAAATTTGACTGATCATTTTAACATTAATATTGCTATTGTAATACTTCTGATAACTAATTTAGGTGCCCATTTGATCCATTCAGGGCACTGGAGGGCAGAGGGTTTATTCTAATTCTTAAGTGCCACGTTTGGACCTGTTCATGTGCTTTCCGAGCTCCAGAAGAACAACCTCTGAAAATTCTCCTGTCCCTTCTCCTGCTGCAGTCCTTTCAGCAATGTCTGGAAAACAAGACTTTTAGACCTGCTTCCCAGAATGGTAAGATGACTCAGGCACAAAAGGTTCAGCAGGAAAGCATCATCTGCTACCTATGATACGGCCTTCAGGATCCAGCACTATAACCTCAAAGCCATAGGAAACTGGATGGATTGGAACTTGATCCACTGCGCAGTCCTGAGACATAGGTGACAAGTTACGACCTCAAGACTTGGATAGTAGTCAAATGTTGTGTTAATGTAACAATTTTGTTTATCAACACTGTGTTGAAGTTAACAAAAAAAAATTAAAAAATTAAGACTCTTTTTAATACCTGATGCTTAGTGTTTATAGATGAATGTGCCTGATCACCATCAGGGAACAACAGAAAATGGCCTTCTTGAACTACATTTTGGGGAATGAAAGTCTGTGGAGAGCTGCTGTGTTGGGATCAATGGTGCAGTGCACCTCATAGAAGGCTGTATACCTGCACTGGAACACTCTGCTTCCAGAGAGCACAGGCCCACTTCGTTAGACCTGGCCAGAGCCTGAGGTTCCTTATCATCAGAAAAGTTTGCACAGACTCATTTCAGTGTAAATGTCAGAACTTCACACCCCTTCTTGAACTCTTCTTTAGGTTTTCCCCTAGGTATTCCCTGCAGGATCTGTGGATCTGAGGGACTCCTTTGGCAATCTGTTTGAACAGCAAAATCAGATTTGGACAAATTTTATTAGTTCTTTTTTTAATTTATTGTCTTGAATAGCATACATGTGAGCTAGAGGAGAAGAGTGTGTTTTGCAGGGAGACGTTCATGCAGGACTGACACAAATATTGAACATGGCCTTTGATAACAGCTAAGTTAAAGAGAAGTTTAATGAATATAACATAACTCCTTTCTTAGATGTTGCTATAAAATATGTTGTCTTAGCTATAGATAAATCATTCATATATGTAATTAACTGAATTTTTGTATCTATATCTATAAATTAGGAAAACCAAGATACAGCCATTCAACAAAATTTGAACTTTCCCTTTTCTATGTTTTTGCCTTTGTTAAACTCCAAAAAACTAGACATTCCTTTCCCTTTACTTCTGGGAAGGCTTATAAAATATAAATCAATAATCCAGCAATCCCAGATTTAAATTCCTGGTTACGCAGATTAATTCCTTATTCTTAAATTAAAATTGAAAAAAAGAAAAAAAAATTATATATGTCAGAATTGCAAAGAGTAGCTGTATTATTCTAGTACCAGTAGCTACTCTTTTCCCAGGAGCCTTGTGATGTTGAATGTTTCTCAGTGGGACTTCTGTAACGTGCTCATGTGTTTCATTTTGAACCTTAGCCTTGCAGTCCTTTTTCTGCCTGAGTTAGGTTGGAACACATCAATGATGTTAGTGTGAGTTGTGGGTCACTTCCTAGACTGCTGGGGAAGTTGTATGTGATGATTACCTGCTGATTAATTGAATTTAAAAAATCAAGAATATTCTCATCCTCTAGTATCTTACAGTTGCAGGTGTTGTTTTTTCACTGCGGGTGTTATGGGTGTTACAGAGGAGAAGGAAAGAGGTTTGCAAGTGTGACAAGGAAATATCTTGTGTCTCCTGCCCAAATGCATGGTTGTACACTGGTTAATCTGGGTGGGTTATCCCAGGATGACATTGCTGTGACTGTGGAGCTTCCTCTCTCTTCCAGATTGCTGGTTTCCTCCTCCCACAACCCAAAAACCTTTTTTCTTTTTGTTTTTGGTTTTGTTTTTTTTTTTTTACAGATAGTGCTAAACTCTGTGCAACATTCCACAATATAATCTCCATCTTCCGGACACGTCAACAACTTTCCATCCTCCATCCTGCTTACTTCATTGTAGCCAAATGTCTTGAAATAGATGAATAATGGGTTTATTCTTCCTTTGAGTATTTACCTTTATGTTATCTCTTGGAATATTTTTGCTTCACAGGCTGGCACTAAAACAAATTTTAAAATATCATGGAACTTCAAAACAAACCACCTACTCTTGGAAACCTTACTAGTAACTTAGTCTGCTTTATTTTGTTCATAATGTATTTCAAGGTGTTTATCTTGGAAATGAGAACTGTGGCTGATTCCAGCTTTCCTGACTCTCATTAGTTTATTGCATATAAAAATGACCACCAAAAGTCAAATGTGTTTCTAAGTACAATATTATGGTTATATATATATCTGTTTGGAATGAGGTCAGAGACATGGTTTCCAAGCAGGTTGGCTCTTTGCTTTCATCCTTACACTGCCGTTTACAGGGGTGGAAAAGCTGCGTACTCCAATCCTCCGGCTAGGGTTGTACATCCACTTACGTCAGGTTGGAGTGGAGTGGAGGAACTAGGACATGGCATTCCCAGAATCACAGAATGGGTAAGGTTTTAAGGGACCACAATGAGTCACTTGGTTCAACCTCCCTGTTTAGGCAGGGTCTTCCTAGAGCACATGGCACAGGACTGTGTCCAGACAGTTCTTGAATATCTCCCATGAGGGAGACTCCACAAACTCTTGGAACACAAAATCTATTCCAGTGCTCAGTCACCTGCACAGTAAAGAAATCCTTCCTCATGTTCAGGTAGAATTTCCTATGAATCAGTTTCTGCCCATTTCCTGCTTGGTACCACTGAGAAAGCCTGGCTCCATCCTCTAGACACCTTCCCATGAGATGCTTAAAGACATTGATGAGGTCCACTCTCAGTCATCTCTTCTCGAGGCTGAACAGGCCTTTCCTCGTAAGAGAGATGCTCCAGTCCCTTAGTCATCTTTATCATCATCTGCTGAATCTGCTCCAGAAACCACATGTCTCAAACCGTGGTGCCTAGGACTGGACACAGCACTCCAGATGCAGCCTCACTAGGGCTGAGTAGAGGGATTGCATCTGGATTTACTGTGTCCAGTTTTGCTCCACTTCAGTTGTAACAGCATCAAGTTTGGACCATTGAACCAGACTTCCTCATGACATGGAGAATAAGATGCCTGCTGCGTGTTGTAGGTGTTGTCCTGCCGTAACTTTGGGCAGACTCTGGCCCATAAGTGTTTATCTGAGCAGAGTGGACCTCCTGTGCTGAATGTAAGGAAAGACAGAAACTCTACAGAATCACCCCCTCCACCGTGATGGGTACATTTGGGGGGCTTCAGGTTGGTGCTGGCTTTGGAGTACTAAACACTGGCTCAGCTTTCCTCAGGAATAATAGAAGTCCCTGAGCACAGACTTTTTCCTAGCAGCAAATCACTTAATTAAACTAGCATTTGAAGGAAGCAGCATATGTTACTAGTGCCCTTCCAGAAATGGAGGAAAATTTGCAGGACTGTTTTATGGAGGTGAGGACAGAGCTGGGCACAAACCACCAGACATACTGGCTGCTTCATGTACAGACATCCCTTGGCCGGGAAAGGTGCTCTGGTTTTATGCCATCCAAATGTCCTCCTGTGAGGCTCTGTTTCAATGGCATCTGTGTCCTGAGAACCAGTGAAAAGAAAGCTGGATCCCCTCCATGAGGTTTTGTGTTGTTCCCACTGTTACTATGATAATTTTCATATTTTGAATACATTCCAAGAACATTTTGCATCTTCCTTTTTACTACAGATATGAACAGCTGTTTGAAAATTAAAAAAGAAACTGATAAATAGATGGGATCTTGTGTGTTTTCCAAGTATTTGCTTAACTACAATGACTGCATTGGGAAAAAACAATTTTTGGAGTGAGGCTTGATTTGTAAATAGCTGAATTATGCAAACACTTGATTTATGATCCAGTGGGTAGTAATTTATTCAGTATCATGGGATCAGACTGCTAGTCCTGTATTCTTTATTATATACTTAGTTAAAGGAAAATGAAGATAATTATTTTCAGGAAGTTCTCTGTTCAAAGAGAAATCTCAGGCTTGCTTTACACCACTGATAATTTAGAGTTCCCCTGGGAAAACATAATTTTCACCACAGATTAATTCTCAACCCTTTGACTTTGACAACTGGAATTCCTACTGATCTCTGTGATCTGTGGGGACAAAACGTCATCCGTGTATATAACCAAATTTGGGATCATGGGTTGTGCTGGTTTTGGCTGGGATAGAGTTAATTTTCTTCATAGTAGTCAGTATAGGGCTATACTTTGGATTTTTCCTGGAAAGAGTGTTGATAACACAGGGATGTTTTAGTAATTGCTGAGCAGTTCTTGCACAGAGTCAAGGTCTTTTCTGCTCCTCACTCCCCCTCGCCAGTAGGGCTGCACAAGGACTTGGGAGGGGACACAGCCAGGACAGCTGACCCCAACTGACCACAGAGATATTCCATACCATATGGTGTCTCAGCATATAAAGCTGGCGAAAGAAGGAGGAAGCGGGTGGACATTCAGAGTGATGGCATTTGTTTTCCCAAGTCACTGTTATGCATGATGGAGCCCTGCTCTCCTGGGGATGGCTGAACACCTGCCTGACTATGGGAAGTGGTGAATGAATTTCTTGTTTGGCCTTGCTTGTCCATACAGCTTTTGCTATATTTATTAAACTGTATTTATCTCAGCCCACAGGTTTTTCACTTTTACCCTTCTGATTGCCTTCTCCATTTCACCAGGGGTGAATGGGTTGAGTGGCTGTGTAGAGCTTAGTTGCCAGCCAGGGTTAAATCATTACACGGGTATAAAAGAAATTAAATTAATTCCTTAATGAGAACTAAGAGCTTGTTTCTATCTGTTGTCAAGGAGGTTGTTTCTCCTTCTCCAACAACTAGTCCAAAATGATGTAGTCTTTAAAGAAAGATTCCAGCAGAGGTATTCAGTCTGGAGTTATTTGTCAAATTAGTCATGATATTTGTTTGTAAGTAGTAACAAATGGAAAACTTCACTTTACATGCGAGAAGGAAAAATAGGCTAAATGATTCTTCTGCAATGTTCAGATGTCAGGCAGGAAATCCTGCTCACATGGGGCCATATCATGTTGCACACCTTTTTGGGGCTCTTTGCTGAGAAAGGATTTCTGCTTCTTTTTAAAATAGTGGAAGGGTTGTAGGAGAGAGGTGAAGAGATGGCTTTAACCACCAAAGATCTGCTGCCTACTGAGTGTAAATTCAGGCAAGACTCAGATTCCTGAGCACAGCATAATCTGGGGCTGACTGAACTGAGTGAATTTGGGGTGTAGCAGTACTAGGAGTGAACCACCTGAGCCTGACACACTCCAGGGGACCTCTGAAGTGATCTTCACTGATGTAGGTGAGGAAATGCCTGTGGCACAAATGCACCAGCCTGCCTGTGAGCATTGCCAGGAAGTTTTGCTTAGGACCAAGATCATGTTTTTTTGATACTCACAACAGCAAATAAGAAAGAGTGTGATACACAAGAGACTGTGTGTCAGGTGAGGGCAGAAAGAGGGCTGCACATGTCACCACTGGAAGATGGAGCTGGCTCTGGAAGTAAAAGTTGGCAGGGTACTGAGCTAACCAAATATTTCTGGGGATGGATGGGGTACTTGCACTGTGATTGGCAAGTGTGGCCCTGCAGGGCTGCTGCCAAGGGCAAGCTGTGGCTGTTTGAGCTGTGCTGCCTCCTCAGGGTTCAAAGCCTGTAGGGGTGTCTGGCAACTCAGCAGCACATGAAAATACATGCCACAGGGATTATTTCTGTTTGTTTGCTTTTGGCTTGGATAACAGCCCAGGCTAGGACTCCCACTTTAGCCACTGATTCTCACCCTGCCTTGTGGCTCATCTTGCATGGGAGCTTGGGCAGGCAAGGAAGAGCCATCTCAGTTAGTGCTGCTGCTCTGTGCCCCAATGCCCAGTTTTGCCTGTGGGCAAGGAGCTCAAACCAGAGAAAGGTGGGGCAGCCAGGCCCTAGGAGTGGGGAGAAAAAGCAAACTGGAGCTTAATTTTTCAGTCTATGTGTGGGTTGAGGAAGACTGGAAATTTATACCTTCCCCCTGTGACAGTGTATATGGATTTATTTTTCATTAAATAGGCATCTAACTTTCCTCTTAGTTACCACCATACTGATGATGCCAGCACATCCCTGATATTTGGGGAAGGAGTTTTGTGTCCGTAACTGCAGAACAGCTGAGTTTCAGCTGAGAGGTGGGTGAGAATGTCCCACCATCCTGGCATTTTGGGGATCCTTGTGAGAGGGTGGACCCTGTCAGGATGAGGGTGGACCAGACACTGTATCATCCAGTTCCAAACTGAGTGCTCTGAGTAGGACATTAGGAAAAAAGCAAGCAACTGCAAGCCCTCCTGACAGTTTCTGAGCTGAACTCAATGGATGATAAGCATGCTCAGGGTAAGCTTAAAGAGCCAAGGCCTTTGAGACACTGACATCTCAGCTCGCTGAGAAAGAATGCTAACAGCACAACCTATCCTGAGTATGCTAAGATTGTGATTCACTTATAGACATCTATAATGCAAATTTCTAAATTTGCCTTACCCTTTTAGAGAACCTTTAGAGCTATTTGAAAGAAATTACCACTTTTAAGGAGTGATTAATTTCTCTCAAAAGTAGCCATACAAATGGATCACACAGATTTGCACCCAAGGAGGTTTAGAAGAACCCTTAACTGGTTGCCATATATATGTATGTATATATGATTTTTTTCCTGACTTGCTGTGATGAACGTAAATCTTATGATAACACTGAGGGGAATGGAATCCTAGGGGAATTTAATCCTGGAATAGTTGTTCAGACTGAATAAGACTGTTTTAGCTGAAGACTTTCCAATGTGTGATGGCAAAGTGCCATGATTGTCTATAAAGCAATGTGATTATTCAGTGCACGGCTGACTATAGACTGAAAATGCAAGACCAAATGCCCATCAATGGTAAGTTGGCTAAATAGCCCAAACATACTTTTCCCTAAGCTTTTAATTTCAAACATAGTCTTCTTAGGGCCTGTTTCCAAAGATGTGTGCAGAGAGTTGCACACTACTCTGCCCATGCTTGGAGCTACTAGACAAGGGTCAGTTCTGGAAGCCATTTAACACCACAGCAAATTCACATTCCTCAGGCCTCCTTAGATCTCTGCTGTGGAACCTAGGAAGCCAGTCCTTTGATCAGATTCAGGGGCCAACTTTTAAGTATTCCCTCCTTCCCTCTTTCCTCCCTTCCCACCTTACTCCCTTCTTCTCTCCCACCTCCCTTTCTTCTCTTCCTGTCTGCCTGCCCTTATGTAACCCCCAAAATTGAAAATATTATCTTGTTTTTTTCATAACAAATAAAAAAGGAATGTTTCTCATTTTTTCCCCTGTGCTTCTGTGCAGCATCTATGTCTTTCATCCCTTCTGTGTGACTTCTAGTTTTACATCAAAAGGGACACAAAGTGTCTATTTTATGTGTCTATGCAGCAACCATTGCAACCATATGCACCGAAAATTTTTGGTGAAATAAAACAACTTTTAGTATAGTATTTAATGAAAAAACCTTAGAATAATATTTTCCTACATAGAGGAGCACAAGAATGTTCTCACTTCTAAACACTGGTAATGTAAAAGGAAAAAGAGAAAGTGCATACTTATTTCTCAAGAGGATATTGAGAACAATATACTAGTAGGGATGCAAACACAAACAACATGCAGATAGGAATGGAGACAAAGGGGGGGGGAGAGAAAGAGAGAAAGGGAGGAAGGAAGGAAGGAAGGAAGGAAGGAAGGAAGGAAGGAAGGAAGGAAGGAAGGGAAAAGGAGAGAAAGAAAATCAATTTATTGAATTGTATACAGCTCTTACTACAGTGCAATTTTTCTTGCTTGAAGATGTTCATATTGAGCTGATGTTTTTTCCACATTTCACAGGATGCATGGGATACAGAAAAAACATTATAAGGGATCTCAGCTCCATTCACAGTCATCAAGCCTATAAAAATATTGGGCATACCAGCTTTGCTCAGTTTATGTTGAAGCACTGTACTGACCCTGTGAAGCTGTAGGTACTCTCCCCGCCTTGCCATCAGTCCAGTGCATGACCACTTCACAATATCTGTGCTGTGTTTTCCCCATCTGTAGATGGGGGTAACAAAGTCACCTGCTTTCTACAAAAGCAATAAAAATAAATAAAGGTTAAAAGCTGGCAAAAGACACTACAAAAACATGTATTATACTTTGGAGTTAAAAAAAAAAAGAGCAATCAGATAATAACAGCTAATAGAAGCAAATTACTTATAGGAGCAAAATATATCTTATTAGTGAGACTGAAGCATCCATATTTATAGCTTTTTGAAAGACACGTTTGCATGTGTATCATGCTTGAATTTTGTCTTTTCACTTACAAGACACTTAAACGTAATTTAGGAAGTCAATCAAGTACAAAAGCGTCAGAGCACAAATTTCATAGAGGAAGTGACAGTAAGGTCATTAGCCACACTAAAAGTATTCAAGCCAAAATTCTCAAAGCCAAGTTGTTGGTTTTTTTCCTATGAAAAAATAACATACGAGGACTGATTTCTTAGTCAGATTTTTTTTTAATGTGAGTTTTTTTGTTGTCTTTCCAAAATTTGAACAATCAAAATGAGAATTGATCTTAATTTTCAGCTCTGAATTTCCAGCTACTCTCAAGTGGACATATACAGAAATAAGCTGATTTATTGTTGTAGCTCCATTTTGCAGCCTAATGTGCAGTCCAGCTCACAGACAGAAAAAAGAGCTTTCAATGGATAATATACATGACAACAAATTAGCTTCACTCTTCATCTTCAAACCACTTACCAAGCCTCTACTGGTAGTCCACTTACATTTGTGACATCTTTCTCTAAGCAAAATTGTTCGACTCAGTTTATTTGTGTTACAAAATGGCATCTATTAACTGGGTTTGTGCTGATAGAATATACAAAGCATCCAGAGTGTATCAGTGAAGCTGGATCTTACTCAGTACTTGGAATGCTTTTACTTATTCAAATGACTTTTGTGCAAGACTCACCTGACTTTAAAACTCTGGGTAAATGTAGGAAGTGCAGCTTTGTTACTCTCCACAAATTACTTCTTCATCAAAGTGCAGTGCTTTCTAGCCTCTGTTGGCTGAAGACTGTGATCAGAGTTGAAAGTACTTAAGTAACTGTAGCCTTGATTAATATTTGAACTGAGTGCATCTGCCTGGCTCCCACCTGACCTAACACTGAGAACTGCCTGGGCTCTGGCCATTGGGCTTGGCCAAGTAAGGCGAGCCATCTCCAACTGGAAGTTGGTGGGGTGGAGTGCATTGGAAACTGCTTAAAAAGAAAATGATTCTTTAATGGGAAAAGCGTGATTTTTCCAAGTAATTTGACTCGAGTAGAAACAAAGCTTGTCAGAGACTGAATTACGTGAAAATGTTTGCAGAATGATGTCAGTGTGTTAACACTGTTAGTAGGCTCTTTATTCACAAAAAAAGCATATTTTCCCTTCATGTCATAGATTCATAAGTGAGACTTTCTGTGCACAAGTAAGCTCCATGAAAATATAGCCCTTCCATTTTGAAGAAAAAGATATTTTTTGCTCAGACGGGCCTTCAAAGGTTTGTACTTGGATTTGAGTCTCTCTAAGCAAAGGGTAGGGGAAGGAGACTGAGGCGCAGGCTCAAAGGAACCTGATCTTCCAAGGATCAGGTGTAGCCCACTGCTCTCATCATGGTAGCTCAGGTCAAAAATCCACCTACTTCTGCCTTCTCTGTCCCCGGCATTTATTTAGGGAAATGTGTAAGAAGCAAGGAATGTATGAAGTGATTCATTCTCAGATATACTGCTGTGTCTCTGACAAGTTTCCACAGCAACCACATCACACAATCAGCTCCATAAGACAATTGGAAAAATATGGTTTATTTGGGTGTTACCATATCTTCTAGCTCAGTGACTTTTTGTGGACAAACAGCAAACATGGGTGAGGGAACTGAAGGGATGTTTTGCAGAACCTGGAAAGCCTGAAGTCAGTCTCAAGCCTGGAGTAGGGCAGCCAGTTAATAATATCTGGGGGAAGCTCAGACACCCGTTTCCATGTGAGTGGGATTCTATGAGTGCTAATCAAAGGACGGGATTCACAGTGCTGGCCAAGGGGGGACAGAGGATACTGCGTCAGCTACTGTATGGGTCATTTCTTTCAGTTCTCCTGCTGTTTCTTGCCTCAAAACCAGCAGTAAGGAGCCTGTGAAGATTCTCTTCCAGGAAAGCCTTCAGCATAACCTTTTAATTTGCTGTAGCTGGCCCTTGCTGCTCTCTTTGGGAGTGAGGAATGAATATTACCTGTATCTTTTTTAGCTTGCTGCCATCAGTTTCTATGGAATTAAATAATCCCCTTTCCCCTCTGCTCCAGCTTTTCTGAAAAGAAATGATATATAATCTGCAGGTGGTCTGTGAGATGGTCCCTTGCCAGTGATTTCATTTTTGTTGCGGTGCAATATATTGCTATTGTTATTTGCACATCTCCAGTAGTAACATGCTAGGGAAATACGGAGGTTTTTATTAGAACAGGCTGAAGCACCTTAGCATTTGGGAATGATTTGGCTTTATGGTACTTGCTGTGCCCCAGGTTCAGTGTACACATGTGCAAGTACATCCATAACAGAAGGTAAAACATCCTTCTCCAGCATCGTTTCCTATGCTCTTTCGTACAGGTTCCTATCCTGCACTGTCCGCTAGTGTCTGAAGCTTAATGCAGTAGTGCATTAAGTGATGTGAGTAACATCTGTCATGTGTTGTACTCTGAAGGAAAGTGTGTGTAGCAGATCCTTTCTTATTCTTAATGCACGTGTATTTCATTTAAAAGTCTGACAAAAAAAAAATCAACATGGTCTTACCCTCACTGTTTAATTAATTCTTATTGTATTCATAGTCCATTTCACTTCATTATTCATAACTGTCAGTTCATTTTTTTTCTTTCCTTGTTTAATTAAAATTACTTAAGAGAAATCAGAGCTAGGCGAGGGTGCCTGACTTCAGGCTTGGGGACCAAATTCTTTCTGCATATATCAAGTACAGTATAGGCAGCTGCAATGAAAGTTGATCTCTAATAATCTGCTACAAGCTATGATTAGGGAAAAGAGACAAAGGAAAACTGTCTCCACATGAATTTCTCCAGCCAAATTTCTTCTTCCTTCCTTGGTTTGACTTGTGTCTGTTGATACCTGACTTCAGTACATCAAGACTGTGGAGGTGAGCCTTGGCTCTCTGCTCTTCTCAGATCTTCCTGAAAGACAATATGAAACAAGTGAAAGTCAGAGACCTTCACAGCAACCTCTCAGTAGCAATCATGAGCCAACAGGCTTCTGTTATTGCAGAGGAACAATAGCAATGCGGTTTGCTGGTGGGCGGGTTAGGGGCAAGGAGAAGGGAAGGTTGTATAGAGGTGCTGGGCAGGAGAAAAAACAGCATGCAAAAATACGTGTGGGAGAGGACAACCATTGCATCACACATGGCCCCCTCCCAGGGCCTTCCCAGGGAGGGGGCCCCACTAGTTTGCTGCCGATTTCCAGGTCCATTTGACTGACCAGCAAAATTACCTGTGCTGTACCACATTTCTCTGTAGTATTGCAGTAGCTGAGGAAAACATTTCATCTCAGCATCTGGTGGAAACCATCATTAGTGAGAAATCCTTAGCTATTTTAATTTTCTCCTTCGTAAAATATGAATGGGCCTGTTCAGGTAATGCTGTTAGCATTTTTATTGAAAGATAAGGACTACAGGTGTTTATTGGCAGAGAAAAAGTTTGAAGGATTTGGGGATGATCAGGATTTAAATATTTGGTTTTTACTTTGAGCACTCCAGTACTAACTCCGGAGTCAGCACATTTCTTTAATCTCAAAAATCAAGGAAATTGTGACCATTGTAAAGAGTTAAACTGGGACATTACTTGTCTTATGTATTTTACAGAGAACACTTGTTTTTGTGCCTTCTGGACTGGCATAATCAGGCCACTGTTCAGGTGCATATTGCTCTTCAGGAAGGACACATAAGCATGTGTTTAAGACCTATGAAATCACGAGCCTTTTTTGCCTTTTCTAAATCAACAAGACTTAAGCATGTGCTTAAAGTGCTTTTTCCGAACTGGGGCCTTAAAGAGCTGAGTTAGCTTATGCACCTTCCTATTTAAAAGATGGATGTGGAAAATTTCCCAGATTATACATCTGCTCTTCCAATTTACATTGCAGAGGGTAAGGCTGAGTACAGAGGGAGCAGAAAAAGGTAAAGAAAAATAAAAATTATCTTGAATTGGCTGCTTGGCAAAAAGAAACTGAAACAGCTGCTTGCCAGATTGGGATGGCTGCACACTGTGAGCACCATGGCAGTCCCATCTGCACACCAGGCTTTCATCAGGTGCTGTATTTAAAATAGAAGCAGAGCCTGAAGAGAGAAAGCAAGTCTGTTTACAGTCAAGAGGTGTCTTACATTGCAGTGTCCTCCTGCTGTTTTGTCTCCATCTTATACCTTCCCTGCTTTTTCCCTGCAAACTGTTGCAATGGTACAAATCACAGAGAGGAATGATGGATTTAGGAAGGCTTCTGCCCTGATTTTGATTTTTCCCCCCAGCAGTGTGTGTTACCACGGCATGGAAACATAAAGAGAACTCCTGCCATTCAAAGATGTGACATTTGGAGCACCCACAATAAAAAAAGGTACAAACCCAGCCTTTTTGGAGGAGTGACACTTTGTGGGATTGGCAATGAAGTTCAGGCATGAGGAGAAAAGGCAGCTCCATGCTTATGGCTATGTGTGCACTGCCCACAGCCTGAACATTGGTCCCCCTGCATCTGGGGTCTGCACTCATGTTTATCTGTGCTGCCTGCATGGGTAGGGTGAGCTGGTCTCTCTGCATGGGTAGGGAAGACATGTTTGCTCCAGCACTCACAGCACCATGTGGGTCACTAGCAAGGCTGGCTCAAGCCTCTGGCAAATGAACGAGACACTAGAGACACAATCTTTGATCTTCCAGCTTTGACCCTGACATGCTTCTCATGTTGCAATCAAAAGATGGTTCCAATTAAAACTTTTTTGTTTATTTTCACTGTATTTCTACCCCCATTACAGAAAGTTTTCTTTCAATGCGGTGAAGATTTGGCTAGTTTTTCATTGAGACTATGACAAAATAAAGTGGGGACTAATACCAGTTATGCCATAGTCAGTCTGAGTTCGATGTAGGCCTGATGGGATGAAATTTAGCAGCTCACAGTGTGTGCAGGGTTGACACTGAACAACTCCTCTTCCCTTAAACCTGGGGAATTTATGAACCTTATCTTGGCTGCTAGACCATCCTTCTCTTCTTGTGCTTTACTTCCTCTGTCTAAGTTTTAAAGCTTTATCTAGACCTAGGCTGTGCTTTACATCACATACTCTCACTTTGATTTCAAAGATGGAAGGGAAGTTATTTAAAAATAGGCTTCATCATAGACAGTATTTTGGCAATTAGGCACGGAGCTAGACCTCGTAAGTGCATCTGTGACTCTGAGGGAGGTCAGCATGGTTTAACTTTTGAGGAAGAGAAGAAAATCAAACTGTTTCACCATTTGACTGGTGAGAGCCAGAGATCCTTTTGTATGAATTTCTTCTTGTTGTGCAACTTTGGATTTTTTTTATTCAGCTTTCCAACTACTTTGACAATGTAGTAGATATAAAATGGAATTCCACAGTAGATCACTTGGTGCTGATAGAGCTGAATGCATAGCTGGCATGCTCTGGCTGCATTTATACAGTTCCCAGAGCGACCAGAGCATTGCTCTGAAGACACATGTCTATTTGAAGCTGGAATTAAACTGTCAAATTGATCTCATATTAAATACTAATTGATAATGATCTCTTACTGCTCTTTTTAAATCATGTTGACCAGGCTAACTTTCTTTTCAATGCAGTATAAACCACTGAAATCAGTGAATGTTTTTCTCCATTATTTGCAGTAACAGTGGGTTGTGAAGGAGTCAGAAATTTCAGGTGGTAGAATTTTACACCCAGCACAGGTCACCTGGGAGAGTGTTGTTCAAGGACAAGCTTTGCCACTAGTCTGTAGTTTGACCCCATGGGACAATTCAGCTCATCCTCCATGACTCTCTTTCCCACCTGCAACATAAACATTAAGTACTTTGTAATCAAAGATCGAAAAGCTCCATAAAACAGGCACAGATCGTTATTACTTTGCACATGGCGCAAGCAGTGAAGAATCAGTCTCAGGGAAACAGTGGAGGTGAGAGTAACACATGGCTATGTGTATGTCATTAGCAATCCCCAGAGCCTCTTGTCCTCCCAAAGCTCATAAACAGCAATATGAATGTTTCAAAAGTAACTTTTAAAAAAATGTAAAAGCTACTTTAATTAAATGAACATATCTTTACTCTTAGGTCATAAACTTGGATCTCAATAACTATGTTGGGAATTCAAAAGCATTTCAAATAATTTAAAAAAAATAAAAAGAGAGAGTGATGTTCTTTCATATTTGGCAATTTTTCAGGTCTCTTGTATTAAACCAGATTTTCCTTTTGTTAAAAGCAAGTTGAAAAGCTTTTGTAATAAGATATTAAAAGTGGTTAACATCCTGGATCTTTAATAGCAATGCTTGAATGTAGACTTTTAGACTTGAAAAAGAGTGGTGCAAATCTATATATAAAGTTGCTTTATCTGGTCCTTATTTGTTTGATAGAACAGGATCTTACAAAAATAAAAGTATTGTGTGCCAAAGTGTGACTTTCACTCTGAATAACAAATACAACAAATAATCTTACTTTTAAATTATTTAATCTACTGCTATCCCCAGGGTAAAGGTGATAAGAGCTTGGGCTTGTGGTCTGGGCTCAGTCTGAGGTGACACAGTGGCTTATAGTAGGCAGGAGAGAACAGAGTGGTCACCTAGTGCCATGGACCAGTACCCATAGGTTGGCAGACCCAGGTGCCCATGGTCGTGATCTCTTAGGGCTGGCATAGCACTGTGTGGCCAGGCTTCCAGAGTGACACCTGGCACAGGACAGGCTTTGCTTGGATCAGCATGGCATCAGCATGGAAAATGATCTTGGGAACCAGAGAAATTCTACTTTCTTACCATCCCGTAGCTTCCAGATCTAGAAGATCTGCTGCTTCCAGTCTCTTAAAAATAATGATGGTCAGAAGATGCTTATTTCTTCATTTCCCACTGGGACAGCACGGTAGCCCTTTCTGTCCTTCAGGAACAATGAATAACAGGAGACAGAGATCCCCTGTTTCAGGCAGCAAGGAACTGTCATCTGCATTTGCTTTCCTAACTTTTAACTAGTTTTAAGTTGTGAACCTGTATCATTTGCTGTGGAGATCTGTGAAGTATGTGTGGACACTGAATACAATGTTTCTCTGGTCTTCTTTAACCCTTCAGGTCTTCACAACACACAGACAGGGGTCTTAAATTAGTAACATTGATTGTTGATATATCTCAGGTGACCAGTAAAAGTAAGAGACTTGTCAAGGTTGTTCTTATTTCTGGTTTAATTTTGGCTGAACACTCATCTTGTATGCTCAGGATGTTCTCAACTACGTGTGGAAGTTGAGGTCACTTTTTTAGCACTGTTTTAGTGCCTGTCTTGACCTGGCAGAATTTCTTAATTATATAACCCATGTTTAATAGCTTGTTTAATACCTACTGCTAAGATATCCAGAGAGCTCTTAAAAAAGACACCAAGAAACTGAAATCAGTTTTGGATCATCCTGGTGAGCCTTTTTTCCCCAGACCATTGCTCCACCAAGTGTCTTCCCCATCTGGTAGCTCCCCTCCTTCATCAAGAGAGGCTTATGTGAAGCATGATGCCTGGGACCCCTTTCAAGCTTGAACATCAGCTTCATGAGAGTTCATCCCTCTCTGCTTTTGGAAATCTACTGATTAGGGCTCAGATCTTTTTGTTCATCTTCAGTCATCAGTGCTTTACAGTCATTGCCCATTCACAGCCACAGCAGTAGCTCAGTTAAATGAAACTGCCTAGATGGGAATATATCTGGGTGACGTATTTGCTGAATGGCTCTCAAGAAACCCATTTATAAAAGTCAGCATGTTGGTAAATGGTAGCTAGTTCATGAATAACAACAAAAAAGAAGTTGGATCTACAAGTCACTACAAATTATTTACTGTGTCCAGATTCATTTGCAACAATGGGCTTGGATGCAAGAAAATCTTGAACTTTGGCCAGAAAACCCTTCTTTCGTTGTTAGAAGTTACATCTGCTGCTTCTTTCTTCTAGTGCTACACAGATCTATTTAATCCCTAAAACGTGTTCACAATTTGATTGTATTTACATATATATGTCTATTGCCTCACTGTAAATACCAGCCCTACTCTTCATCACATTTCCTTGCAGTGTTAAGGTTTCATTTGGATAATGTCACTTTTCTTGTGCCTGGAGAATTTGGCTTCCTATGAGCATTCAGAATTTGAGTTCTTCCTTTATGTATCAGAGGGTTTGTTTTTTCCATTTCCCTCCCTCTCTGTTCCACCAGCCTCCCACCCCATCCCCCCTTTTTTTTTTTCATTTTCTTTGTAATTCTCTTTTTAGTCTACTGAGAGAACCAAGAATGTCTACTGCATACCCTCTGGCCTGCCATGTTTAAGTGAAATGAAGACTCAGTATGAAAAATGTACCTGAGAATTTCTCCTATGTTTTAATTGAGTGCAAGCCATGCTCTATGGCTGAGGGTCTTGCTGGAACCATCACGAAGATGCAGGAAGTGGCAATGAGTCATGTCTGAAGCAAATCCAATTCATCCAAACACAACCAAAAGAAACTAAAACCTGTTGTATCTGAGTTAATAGATTTTAGTGCTTGATTTCTGTGGTCAGAGCTAATGTCACCTCATGCAGACTCCAGGCCAATGCAATCCCAGTAAAGTGCTGCTGATTGTGAGTTAGCACTGAAGAAATGCAGTGATTCACTGTCCTCCAAGGGTAGCCTGTGCCTCATTAAGAGATAAGATGGAGAAGCCTAGCACTCATGTTAAACACTGGGTTGTGTGCTGATATCTGACATGGGCAGAGCAAGGAAGTCTCTCCCACAGGCCTCAGAGCCAGCAGCCCCTTTGCATGTTAGTGACCCTTGAAAGGCAGAGGTTCCTGTGCCATGCCACTGCCCACCTCCTCCTGGTTGTAGCGTGGAAAAAGAGCTGAAATCAGACAAGCCCCTTTGTGAGCAGAGGGTGCACAGCGGTGGCACAGTGGGCTTCTCCAAATCCAGCCCCAGTGCGAGAAGTTCGGGTTAAGAAGAGACTGGTTCCTATGGCCCCCTTGGCTGAGCCCCCAAGGAGTCTGCTCCTAGTTTCTCAAGTAACGAAGGGTAATGAAAGTTCTTTTTTACCCACACCAGACCTTTATATTATGCTAGGGCTTTTTTACATCATGAGCTGCGCACCCAAACACTTGGGAATGGGTTTCCAAAGCATGCATAGTCCCCACAAAGACCAGTGCTGACAACATTTTTAGTATTTAAACTCATATCATGACAATCATGAGAACAAAATGTTACTTAATATGGGTTATTTTATGTTAACACAGAAAATGTAAAATATTTTTGTTCATATGTCTTTAAAATTGTTCACTTAAAAGAGCTTTGTTTTCAGTAAAGGTACCCCGATCATCCCTCCAGGAAAATAATGAGTAATCACAGCTGGTAGTGAAAAAACCACACAACCTAGTTCTGTGCAAAACTACTAATCCAAGATTCATGGACCAGATATATAACTTTTTCCAACTGATGGGATTTTTCCCATGTTTTACCACTGAACTTATGAGGGAAAGGTAGATTATTTTTTTTTAAATGTTATCAACATTTTTCATATTAAAAATCAATGTATTATACTGCATCCTTTTCTCTTGAAGTTAAAATAGAAACTCAGAGTTTTCCAAACTCACAAGAAGCGACCATTTCTATAGTTGAACAGATCTGTTGCATTAATTTACCAAGAACATCCACTTGATTTAGTTGAAATAACACTTATGAAGTAATAAATGTTTAGTTTAAGGGAATGCTTATTGAGAAAAGTTTATTACTTACTGGAAAATAATTGAAATTGAACGCTGCATATACTTACATAAAATATGTGGTATCTGAAAGAAATCCAAAGAATTTTGTTACTAATTTCCCATGTTGTTTACATGTGTTAGAGCTATGTTTATTCTAGAAGAATCACTCACCAGGAGCTATAGAAATCAAAGTGCAAACTGGTTTATTTTTCTCAGTTTTTTAACTTATTAATAACAGCATCAGTTTCTAGTGTTAGATAGATGATATGCAACAGGCACAGACATTTTTCTTTAAATATATACACAGTAAGTGAGAAAATAAAGCAAAAATGTGAAGTCAAGTGAGTTTTTTATTAAGTTAAATAAAACAAATATTAAATACCATTTTTGCAATTCTGCATTTTTTCTGTGTATTGAATAAGTCACAACATATTCTACAGTGCATTTTTAGGGTATGTTTCAATAACCAAATCCCTATACAATGAAGCAGTAATCAGGATAATAAAAACACCAAGGATTTAATTATGCTTTCTCAAGGATTTATACATTGAAAAAATAAAGTTGCCTTAACAAATCAAAGACAGTAGAGTTTATAAAGTGTTGGTTTTTTTTAAATTGGAAAGGAACAGATATCATATTTTTATGGCAAGTTGTGATATGTTAAAGTAATTTCTCATTTCTCATTTTTAGTGTGAAAATTTTCCTGCACGTTTCCTAACTGCAGACCATCTCCCCTAAGTTTTAGTTTGTCTGTAGAAAGAAGCTGGCTTTTGCTAAAACAGCTATAAAGGAAGTTAATCATGCCCACTCCCAGTCCCAACTCCTCAGTCCCTAGATCTGCGGAATCTTCCTTGAAGGGAATTTTGCTATAGAGTAAGTATAAGAGTGCAGAACTTGTTCAATCCACTTGTGGGCCTGGAAGAGAAAGGGAATAAGGAGTGTGTGGCTTCTCCAAGCATGCATATTGTAGCCCTGGAGCCAAAGCTCACTTGTTTTAATAAAGGCAGACATGGCCAGGATTGAATCCTTGAAGAGTGAATCTTCTAACACCAGATAAGTAGGTTATATTTATGTTTTACTGTGCAATATGTGGAATCTCTCTTTTCTTCACCATCTGCCAAATAATCCTGCATTTGGAGTTTTTCTTGCAACAGCTGAGATACTTTAACAATTTAAGGATCAAGTCCTCACACTGCCAGTGTACGTGCAAGCAATCCCTCTGCTACCAAAAGACTGGCCAAGTGCTCCAGGCTCTGCACGTGCAAGTGAGAGATGGGGAGACGATGCACCCGCCCCCTCGGAGAGCTTGTAAGCATGGCACTTTGCTCCCAGTGAGAAATAAAGATTTTAATCCTTCCTGGGGTGCACACACCAGAGGAAACTTCACACCACAGGCACGGGGGCTCCAGATCCCTGCTGGGGACTGTGTTTGCCTCCTTGGAGCAGTCTCTGTGGTACCCCTCTGCAAAGAGAACAGACTTGTAGTTTTCAGCCCTACTGCACTCCAAACCCAACTATGCTGTGGGAGGTTTAACACTTACTTAATGAGGACTATGTGTGTGCATACATATGGATGTGTGTATATCTGTCTACACATACACACAATATAAATTAACTAAACATGTTACTAGGATACATCAGGAAAACCACATCCAAACAAAGAGTCCAGTATGGAAAAAGCTATTAAAAGATCCCAGAATTTTAGCTTGTTGTGTATAGAAATAAATATGATTACAGAATACCAATTTTACATTTTGTTCTTTTCCTAATGACACTTATAAGAGGTGCTGTCTTCTGGGATTAAAGGACAGATTGCAAATGAAAGAAACAATTCTGATGTTTGTAAATAACATGATGCTCATGATTTAGTTGCCCACCTCCTGAAAACTTGGGGATGAGCTCCATAGTTAAAATTAAGCATAGCAGCCTTTTTTTAATATTACAAAGTCCAAGAAGCCTCAAGGGGACCCTGAACTCTGTCCTTAGAACTTTTAAGAGAAATGCAAGCAGGAACTACTTTTGTGCTCAGTGTCCAGAGGATCAGAGTACCTTCACATGAGCTCAGCACTGAAAGATGAAGATAGGAATGAAGTTTACAATTTCCTTTTCATCACAACCTTCTTTTACACTGTCTAGGTAGCGTAAATAATTTTACTTCTTCTTCTTAAGTGCAAAGACACACAGTCAGAGCTCACACACACATTGCAGTGCTGGCATGCAGCAGCCTGAGGCAATGCTCAGGCTCACTGGATTGAGGAGTACCTGGAGATACGCTTGCAGCCCTAAGGTGAGGATGGGCCCATTTTGCCAGGGCTCTGCCACAGCCCTTAGGCAGCTCACAACAGACAAAAATGTAGCAATTTATCCAGCTGGCAAATACTCCTTCAGTCAAGTAATTGAACCAGATGTGCTTTCCCTCTCACAGTTACCTATTTAGGTATTGTAATGTTCTATGTAGCAATGATCTGGTTTTTGAATACCCTGCTGCCTCGTGTACTACTTTGCTCAAGCTCTGCTCCCTATACGTAACACTGTAAAGACAGCAAATCAGTCAAGATACCAGAACTGAGCCCTGCAAGCCAGGTTTCTATAGGGAGAACAGATCTGGATAATTAAAATTATTTTAAAAAAGAAACAAAATGAAACATGTCTCAGAAGTAGACCCTTAGAAGTAGGCAATACTGGCCTGTAACTTCCCTGGTTAAAGCACCTGGTCCATCTCCCATGCTTCAGCTGACATGATGCAGTAAGAGTTGACATATCCCACATGCTCAGGCTGGCAATGTGCAACTTTTCTGGGCAAAGGCAAATGCTCTGGCCCCAGACACTCTGAAGTGTTGGGGCATGTAATTAAATGGTAATTTAAATTGCACTAGTCATGTAACTAAGTCTGAGATATTTTTTTTTCTAGTCATGATTTTCCAAACTGGAATCCCTCTTGGAACTGACTTTGAAGTCAGTAACAAGCCTCCTATTGGGTTTGATGCAAACAGAATCATCTCTCACTGGAGTTTTTAGCGGAGCAGAGAAAAATATTTTTCCTGTTAAAAGATTTTCCTATTAGTACAAACACATAAAAGCCTTTTCAAAATTATAATGTTAAATATTTTAATGTCCTGCCAAACCTCATTAATTCTCATTGTTTAGCAAAAATGGCACAGACTTTTTGAGTTGTTAGCTATGGCATTTTTTTGCATATTAAGATCAATAATATGCTTTACAAGGAATAAAGGGTTGTCTAATGAGAAAAGTCTTTTAAAAGTCAAGACAATTCCAACTGTTATGAATGATTACAAATTATGTGTTTATTTGTATGGGGGTGGGGTAGGAGGAGGTTAAGGCCTTGGGCACATGAATTATACTTCCATGTTTCCTTTCTTTACCCGAAATTGTACTTCCCCAAAGCCTCCCCTACTGATCAGCTGCGTGAATTCTAGGTTTGACTACTAGTGCAAGACTTTAAGTTTTCTGTTTTAACACTGTCCCATGGTTCTTAAAATATTTATTAGAATAAATTTCTATGACAGGCTCTATTGACATGTACAGAAGGAACACTTGGTTCAGATCTCTCAAAAGTTGTCCTTTTTGAACCTTATGTTCTACTCCCTATATGTGCAGCCTCAGCAAATAATAAGTGCATGGGTTTAGGCCTTTGAGTTCTCTCATACTAAGCAACACAGATGCACATTCAAACGTCCCTTCACCTGTATTGAGTTTGGCCTGGCTCCGCAAAGGCTGTATGTGAGGTCAGACTGAACTTCAAGGACTTAATTTTTCAGATGTTAAAGTCAATGTGAGCTCTAAACAAGGAACCTAGTGAGGGTAAGGAACCACAGTGAGGTGATGGCAGCATCTGTGGATGGCAGAAGAGACGACTGCACAGAGCCTGCAGTTGTCCTCAAGAAGGATAGGTGTCTGATGTGTGCATTCCCCGGGGACTCCAGCTGCAGTTAGCTCATGCCAACAGTGAAGTGGCATCCTGCTCTGGTGCCTTTGAGGACAAGTGTTTGCAGCCACATGGGCACAGCTACTTTAGAAGTCCATCAGCGCTTCATGCAATCCAAAGAGAGAAGTCCAGTTTAGACTTTTTTCAAAGCCTCTTCATTGACTGCTTCAGGACAGACTGACATATCAGAGGCTTAAAAACTCTTCCACTTTTTTTGCCTTGGGAACAAAATCTTCCATCAGTTTCCAGTGTGGATCTCAGCATGAACTGGTTCTCTCGGGGATTGCTGCCCTGCTCAATGGGGTTTAGGTTTTTCCTGCACTGGGGTGGTGGAAAATAAACCTTTTAATCAGAAACTGAAAAACAAGTTGGTATTTTTTTATAGATGTGAGGCTCTAGAGACCTCATTCAGTTGACTAGGAAGGTTAAACTTCTGTTTCCTCCTCTCCGTAACAGCACTGTGATGTCTGGGTAGAAGCTGTTCTGGTGTTGGCACAGGAGAAAGGAGAAGAAAAGAGGGACCAAACCATTAATTGTTCCATGGAGAATAGTGCAGCTAAAGAAAGACTATTTCTTGTCTCTGTCCTTTGGATGCCTGATGTTATGCAAACTACAAACCATGGTGATGGGAAATGTGGTTGTGAATTCCTTAAAGCAGAGAGATGAAGATGGCTCCCCCAATACTTGCATGACTCACAACCTACTCTGAAAAATGGGGCTGCTGGCATTTCTCCACCATGCTCTGGTGCCACTGTGTTTTGTGCAGATCCCTGTTTGTGTGAGCATGCATTACATGTGCACTGCCAGAAGCAGCTCCTCGAGGGAAGAGGCATGCTTTGTCTTCAAATCCTGATGGGATTAGGTGCGAGATATGCACTTACCCCTGTCAAGACCAAAAGGCTTCAGAGCATGTGTGGAGCAGAATTTCAGGCATCTTAGTGACTTCTCTGGTGCTTAGAACTTACTTGGCAAAGGCATGATGAAATGAAAAAATAGTCTAAATTTAAACACCAGATTCCAGCCATTCCACAGCGTTGTTAAGTTTGTGTGTTGGACTTGTGTCCGAGTTAAGTAATAGGAACTTCCTAGGTGTAGATATTATGAGGGAACACTTTCAGAATTCTGTGTCTTGGAATCTCTGCAAATACCTTAAATTTTCTCAAGATTTGTTTGTGTAATGAGAAATACATGCATAAATATGTAGCATTTATTGTAGTATACTGCAGTATATTAATTGATTCACCCAAATCTATTGCTCTTGTTTTTTATAAGCTCTCAAAATAACATGGTGTGAAAGTATAAAAAATTTAAAAATGCATATACAGAAACAAATAATCTTTAAAATGTGTTATAAATTACTGGTTTCCTCCTAAATCAGAACTATTTATTACCTAAATGTTTATAAGACTTGTTCTTGAATACTCATGCGGAACAAAATGGTCTCATTTTCATTTACCATCTTCTATCTGCTCTCCACCAGTGCAGAGCCTTAAAATCCTCCTCCATTTCACATGACAACCCATGTCAGATCCTACTGTGCCTCCAGACCTTTGCAGATCACAGGATCTGCAACATGCAGTTGCTAAGCAGAGGTAAAGGAATACCCATCAGGTCATTGGACTTAAGATGGAAATATTTGTTTGGCTGAACTAGATCTGGATGGATGGATGTAGATGCAAACAGGTGAGATATTGGCTGTGAAGGCTGAGTTATGATGTGGATTTTGGATTGTTGCCTATTTTGTCCAGCAAAGTACCAGAAGATGAGTTAAATCTGCAGAGGCCAAAAAAGATAATTATAAACACCCCTAGATGACAATGTCTATTAATTTGCCATAAGTTGCTGCAGCCCCATGGACAAAGAAAAGGAAACTAGTGGCTCTCCAGATCTACTTTAAGTTGTACGTATGCTGCATGTATGCTGTGTGTATGCACAGCCCGTCTCTATAAGCCTATAGGTCCCTGCTTCTTCTCTGCAGTCCTGTGAAGGTACTGGGGGCCAGGTCTGGCAGGGCAGAAAAACGCCAGGAAACATATTTTGGCAGAAAAGGCTTGTGAGCCTCCCATGTGTGCTCCACATTGTCTATCGCGTGCCCTTTGATGTTGGGTTTGGTTCATGTGAAGGCGTGAGGCCAGATCCTCATCCCAACAGACGGTGCCAGGCCAACACACCAAGCTGCAACAAGAGCTGACATGGTACAAACCAAGGTGAGTATACAATCTGTCCCCAGCACACAAGGCAGCTTTTTACCCTTTTTTTTCTGCCATTTTTATCTTTTCTCTTTTTTCTTTTTTTTCTTACCCTTTTTCCTCATTTTTTTCTCTTTTATTTTTTAGTTATTTTAATTTTTCTTTTGCGTTTTTTATTTTGCTTTTTTTCCTTCTTCTATTTCTTGTTTTCTACTTTTTTCCTTTCTTTTTCTTTTTATCTTTCTCTAATAACTAAGAGCTTGCTGTGTTCCTTGTTGCAAATACGATTGTTTTCTCTCCGAGTGAAACACCGTCTCAAATTCCGTTCCTTGTGGGGTGCCGGCCTGGCCACTGCCTGGCCGAGTACTTGACCTGAAAGTCCCCTTCTCGCGGGAAGGAAGGGCTGTTTAAGGGCTGCGACCTTCCTGCTCTCTGGCTTCAGGGGCTCGGCACCTCAGTCTGCCTTGCTCTGTGCCCGCTCTTGGCTCTTCGCGTGGGAAACGGGTGGGAAAATAATAATCAAAATGGTGGCGCTCCCTTTCCCTTTCCCTTTCCCTTTCATCTTTCCCTTTCCCCTTTTCCTCCCCTTCCCCTTTCCTTTCACCTTTCCCTCTCCTTCTCCCTTTCTCTCTCCCTCTCCTCTCCATCAGTGGGTTTGGATTTTTGTTTTTTTTTATCCTTTCTCTTATTACTTTAACTAAGTGAATAATTCAGGTCTGAAATCACTGTTCTGACACATTACCTGGTGACTTTATAGGAGATTATTGAAGGAGAGATGGATGGTTGCATTTATCCATGACCATTATACGCCACTGCATGCAGTTATAGAAGAAAAGAAAAAAAAAATGAAAAAAAAAGGGAAATGCTTGTTCTTTCGTAAGTTTCATAACCAGGTATTTGAAAACCCTAGTCTGTGCCCCGTGAATTTGGAAGCATTTGGGAAAGCTTTGCAGAAAGAAGCACGAAGGAAGACCAGCTTCGCCACCACTCAGTGCACTGAGAGATATCATCCCGTTTGCCTACTATCAGCTGACAGGTGTCTCTGAACGTTTGGTGTTTTTTTTTTTCTTGGGACCTGGGGGTGGGATGTGAGGGCTGTCTGCTCGTAACTCCAGGAACCTCTTGCATTCTCTGATAAATAAGACAGTTTTCTGCCGGGAAGCACCGGAGTCGACGCTGTACTATCTCTCAAACAAGGCACCCGTGTCTCACTGCCTCACCTCCGCCGAGCACGGAGCAGCGTCGGGAATATCCCGTCCCTTTCCCATGGACCGCAGTGGCCGTAGCCCAGGGGGTTAGGGAGGTGGGATGTCACAGCTATCAGCCCTGGGAGGCGGATCCTCGAGCTCCACATTCAAAGGAACACTGTATCACTCCCCATCGCATCATACCTCATGTCCCATCCTACCCTATCATCAAACCGGAGCAGTTCAGTAAAGTTCTCACGTGCATAGATGCGCACATATTGATATGTGTGTACATATTTATAGTATATTTGAGTATGTCTTTTATATTTTAAATATGCAAAATGTATATTTAGGTATTCCTCAGTCTGTGTTTCTTACAGATCTACAAGGACATGAAACAAATGAAGGGAAGTTGTGGGACCAGCTCACTATAGTAAGGTAACTAAGAGTCTAATACTTATTGAACTGTATTAATTTAGCAAAAATTAATCGTACATGTGCATATATTTATATACGCATATATTGAGATATTTATGAAGACTCACTCACACGCAAGCACCTACATGCTGGGACTCCTCAGACAGGTTTGATGCTCTATCCCCCGCCTCTGAGCCCACTCGGACCTGCCGCGCACACGCAGGGAGGAGTTTTGCCGCCCACAGAAGTACCTGAGGTAAGAAGGGAGGACTATTTGGTTTCACCGCTGCTGCTCTCTGAGCTGTGGGGAGAGTGCGATATTTGGCTTTAAACCCGAGCATCCCCTCGGTCGGTTTGGTTCATTCCCTGCCTGCACCGCGGCGACACAGGCGGCAGTATGCCAGCCACCTCACTCCCGGGAACGGGAAGGTACCCTGCGAGACCGGGTCGGCGGTGGGGGAAACCGGAGCATATGGGTGCCTGCATCTCGCTGGTACCGCTGCCACCTGCCCCGCGTAAGGCGAGGAGTTCGCAGCAGCGGGCAGTACGCGGTGACAACTGTCCGCGGGTCACAGCTGCTTGTAAGGACCCGCCTTGGCCACCCAGATGCAGTGTCCTCTGCTGTCGTGCTCAGGTCGCGATGTTCTCAACCCCGTCTGGCATCTGCAAAGAGCATCTTTTTGCTGGCGGTCCTCTTGGCTCTCGACTTGAGAGTCTATATGCTATTTGAATAAATGGTATGATTGAGTTGAAACACACTTCATGTCGGGCAGCATATGATTTACATCTAGTCTCAGGATTCCGGCCAACAGCAAGCTGGGAGACGAGCCCCTTTATAGTTACACCTGAGCAGCGAGGGCGTCTGCCTGGTTTATGTAGCACCCCCACCGCAGGTCCCTCAATTAGGACAGGACTTAGGGTCCTACTGAGGCCTAAGGAGCGTGAGGGAGGAGGCGGCCCTACCCGTAGGGGCATCCGCCTTGCTCAGGTGGGGGAGAGCCTCGAGCGTGGAGTATCCTGAGTCCCATGCACAGAGGGCTGGCTGGCGCGGGGAGGCGCCGGGAGCTGGGATCCAGAGGGGGATGGCGAGGCTCCCTGCGGTGCTCCTGCCGCCGGGGAGGATAGGATGCCAGCCGCCCGGTGCCATCAGGGAAAGCGAGGAAAGGCAGGAGAGATGCTGTGGGATCGAAGCCCTCGGGCTGTTGAAGGGACTTGAACCAGGTCATTGGTTCTGCTGTGGTGGTTTCTTCTGCTGGATGGGTGGGGAGCGGAGAAGACCTCATATTCTCTCTGGAATGGTGCTCCAGTTGGGGAAATATAACCTGGGAGCTTGCAAATTCGACAGGAAGTAATAAATGTCGGTAAGTCCGTTCGTGCCCGGACACAAGCGAAGTGCTCCCCTCCCCGATCATGCACGGAGTTTCGTGAGTACAGACCTTGAGATGTAACCAGGGTGAGGTCGGGCGGGGATAGCGTCGCCAGGATAGCCCTGGGAACGGTGGGGAGAGGTTGCAGCTTGGACAAGGTCGGGGCAGCCGGGGAAATCTCCTTCCCCGCCTGGGAGTCAGCCTCTCCTAGGAGAGCTCAGTAGCCTGTGCCTCGAGAGCTGTCCTGGCATCGTGGCCGCAGTTTCTCCCCGTGTGACACGCCCCGTGCCCAACCCTTAGGGTATTTCCCGACGGCGAGGGGAAAATCCAAATCAGGGTAACGGAGTGCCCCAACAAGTGCCCATTCCTGACGGATTTCCCTTTCCCGCGACATGGTTTTAAGGGGTTTGGAACGGAGAGCAAGCGCGAAGCTGAGAGATGCTGCAACGCTTACAAGGCTCAGACCGTTCACCGGTGGTTAGGGACGATACACTTAGTGCCCACGGACCTGGTGTTTCGGCCATCCCCGGAGTTACTGCAAAAGAAGGAAAGTTGATGAGCTGAGGCGCGCAAGAAGAGGCGCATCCGTGTGCCTGGAGAGCTGGAAGGGAGTACGGCAGCGCTGGACTCCAGAGATGCTCTCGCTTTTGCTCCAGGAGCAAGTCCTTTGTTTTCTGGGGTCAAACACGCCGAACAAATCCCTTCACCATCTGAATAATAACGTACAAGTCCCACTGCTTCAAAGGCTAGGCACAGCTGGTCTGACGGCCCGATTTTACAAAATTAGGCTTTCTGGGTGAATTTTGTACATCTCGAAGACAGGTGCTCTTGCTGCGAGCTGGAGAGACCCTAGTCGAACAGTTTTGTTTGGGAACGGTGCTTGCAGGTTGAAAAGAAGTGACAAGAAATGTCACTCGGAATTTCCGAGCGATTACTTTAGTGGGAAAATTGGACGGGAAACGCTCCTACGATCGGCTCTTTCCTGCTGTTTTCGTTCGGCTATAGCATTGTCCCTGTGAGCTTGGGTAAAAGGAGGCCCTCTCTCCGCCCTTGGCTTCTTGGGGAGAGTGGTGACACTGGGGTGTGGCCAGTTACCGCCGGAGCGGGGCGGCTGCTGCCCTCGGCCCGTGACAGAGGCATCGTCTGCCAGGGCCAGGGAGGTACCAACTGCCGGTGACCCCGTCGGGCGGCGGCTGAAAGGTGCGAGTTTAACCACCGACTCGCAAAATATCCCCTACCCAAAAGAAAAAAAAAATAATTTAATCCGCCAGCTGCAGTCAAGATCCATTCTGCTTTTGACGCACACACACTCATAGCCCCGTGGGGGTTCCCTCCCGCCCAGAGGTGCTGGCTGCAGTGCCCAGGCTGCATAGTTGAGGCTGAGCCGGCTTTCCAGGCCGAGAGACTTGCATGTGAAATATAACCCAGGGAACTGGAGCGGCTCCGGCAGTATCTCCCTGCTCTTCCCCAAAAGGTACCCAGGGAATCCTTCCCCTCCCTTGTCCGCCAAGGCCGTTTCAAAGAAAGCCAACCCGACGAGTTAGCCTAAGCACGAAGCATCCGGGGAATTTCCACGGGGAAAACGAGCCCTTTCCGCGGGGCTGGCGGCGCTCCCCGCCGCTGCGGCCCGACCTGATTGGGGTCTGGGGGCCGCGAGGCGCAGCCCCTGGCGGGGCGTACCTTTAGGCATGGAAGCGTTTAGCGGTTTCGGCGGTATTAACTCCTAACAGGGTGTGAAAAGTATTGGGGATTGAAAAAGCTGTGGGAAAGTGGATTCTTTCCAAGTCAGGCGGGCTGGAGCTTTCCTCTCCTCTACAGGCGGACACCTTACACTGTTCCTGCCGCCGGGCCCCCCGAGGAGCAGCCCGTTCCCGGCTGCTGGAAGCCAGACAGCCTGGCAGGTGCGATGCCCCTCGCTGCTTAACCGTGAGCTTTTACAGCTGTAAAACACTGCATCGCGTTTTGTCACCAGCCCGCTCGCCCCCTCACGCTGCCAGCGCCATGTCACCGAGTGCGGGAGATGCCGTTCGGTGGCAGCCCTTCAGAAGGGCCCTGGCCTCGCCGGGCAAGGTCTTCCCGTCTTCTTTGGCTTCCCGGCTTCTTTGGGAGGGGAGGTTGGACCTTGCTATGCATCCAGCCGCCGCGACGCCGCACCCCTGTTATTTCACCCGGTCCCGCCGACACAGCCGGCTGAGCGGCGTAGGCACGGCAGAGCCCTTAGAGGCACACGGACAAAACCCTGCAGACTCTTCTCCCAACACCCTCTTGCTGTTTGTTTCTTTTCCCCGTATTTTTCTCACCAGTACATCCCGTATTTTAAAGTGAGAACGGTTTAGAATATGACCACAATATTGACTGACAAATATTTCAGACCTGATCAAATTGCATTAGCTGTTAACACTTGTTCTAATTAAAGCAGATATTCACTCCGCTGGCCCGGCCTCCCCGAAGAAGCATTGCAATCTTTAACCTGTGTCCACATTCAGACTCTCCCTTCTCGCTGGGGTGCAAACATCGAGATTTGAAAATAAAAAATCTTAAACTCCATGGCTAAAAAGACGAAAATAAATAAATAAATAAATAAATAAATAAGGGTTTGATATCCCCTTGCCAGATTTGATCGTGGATGGCCACGGCTGCTCTGGGGAGAGAGGGCAGCTTCAGGCTCCGGGGCCGCCGGCCTGCCTGTGCTTCAGCCCTCCAGGTAGCGGGGCAGGGGGCCCGGTGGTGGTACCCGAGTGCGGGGCGGTGAAGCCGCCGCCAAGGAAGGAGCCTCCAAGAGCTCCCTGTGAAGCAGCGGTGCGGGGTGAGCCGCTGGAGAGGGAACCGAGCATCGCGTCGCTTACCTGGCTTGGGCAAAAGGCACAAAAAGAAAAACCCTTCTCCGGGAAAAATAAAATCAAATCCTCTTCAAGCACTCCCGAAGCAGCGTCCCAAGCGATGGCCTTGGCCAGGGGCGGAGAAAGGCACTGGCGACGGCTATTCCGCTGAGCAGGGCGGGAGCGGCCGCGGCGCCTGGCTAGCTCAGCGCTTTCGAGGAACCACTAGATAAAAAGACAGGCTCCCTCCGTGAAGAAATCAATTTCTAAGCATCAGAGAGAGGTTTTAAACAAATAAATTGAAAAAAAAAAGCCCCCCTCCGACCTTTGATTGAGGGACAGTTAAAAATAATTGCCCGTGTTAAGAGACAGAAGACCAGCTTACAGGGGAAACTACCTTCTTTCAAAGCCTGCTAATGGCCATACGATTCATTAGGTTACTTAATCCTAATAACCTCGCTAGCATCAGTCCCGGTGACCCAGCCCATTAAGCACCACCAGCGAAACCCTATAAAACAGGCAAGGGGAATGTCCAACATCTGAGCACATTTATTAGCATTATGTTCCTGAGATAACATGCCCCCGGCTCCCCTGCATACTGTTGCGGGCAGGTTGGGGAAAGAGAGAGCTCTGTTTTGAGAAAGGCTGAGCACAGGAGTAAGGTTCCGTGAGACAGATGGCTGGTGCCACCGTCACTGTCACACACGATCTCCCGTCCTCTCTGCTTTCCTCCCCCGGCCCCCATCTCTCCAACCAAACAATAGCTACATATGTGGCGAGCATTTTTTCCCTCTGATTAAACCCAGGCCAACCAATGGTAGTCAGAACGAGGAAAAAAACAACGCTGAGAGTAACATTTCGATCATAAACGGGAGTTAACAACTTTAAAAAAAAAAGGGGGTGGGAGTGTGAGACAAAAAGGCTCCCTTCCACCGAAACGTGCCAGTGAGTCATTGCGTTATCACCCTCCGTGAAAGAGGCGGCTGAGGGGGAAAAAGGGAAATCAGGGAAGTAAGAAGGCTGGTTCCTCCCGTGCCTTCCAGAGCTGCAGACAAACCGGACGCCTCCCCGTCCTCTCCCTGCCAGGGTGAGGTCTCTATAATTTACGACACGCGAGTCGTTATGGTATTTGCCGCGGCTCGGAGCGGAGCTACTCGGGGTGCAGGCACATGCAATCGATTAGGGGAACAGGGGGGTTCTCGATGACCGGCGGGGATGGTTTCCAGCTCGTCTGTCCCCCTCGGCCCGGCAGAGCCGCTCCTCTCCCGTCTGGGAATGGCCTCCCGGCCGGAGTAAAACCCCTCCCAGAATCTGCAGAGGAACAAAGCGTCTTCAGACTTTGATTCTTTATAACCCCCCTACCAACACTTTCTTACTTTCCCTCTCGATTTCTAGAAAAAATGCGCCCAGAGGCAGCGGGATGGCGTTCTTTTCACGCTGGCCGCGCTTTAAAAGATGCAGGCCCCGGGTAAAAAAGGCTCCCGGTTGATACCTATCCCAGGCTCCCGACTTTGTCCGCCCCAGGCAGCAGCGACGGAGCGGGCGACAGGAGCCGTGGACGCATTCCCTGCCGCCGCATAACGCCCGGTTGAGTTGAAGGTGACCAGGCAGCGTTCAGCCCCCACAGAGAACTGACGCGATCCCTCACTATTTTCGCAATAGTTTGAACACGCTGGCAAAGATGAAAGAAAGAAAGAAAGAAAGAAAGAAAGAAAGAAAGAAAGAAAGAAAGAAAGAAAGAAAGAAAGAAAGAAAGAAAGAAAGAAAGAAAGAAAGAAAGAAAGAAAAACGGAGGGGAGGAAACTGCAGCGCCCTGCCGAGCTGCCAATTCCCAATGTTGCCGGCTTCGAGGAGGGTTTGCCGGTGATTAACCCTGAGGGCTGATCCTGCAAGCTCTCCTCTCCGGGAGCGCTGCCTGCCCCGACCGCCGCGGTGCCCGGGACACTGAGAGCTCCGCCACAGTGGGGCTTAGGGTGAGGTGAGCCCTGCGCCTCTGCCCCACACTTCCACAACTGACAGCGATCCTGTTGTTAAAGACCTTCCCCCCCCCTCCCCCCAAGTGCTCTTTTAACTCATAAAATGTTCCTATGGCTTGGAACTTGTCATAACAGGAGCCCGCTTTATTTATTAGGTTATTTATTTCTTTTACATGCAACAATATCCCGAACACAGTCCGACTGAAAGAAGAAGTTTTCATAAGGAAGGGGGAAAAAAGGGACGAGGAGAGGAGAGGAGAGGAGAGGAGAGGAGAGGAAGGCAGAAAGAAAATGCGAGAGAAAGAGGGAAAGCTAGAAGAAAGCAAGAAGTGGGAGGAAGCAAGATATGGAAAGAAATTAAGAAGGAATGTAAGAAGGAAAGAAGGAAGGAAAGAAGAAAGAAAGACCCACACATGCCAGACCTTCAAAATTAAAACAAGAAGCCCCGAAGTATTCATTTTGGTATTAATATTGTTTAACATTGAAAAGTCCGGGAACTTCAAAAAAACTTCTTACAAGAAAAAGAACGAGAAAAGAACTGCTTTCTGGAAACCATTTGTTCACAACTCGATCTGTGCCGTTTTGGCTTAGAAACAAAATTCGAGACGCCCAATTCTGTCCCA
>WBMV01007391.1:334499-630646 GCA_013396655.1 Campylorhamphus procurvoides
CCCCCCCCCCCCCCCCAGCATATATCTTTTCAGCACACATTTTTAAATAAAAATCCTTACGAGTCTTTCCAGAGTGCCTCCTTGTTATGCATTGATAGGATACAACATACCCTAGCTGTGTGACTGGAAGTTGGGATTTAGACCTTTAAATGCCAGGACAACATCTGCGGGGAAAACAATTACGGAGGGTTTGCACCGCTCCACTGGGTGCTTCTGGCGGGGATTGGAGGGTCGCGCCGCCTTGAGCGGGGGCTCCGCGGACACCTGGCATGTGAGTGCACCCCAGGCTTCCGGGGCAGCCCCTCGGAGTAGCAGGCGGGCAATTGTTGGGCTGGGTGCAGACAGCCCACGGAAGGAGTCCCCAAGTAGGTGAAGAAGGAAATAGTACTTTTTCTGACTCCCCCTGTAAGCTCTTTTAGTTTCATCATGGTTTTCCTACCGCGGCTCAGTAAGTCAAAATAAACCTAAGTAAATTCAGTATCTAGTCTTCAAAGAATTTAATAAAATAGCGAAAAAGTTGCCAGAGATCTCCTTGTAGGCATCCAGCTTTGGAAACACTGGCCAAACCGACACGTTTTTCATCCCAATGCAAAATTAAGTCAACCTCGAAGACGTTTTCGTAGGACGTTTACTTAATAAAGTTTTCCTGTAGTTATTTAGTCCGAGAACAGTGCTTATCATTACAAAAATCACAGAAAGCATTTACAGTGTGATCTTCCGTTCTGGAGCTTACAACAGGTGTCAGAGCTCTCTTCGGGGAGAATTAAATGTGTGTGTGTATATATATATATATGCGTCTGTGTGTATGTACCATTAACTAAAATGACCACTTTGTTTTAAACCATACTTGTGCGAAAGAAACGTCCAAAAATGTTACCGTTTTAAACACCTTCTGCGCTTATCCGTCTTAGTCATAATAAGGTCACATTGTCATTTTTAATGAGACGCTGCTGTGGGAACAGTCGTTGCCCATCTTTAATAAGTTGTACGCTTTCAATCTGCAGTTGCTGTACATCTTCGTAGGGTTGGAAAAGTCAAAAATACCTTTGTGTTAAAAAATAAGAAAGATGCGCAATTAATGGTATTGCGAATGACGTCACAGTATTGACATATATTATGATGATCGGCCATCACAAATAAAAAGGAATGATGAAGCACATACTTAAGGTGATATACGTCTAGAAAATGAGCTACTGTCGCTTCCCGTTTCCCTGTATCCAGCGTGATATTTCCTTCTTTCATCCAAGAGCTGGGGGAAAAATAAATATAAAAAACCGAACTCGTTGTCCAGCAGAGAACATCATTTCTAACAGCTGTTTTTACGGAGTAGGAGCCAGTGAACAAAAAAATTCTGAGGAGGGAACCCTTAACACTGAGCGATGCACAGCTTTTTATCCATGCCCCCACATACATGTTTACATCCACATATTTCTACAGTTAGCGCTTAAAGCACCAGCAGCGTGTTACTCTTGGTTATGGAGAGGGAATGCATATAAAGCCCTCACAGGTCTAGCGATTTTAGGTTGCTGCTTGTTTTAGGGGACCTCCAGAGAGTTTAAAAACTGCGTGTGGGAATATTTTTTCCTTTCCTTTGGCATCCTAGCTCAGGGAGTTCAGACGCCCGCCGCGCCAGGTACGAGCAGGGTAGAGGGAAGGGGCTCGGATGCCGGCGAACCCGGCTAACCGGACACCGGCTGCTCCCGCCGGGGGATGTGTCCATGGGACTGCCGCCAGGGCACAGCCCGACACCCTGTGCCCGGCTCGGTGCGCAGGGAAGGGACACACCCCCGCCTGCAGAAGTCTGCGCTCCAAACCAAACCACGGTTTTGTCTCTCTTCCCTTTCTCCCCCGGGACCCCCACCGGAGTCAAGTCAGAACCGGTTTCCTAAATGCAAACTGCCTGTTCCAGAGATCTTTAAGTGCTAGCCCGGCCTCAGGATACAGGGCTCACGAGGATGCGTACGCATCCAGGCTGCGGTGGATTGAAGGAGGGGGAGCAGTGAAATACTGAAAGTGCTCGCAGCTGGAAGAGCACCGCAGTGCCCATGAAAAGGCGGGCTCCGGCGGAGACAGGAGGTCCCAGCCCCTGTGCTGCTGCCCGCGGCAGCTGCACATCCTGCGCCAGTGCGGCCGCGGAACTCCGGCAACGGAGAGCAGCTTTTCCCCCACTCTTTTTAATTTTTTTCCCTTTTTCTCCCACCCACTCCCCACCTTCTTTTTCCCAGGAAATGCCGAATTCACACGCAGAAAACGCTGGAAGGGGAACTAGAGGCTGCGCTGCCCCTGTGCTCGCCTGGCCTCTCCTCGAGCCTGTCTGCCTCTCCCGAGGATGGATGCATTTCATGCCCCTGCCGTTCATGGAAACCCAGGCCATCCTCCGAACGACATGTTGCCTAAATAAAGATAAAACGTGCTATACATCACAGGCTTTCCCGGTTTTTCTCAATGACCTGTCGATTCCTTCCCACTCCCCACCCACCCCTCCTGCCCCCCCTGGCACACGTACAATGATAGAAAATGGTTTTAAATGACGAGGGGTCACGTAGAGCCATCCTGATCGTTTAGTAAAAATAACAGAGCTATTATAGAGCTGAAGGAAGGACCCAGGGAGTTCACCCCCACATGCTTCAGTACTGTGCCTCGACTGAACGCACGCACNACCGCCCCATGTGACCCCGCTCAGCACGCTCTCATTAGGCCCTAAACGCACACATGCGTGCACAGATGACAGCGCTCGCCCATCTATGTAGGGGAGGGGGTGACGTGGAGGGGCTGCTTGTGTCTTCGGGATGGAAACGCACATAAACTCTTTTACAAGAGCTTGGGAGACAGCAGTTGCTCACTAACCTAGATTTTTTACTTTTTTCTTTTTCTTTTCTCTATCTCTATTGCCTAAAACTGGAAATAATTAAATTCTTTAAAGGTTTACTTTTGAAACCGTGGCTGGAGTAAACTATGATTCAGGTGTAAATAATTACCAAAGTCATGAAAGCGGCAACTGCTACATGTGGTTTATTCATTGCTTGCTTGCCCTTTTTTTTTTTTAATCGTTTGATCATTTTCATCTCTAACTGTCTGCCAAATTCACATATTTGTAATTTACTAAACTTTATCGTCCCTACCAGCATAGGAATGTTGTACATTAGTTTTTAGACCCCTCCTGCCCTGCCCTGGTGGAGAAGCCTGGCTGGAACAAACTGGATGCTCCGCAAGAAGGGATAACGCTATTACCACGGTATTCGGGAAAGCTTTCCATATCAGTTTAGAGAAATTAGAACTGAATTAAAGATACTTCCCCTTTCATAAACGCTACCAGATCTACTCGATTTTAGACTCCAGAGAATAAATGCGTTATTAGAAGAAAGTAATTGTTTAAACATAATAGATCCGTGCCCAAATAAAAGTACTCCCTGGGGCAAGGCTAGCAGGATTTGGCCCGAGAGTACAAAACGAAAAGTTTTCCTTTAAACGAAAGCCTTAGAAAAATAGGAGAAACACGGACGTATAATATACACCATATAAACAAAACCCCAGGATTGATTTCATCTCTATTTTCTTCAGCCTGCACTTACTTTTTTGTTTGTTTGTTTTCTTTTGCCTACACTACAATTTAAACCCATTAGTCCCTTCAAAAAGCCATGGTGGAAAAAGGCAGGAAAACGAACTTTTTTTCTTGCCAGTGTCCCAGTTTAAAATATTTTTGCATAGTAAGCCACCACTTGAACATGTTCTGGTGTTGTAAAAGTGGTTTTTTGTCAGGCTGTAAATTACTGCCATTCTGACAGGGCAGCCGGAAATGTAAATCACACCGTAGAGTTGAAATTATGAAAAAGTTTGTTCCCTTTTCTTCATCCCAAGAAGATCGCAGGGCTGCTGAATTGGGAAGGGAGTGGGAAGGCTTGTTTACTGTTTTCCTCCTCCACCGAACTGTTGGCTCCACGGTGCCTGGAACTTTGATGAGAAAGAATGGACAATGTGCAGAGTCCCTTTCTATGACACCCAGGCCACCGCCACTTGGGAGGTCTTTTGGCCTAATGCAACCACAGCTAACTGCTCCCAACAGGAGGCTCTGTGGATCAGGCAGGGTCACAATTATAGTTCTGCTAAAGGCAAGAGTTGCTTAAAAAAAAAAGTGAGAGGGGGCGAGCAGTTGAATTAAAGCCTTTCAATTAATCTGGGGAAGGAAAGACCGAAAGAGGGGTTAGTTGGAATAGTTTCCAAGAGGCATGAGCAAAATCAGGCTGCATCCATCCAGAGGGAAGTTTTCGGGAATGAGATCCGGGGTGCTTCTCATGAGAGTTACCCCCACCCCAGGTTTGCCACCCCAAATCCTCTGTCGGAAGCAGCAAACCTCACCCGCGTTCGTTTTGGGGTCTCTCTCTCGCTGGTGCCAGACATTTCATGGGCATTGCTCCTCTAAGGTGGGGAGGAGGAGGGTATGTAGCCACAGTCCACAACGAGCCCTCAAGCAGCACCCACTTGCGAAGGGGGGGAACGGCTCCAGGAGGAGACACTACACCCCTTTGGCCTCTGATTTTGGCACTCGGGGGTTGCTGATATTTTCAAGGGTGGGAGGACAGGAATGTTGAAACATACGTCTCGAGGAGGGGCATAACTTTTCCAGCACTATTAAAACCCGTGCTTCTTGCATTTACGTGAAGAGATGAAAAAAAGCGGGGAGGATGGAAGAGTGGGGTCTCCCGACCACCTCCACTTACCGAGGTGGTGGCTGCGGGTGGCGGCACTTCTGGGTCCGCAGTTGGCCCGTCCTCCTGGAGAGCCGGGTGGCTGTGCACCCAGCGTCTCCCGGCTACCCTTCCCCTATTCCGCCGGCTTTTCCTCCCGTCCCCCGTTTCAAGCCTCCAAATTCACGCCGCTCCGTTACCACCCTCCGGTAGCCCGAACCCTGCCTGGACGGGGGATCTGGCTGCTGCCTTCCGCAGCGGCGGGAGGGACAAGGCGCGGGGTCTTACCTTGTCCCCCTATTCCCACCCTGTCCCAGCGGCTGGGGCAATGGGACACCTCTGCCGCCCAGTTCCGGGCAACTTCTCACAGGCAGGAAGATCCGACTGCGGGAGGGGAGACGGGCTCCGGGGACCACCCCGGTTGTCGGCCCCGGCCCCGCTCCCCACCGCCCCCCGCTTACCTGGACGAGGTTCCCCGTGCTCGGCGACGGGCTCGCAGCGGGGCGTGGGCGAGAGGGAAGGCCTAAGCCCCCTGGGTGGGGAAGGACACGGTCACGGCCCCCTCATCCCGCACCCCGGAGAGATCCGGCGGGAGGAAGAGAGAGGGAGGAGAGGGGGAAAGCCTTTTTTTTGCCTCCCCTTTCTCTCCTCGTTTGAGCTGAAGTGACCCGCAGTATCTGGAGAAGGTTTTTGAAGACGTTTGGGAGGGAGGAAGAGAGTTTTCTGCTGAGAAACTCAATCTGCCATACAGTAGCGGCTGCATCTGGGATCTGTCACCGCTGACAGCACCACAGGGCATAGACATGATCTTCCGCACAACACTGCAACTCCCCAAAATACCCTCCTCGCTCCCAAGGTATCTGCCGTGTTATATCGCGCTCTTTCGCCAAAAGGGGAAAAGCAACCTGAACCCCAGCAAATAAACACACCGAGTGGAAGGCAAGAGAGAGAAAACCCTTCTCCCCTTTCCCCTCCGCGATGCTGAACACGCGGCCGCCCAGGACATAGGGCGAGAGACAATGTCATGCTCGGAGGGCGCGCAGAGGCCATAAATGTCCTCGCGCCGCGAGATTCCCGGGAATGACTTTAATGAATAATTTCGGAGACAGTTATGGCTTTAGGTAATTACAGCGCCGCTCTATGAAAACCAGATTTGGCAGAGAAGCAGTCAAGGCCGAGCCGTGTGCTTCGGCTCTCCCCTGCCAGTCCGTTCCAGACACCCCTCCCCGCCCTCGCGTTGTCGCCCGACTCTCCGACGTACCCGGCCTCCTGCAACCCCCCCAGCTGCCGGGAACCTCCTTTGGGCAGCGCTGCCAGCAACTCTGTGAAGGCTGCAGGCTTGTGGGGGAAGGGCCTAATATTATTATTGTTATTATTAATTTTAATCTCTTCCGCCTCCTGTATTTTCTGGCAGGACATTTCATTGTCTTTTAGGCCGGTTTTAGAAAGTTTCTTTGGGTTTGCATGCGTATTTAGCTTTTTGAGAAGTTCATTATACGCAGCTGTTGCAGCCTATAGCCACGTATGGCATGCAAATAGGGACCCCTATAGGAGAGTCGACCTCTCTATTCCCCCCACATGTTTGTTCAGTAGAGGGGCCGGCAAAACGACTCTACCGCTATACATTAAAATAGAATCATACATTTTTCTCCTGAGTCCTTTGGGCAACGCAAGGGTTTGTTCCTGCTTTAAACAGCCTCCACGGTTAGCAACTGAAAGGCTCCAAGATGCGGGCACGCTGATTTCCATTGTTTCGCTAACACATTACTGCTGTTTTCAGCAGTTCGCTCCGGGCGGGAGCCGTAACTAGCCCCCAGCCCCGTGGGTTGCAGACCCCTGTGCCTCGTCTAGGTAGGCCCACAGGACCCGACCTGTTCCCCACCAGCCTTCGCCGGGCCTTCGCCGGCGGGGTAACAACTTCAGCCTCAGGACCGGACACTCCGCGGGGAGAGGTACCCGGGAGACAATCTTAGCCCTGCCGCAGAGCCATCACTAGTCAGAGCTCTCCCATTACGGCCAGCGAAGGGATTTTGCTGGGAATTTTTTCGGTTAGGGTTTGTTCCACAAGGTTATTTTTCTTTTTATTTTTATAATTTTTTAAAAACTTCACTTACTACGCCCGACTCCCTGAGTCGGTGGATGTGGTGGGAAACCGAGCTCACAGAATACTGTTTGCACTGATTCAGAAAGGAAATATTTCCTTTTCCTTTCGGGATTACAGACAGACACAGCAAAGCGTTACGGTATCTTAGAGGGTTTATTTTATTTTCCTGGTACAAAGAAATGGAAGTATTTTTTAATTTATTTTTAGGGTCACGAGGGTTTTGCTTTTTGGCTTTGGGTTTTTTTCCCNTAATCCTTTAGATAAACATTCTAGCATTATCTTTTTCCTCTGGAGACGAGACCAACTGCTTTCTCATCCACACGCCACCACACCCCGCCCCCTGCTCCTTCCTGGTAGTAGCACTGATTGTAATGTACAGCTGAACAAGTGTCAGCCGTCCTAGAGTGCTAACAGCCAGCGGAGGCTCAAGTTGTAGTTATTCTATTATTACTTTTCTATCTCCTTGTGGGAAAAAAAATAAAGAGTGGTACGAAATATATTAAAAAAATCGTAAAGCAAAAACAATTTTAAAATAAGCGTATCAAACGTGGTCCTGGGTCCCGCTGAGTCAGGGCTTCCACGCTGGCTGTTCAGCGTTACCCTCAGCCAGACTCAGATCTCAATTAGAGGAGATTCATTAGGATTTAATAGCAGGTGCAAGGGCATCTTCTCGCTACCAGCACTGCCATTTGGGTAGGGAACTGTCTTGTTTTAGAGCAGCCTTCAACTCTCGGAGTTTGTAAACCTGACTACCACTTTGGATAGCGGGGCGTCGGTGCGCCTGCGACTGCCTGCACGTAAGCGTTGCGCTTTGTTTGGCTAATTTCTCCCTGCCAAGACATAAGGTGGAAATCTGCCTGGCTCGATATTTATTTTGGAAGACAGCGCTGTGAGCGAATGCGCCGGGAGGAATCGGGCTGAGATAAAGCGAGCACTGGGCCGGGAGCTGGGGGGCGGGCCTCAGTGGGTAGAAGAATAACACCGCCCGCGGAATGCACCGCTTTTGCTTTCTCAAAGTCTCAAGCAGACAAATAAACAAACAACCTCGGCCGCTAACTCCAGAAGAGCCGGAGCCTTCGGAGGCTCAAAACTGGGCTGTACCGAGGAGCCCCGAGGCGGGAGTGCCGCGTCCGGCTGCACCCGCATCCCAGCTGGCGGCCGCGGCCGGGCCGGGGCTTGGAAAGCGTCGCCGTGATTACACCCAAGTGGAGAGCAGGATGGCTCCGAGCCGTCTGATCTGACGTCAACATGTCTCTAGCTCCTCGCTGCAAGATAGAGGGAGCAGAGCCGGGGGAGGGACGGCTCAAATCATTCCCAGATGTCTCTAATAGCAGATATAAAGACTTATATAGTGTCTGAGAATAAATTTGTAATCAATGCTCTAAAATTGCATCATCAAAGCAATGGTCTTTCTACAGGAAAAGGGGCTGGGGGAGGGAAAGCTGTGGAAAAAGTCGACGCACACTATGCTGGTTTGGAAGGTGGAGAGGGAGGCACAGGGAACACCAGAGAGCTGCTGGCCCTGCGCATCAGCCAGTTTTGCTAGAATTTATGTGAATATATAATTCAGATAGCAACTCTGCTTTACTGTCCATTGTGACAAGCTGAAACAGCTGAACAGTAATTGGCCTATTAGAAATAGAAAAGATCAGAGCTGTTTTGAAAAGGCACATATTTCATGGCCCACAGAAAAAAAATCCCAAATTAAAAATATATAAAACATTGATAAGCCCCTCGTTACAGCAGAGGGGATTATGTCTGTAGGCGTGTGGAATGCATTTCCTTCCCATCGCTACTTGGAGGTTTCTTGTGCATGTATTTGTGAGTCGCCGGGCGAGTATGTGTGAAAAAGGATTAAGGTTAAGTTTCCAAGTGCAAAAAGAGGATATTTTACTTAGAGGTTTTATTATTAACCTTCTCTCTCCTCCTCTCTGCTCACCTTTCAAGCTCATGCTGTCTCCACGGCATCCCCTGGTCATGTTTATATCCCTGTATTTCCCTGCGTATGTCCTGGAGCTTGTTCTGGGGGTGCCTGCAACTTGGCCAGATAGGCCCCATTGCACCTCTTTGACAATACTAGAAAATAAACACTAATTACTGCAATAATCTTTTGACATAGTGAAGAGATCCTGGGACGATGGGGGGAGAGGGCGGGCTGCTGGTGGTGGTGAAGAAAAACTCTAACTCCCCACAACACAAAGCAAAATGGAAGAAAGAAAGGCCCCATCACAGTTTATCTCCCTTGCCTGCAGGAACGCAGGCATGGCATATACATCCGATAACAATGAGGTCCTATAGGGTTCCCGCACGTTGCACGGTGTCCCCCAAAACTCAGTACTGCCAGTGGCCGATGGTCTGGCCCATTGCTGCTTCCCTGCTTCCCAAAAGCAGGACGAGCTCTAAAAACCTACGCTTCTGTGTGCCCAAACCACCAACCTCAGGGCCCGCCGTGGGCTCATGCAGCCGCTAGGGAGGTCCTTGCCTCCTTGCAATAGGGCGACTGCGCTGTTTTGGACATGCAGCCAGGCCCTCTCCCCGGAGGAACCGGGAGGATGCTCTCTGGGAGGGCAGGGAAGGCGGGACATTACCCGGAGGAGTTTTGTCACTGTTTCTCTTCAAGGGCAAGAAAACAATTAAAATTGTATGTTCTCTTGAGACCGAGCAGAGGATCTTGCTCCCCCAGCCATGAAACGAGGTGGCAGGCCTAAAACACGAGTCCGTGAACCCGTCTGCAGGGACGGGGCTTCAGCGACCCGGCTGTTCTCCATCGGTCCCTAGTCCTTCCCTCTCTCTTCCTCCCCGCACCCGCCCAGAAACGTTGCAGAGTGGGAAAGGCTATCACCTCTCCTCCTACATGCCTTTCACCTGGCTAAAAGACCCCAAAAAATGTTTTGGCCCCAAGGATTTACTGGACAGGTCGACGGGACGGCAATGCCCCCGGGTACGGACAGGGAGCGGGGAGCAGCACTCCACTGTTATCAGGCCTCGGCTCCGCCGGTGGAGAGCTGAGGCCAGGGCACTGACATCCCCATCTACCATCAATTTACCTTCTCCTTACCCATTTAGCTTTTAACGTCAAAACCTACATTTTTGTCGGCTCCGGCCTGTCTAGGGCTCTTGTGATTTAGCTGGGGGAATGGTTGCTCCAGAGAAAATAGCAACATCCTTGTTCGTGGGCAATTAAAAGTAGTCCTTAGTGGATCCAGTGGAGCTCACAGTTCCGATAAAGCAACATTTCAAAAATGGAAAAATTATGGGGAAATATGGGACCGGCAATTCCGAGATTGCATGTCGGAGCGGTCCGCTGTTCCCCGGCCCCGCCGCGCATTCCCCGGGGGAATTGCAGCCTGCTGACTCGATCAAGGGAAGACACAACATCTGCAGAGAGGCTGCCCGGAACGTGCCGCACCGCAGCATTCTCAACCACCCCTCTCCCCTTTTATTCTTTCCTGTGCCACTAAAAAAGAACTTAAAAAAAGAACAACAAAAAAACCCCAAAACAAACAAACAAAAAAAACCCAAAAAAACTGAGCATCGAGCAGGGAGTGCGAGAGAGCAGGGAGTGAGAGAAGCTCCAGTTCATTAGCTGGACACCTAATAGGCAAGGAAAAGCAAACAACGGGGGAGATTCTTCTCTCCAAGTGTTATAAACAGAGGCAAGTGTCTGTAAACACAGACCCACGACGGAGGGCACAGCCGGGCTTTCTGACCCGACGGGAGGGAGGGCACATCACTTTTGTCCGGTTGTTGTAACCCTGCAACCTCCCCACTGTCAGCAGGGGCGACGAAACGGCGCAGGGGCTCACTTATCTTTTTATGGGCAATTGCACATCTACCTACGCTTACGCCGAGTCTCTTCGGAAACCACTTCCACAGGCGCGGCACCAAGGGAAGGCAGGCAGGTATGCAGCCCTGGACCTGGAGAGAGAGCCAGCTTGGTTTAAGTTGAGACGATTTAAATAAGAGTTTAAATATGCGCCCGAATTTTATTATGGAAAAGGTGGGAAACCTTGCACTTAACCAGGAACGATCACATATACCTAGAGCAGCTTCCTTATGTGAAAACCTTTAAATTTTTTCCTTGCCTGCCTGCGATACAGAAGGATGTCACACATTTCCCTGTGCCGAATGTCCGCAGCTTGTGGGACTGGGGAGCAGAAAAGCCTTCAGCCTGGCAACGGGACCCTTGCAAGGGAGTCTATAGACAGTGTGAGTGATATAAGGGAAGAAAGACCCTGTTGGGAAAGCAGTGAATGTACTAAGCACAGGCAGAGCATGGGCTGCTGCAGTTTGCAGTTAGATAAAAAAAGTTTAAAACAACTATACTCGCTGTGGCATACTGGAAACGTGCAACCCAGGAGAGTTTTAGGAACCACAAAGTCAATATTAAGTTCATCGTAGCTCCTTGTAAATCTTACATATTCCCTACAACGCCACCTCCTCCCCCACCTCTACGCCCCCGCAAATCCCTTGCCTTGTTCATTCTTTATTCATTGACGTAAAATTACCTGCTACATAATCACTCCGACCAAAGCCCGCCGGCCTCTCGCCTGCCTTCGGCTCCTCTCCGGGAAGCCGCCCCCGCGGTCCGCCCCCGCTCCGGGCCCGCGCCTGGCACCGCCGCCGCCCGAACTCCGGCGGAAAGAAAACCGCGCATCTCTGCTATTCCTGACCCGCCCGGGGTTTGCACCCTTGTCCGTTTCCCGTTCACAGTAGGTCTCCTGCATGGAGAACACCACCACAAGGAATTCCTATTCAGCTGAACTGCCGGTTTCTGTTCAACACTCACGGGGCTGCGAGATCCCTCCCTCTATCCCTCCTTTCATTCAATCACTTGTTTAAAAATAAACTTAGGAGCCACATTTATAATTTAGTTTACTTCCGAATATTTTAAATATTATGAAAAAAAAGCCATAAACAATGCTGTTATTCAAAACATTCTGAGGTATAAAACATAAAAAGATTTGGATTTTTTTCTTTTTTTTTTTCCTTGTTTTGTAAAAAACACACACAGTGGTTTATTGAGTACTTACAACGTTTACACCTTCAATATTAATTAGATTCCACTTTTTCCCTTACGGACGGAAGTGCACATAACCAATAACTGTTGAAAACATCTTCAAATACCGAACGACCACAACAATATTACAACACTAAATACCGAGTCAATCGAAACATTGGTGCAACTGCTTCTGTTGAAATATAGCTTTATAATCCCATGAATATTTATATCCAAAAGGCCAAGTATTAAAGATACACTTCACATACACACTAATGCCAGGGAGGGATTTTTTTTTCCTTTTCTATGGTTCTGTTTTCCCCATGTGTTTTATACAGAGCAAATAACATTCACGAAACATTTAGAGACATTACCCCTTACCAAGCTGGAGTTTCCTCTTCATATATGGAATGCTTTTTCCCTCTCTTCAAATATCCACATTTCGGGGGGGATGGGGTTGGGGAGAAATTGCACATAAATAAACCGGACGATTCCAAATACAAAGAGTCCTCAGAGGAGAGCTCACTACCGAGACTAAGAGGACGGCTCCTCCAGTCCTGCCGTGCTCACTGCTTGAGCTCCAAAGCCCAGACATGCTGCGGCCAGCCAGTCCTCCCTTTGGTTTTCTTATCGTTGCTGCTAACTGTGCTTTTCAAGATTTCGTTCTGGGGAGACAGGAAGCGAGGGTAGAGAGAGAAACAGAAGGGGGAGAGCAGAGAAAAAAAAGGTTAGATATATTCCTCCCCTTTCTAGGTCGTACCTGCCCTGCCTCGAGATCTAAAAGTACGAGTAGACCTGAGCTGCTGTCGAGGCCTGCGGGCTGCAGGGGACATAGTGGGGTCCACTCCACGGGGTCTCGCTGCCGTGGGAGCGGCTCCACGTCGTGTGCGGCCGCCCGTGGTCCCCAGCGGAGGCAGATTGCCGCTCCGCACCACCCGGCTGCCCTGCCGCGTCTGGAGCACGGGGAAGGCGGCTAGAGGCTGAGCGGCGCCAGCCATCCACGGGAATATTGGGGTTATGATAAGATCCCCACTAAATCCGATATTTTGCCCGGTACATGCCAGTCTCCCTGACTGTGGGGAGAAGATGGGCACCTGCATGTACGGGGCAAAATATCGGACCCGGGGCCACCTGAAATCTCCGGGAATCAAGCACAAGCGAGAGTGCCATAGGGCCTACCCGAAACTGGGCTTGTGCTGCCTAAGCCGATTCTCTCGTTAAAAATCAAAAAGCCTGAAGTGCCGAGGGCAGGGCACGAAAGCCCGTCTCTACGAATCTCCAATTTGTCGAGAATTTAAAGCCGGGCTGGGCTTAGCAGGTAATTACGCCTCCAGATTTTTATTTAAAGAGAGCGGAGGCTCCTGAGGGATCATGGTTTGGGAACCGGGACAAGCAGCACCCCGGGAAGTAACCTTCCCGGGAGACCCTAATGTTTTCCCCGCGGCTGTTCTCAGCCGCCGGGTCGGATCAGGATGCAGACAGCTGCCCGCGGCTGTGCACTGTCCCGCTTTTGGTCAGCAGGTACGGCCAGGGAGGGGTGGGACCGACGTGTCCCCCGTGGACATCCTCCGGCCACTCTGCTCAGCCAGGCGCCGAGTGCGCGGGGATGGGGCACCGGCGAACAGCCTCTTCTCCGCACCTCCCCTTCACCATCCCGCCCCGTCCCATAACACTGACCAGCTCTTTCTTCCTCTTCTCTTCCTTCACGTCTGTCTTCTTGATCTCTGCCTTGAAAGCTTCCGCCTCTCCGTTCTGGTCGTCCTTCGCCAGCAGGTCCATGAGGTAGGCGATGTAGCTGGTGGCCAGACGGAGGGTTTTGATCTTGGAGAGCTTAGTGTCGGCAGGCACGTTGGGGATGCACTCCCTCAGCTCCGCGAAGGCGCTGTTGATGCTCTGAGTCCTGCGCCGCTCCTTGCGGTTAGCCGTGCCCCTGCGTTTCACCGGCCGGGGCCCCCCGAGCCCTGGCGGGCCGTTCCCGGGCGGTACCCCCCCGTAATGGGAGTGGTCCATGCCCGGTGCCCCGTTGGCGTACTCGGGACTGTAGGACAGAGCCATGCTGTAGTCGGGGGGGGACATCTCCGGGTGGCTGCTGATGAGCCAGCCGTGGAAGTAGGGATTCTCCTCGTGGCCGCACCGTGTGGCGGCGGCGGCAGCGGCAGCGGCGGCGGCAGCGAAAGGGTAGCCCTCATGGTGCACCACCGGGTGGTGGGGGAAGCCGCCCACTAGACTCATCCCCGTTNCGGCTGCGGGGCCGTCAGTGCCGGGCGGGCACACGCATCTCTGCCCAGCCCGCCGCGGGGGTCAGCGCCCCGGCGCTCCTCTGGGGCATCCGCGCCGCTGTGCCTGGCGCGGCGGCAGCGTAGGACGACGGCGGCGCTCGGCGAGGCGCGGGGCACTGGCAGGGCTCCCCGGCCCTATCTCCATGTACAGCTACATGTTTAGGGCCGCTCGGGTTAATATATGTCGTCAGAAGCGGCGGCCGCCAATGGCCGGGGCGGGGGCGGGGCCCGCCGCCCTCTGCAATAAAACTTTTGATGTTAGCTCTGCTAATTGCCGAGCTTCTCTTTTAGGATTGGCTGCCCCTCCGCATCCCTAATGTAATTAAAACAAGGGGGGAAAAATTATCATGGAGGCAGAGGTTAATGCAAGTGTTTAGCAGATGCCTTACAGTAAAATCTGCATTAAGAAAAGATATCAAAAAAGAGAAAAACGACCTTCCCCTACAAACTAATTAAAACTTAAATATCGGATAATCTCAAACCAGGTACAGTATGGATCCAAGAAAGTTCTTGGCAAAAATCTATGTGAGTTTAATAGACTCTGAGGTTGCTTTGGCAAAGTGCTTTGTGCCGGTCCGGTAGAGGAACAAATAAAACCGGCTTCGGAGAGCGCACTTCATCGATGCCCGGTTGCGACAGGCATGCCCCAGCAAGGCTCCGACTTATACTTGTATTGATGGTTAATATTCGCAACCAGATCATTAGTTCCCGTGAAGAGCGAGGCGAAGCTACTTTGCCTCGCCTGTCACCCGACTTGCAACGGGGGTTAGCATGGGCTGGCTCCGGCTGCGTGGCTGCTGACTGACCGAGGGAGAGGAGCTCGGGGTTTGGCCAGTGTTGGTATTTTCTTCCAGAAAGAATTGCCTCGAGACACTAACAATAAACCTGACTCCGATTCTTTTCCAGCTTGCTGCCTGCGCGTATGCACCTCCACCAGTGTTCACTCGAGTGATTTACGCGCCTGAAATCGGTTTCATGCTTCTTTAACTGTTATGATCGGTAAGTAATCGAGTATTTTTTACAACATGTTCCCAGCTAATTTTCTAGCTTTTACTAAAAAATACATAAATATTTCACTGCATTCCTGCTTCTGCAATAAGAAAAAAGATCAGCATCTGCAGAAAGCAGGTTTAGTTATTGAAAGGGAGTAGTTAAATCTTTGTTTAACGGCCAGGCCAGGAGGAAATATCCCGTAGGTGTTTGGGTGCTGTGCTTCGGTAACCTTGAAGACATTACAAAAGAAAAATAGATCTCAAGCTGTAGCTCATGGGTAACTAGGACTCGAGGAGAATTGTTGTCATCTTCAAATGGAGCCGAGCATTACTAAGTAACTGCAAAATACCAAATACCCACCCTTGGTTGTGCTGGCTGACGTCTAGGCTGCTTCGCGTATATTACAATACAATTCTACAGTATAGGCAGTGTGGAAAACTGTGTCAACAGGAGCTGAGAAGTCATAAATTAAAGAAAGAGAATGATAGAGATGGTGAAGTCTGCGAGAGGAGGCAGCAAGAGCTGCAGGTCCGATTTCTGCTGCAGCTCAATGTCCTCTCTGGTCCCATTGTAGAGGCGGTGGGGAATATCGCGAGGGGGAAGCTGTGTGTGCTGGGAAGGCGGCGAAAATCAACTCAATGCTCGGGTAGTGGAGGCAAGCTGAACCCGGGCGGTCTCGGCGCGAAGAGGCGCTGCCGACGGGCTGGCTCTCGGGAATGCCACCGGGACACACGGTGCCCGGGAGCTTTGGCGATGGCTCTGCGGGCAGGGAATGTCCTGCAGGGATCGGGCAGTCCCTGCAGACGAGGCCGTCCGCCAAGGAGCAGCCTGCTGCCGTACCGGGGATCTGGCTTCATCGGGGAAACACCAAAGGCGAAGTGGGGCAGTGGGCCCGCGGTTCGGTGGGTCGGGGAACACAGAGCTGGACCTCGTGAGGGGACGTGCACGGCGCACAGGCAACGCAGACGTACATTTTATAAGCATATACACATATGCGTGAGCGTCTGGGCGTAAACTGAGTACGAAAGTGAAAAACTAGTCCAGATGTAGAATTGATGTATACACACATATATCTTATATGTACACACACATGCTTGTAACCGACTGATGTATATCTGTATCTATATATGCACAAGCACAAGTGTATATATTGTATTATCCTAAGGAAATAACGTGTCTGCAGTGCAGATTTTTAAATGTAAGGAAGGACATGGGCAGACCGTGAAGGCATTGCCCTGGAGCAGCAGGGCAGAGTGCATCTGCTGCTTGGGATGCAATGTCTGCAGAGTGCAGTCTGAAAACCTATCCAGATTCTGAAGCAGTTTCCCAATTTTATTTTGGTGTGGTATTTTCGTGATGCAAAGAAGAAGCGGGCATTGACAAGGCCGGAAAGTGATATTGGCTTGAAAACGGGATTTGTTTCTTTGCACTCTCCCAGTTTGTGTAGGAGCTTTCCAATATACAGCAGTCTGGACTGTTACTGTGACAGTCTCTGTGGCAGGCCACTACGGTCACTCCGATAACATCTCCAATGATGAAGGAAATGGAAAACATGAGACAAAGTAATAAAATATACAGGTGATATCGATCAGAACACGAGTCTCCAAAGCTAGCATCATTATTGCTTAATTAGCTTTGTAGAAAGAGGGTCTTTAGATAAAGCAACAGTCCGAATCTTATGTTTTCCTCCTATCCTATTCCAGTAGTTGTTTACGAGCTTTAGAAAGCGAGTTTTAGAGCAAATGCAACTCTCGAGTCCTCCCTCCGCTCTTCACTACTCAGGGTGCCCAGTCATGGGTGGTAGCCTTTCCTGTTTGACCCACGCGTTGAAAACCGCTGCAGCTTAAAGTATCTTTTCCAATACTATGCTCACAGTCCTCTAAAAAGTACCAGCATCTTGCCGATCTTGTATTTATTGATATGATAAGAATTTCTTTTGAGCACAAATCATATCCTGAAAAAAAGGGGGGAGAAAAAATAAAAGAAAAGAAAAAGAAAAGAAAAATAAAAAGAAAAAAAGAAAAAGAAAAGAAAAAGAAAAGGAAAAGAAGCCCTAGCCTTATGTCACTTAATTCCTTGCCAAAATGTTTGCATGTTAGGCTGCGATTTATCTGAACTCTTCTGCCAGACAGGACATTCCTAGCTTGCTATAATAAAGAAATTTTGGTGGCGACTGTGTCAAGGCTGGTTTTGTCTTTCTCTTTCCAATTTTAAAATTTATTTTATTTTGTCGAGTGTATGGGGGGCTTTATCTTTTTTTTCTTTTTTTACTCTGCTTTTGTTGCCTCTCCAGCACGAGGGGCTGAGCGGGAGAAAGGGGTTGCCCTTGTCCCCCAATGGGTGCCCCGTGGCGCCCGGGGAGCGGGCGGCAGGAGCCCGAGGAGTGAGGCGGCAGCGGGGGATGGTCGGCAGGGAGCCCGCTCAGCGCCAGCGGGGCCACTCGCTGCCCTGCCCCGGAGCTCAGTCGCCTCCGGTCTGCTTATCGCCAGGTCACTTCTCTCCTCCGGGCCAAGAGTAGGATGGGAATTGGGATAACAGAACAATAAAGCTGTGCCCCTATCCCCCGGGCTTATGTGAATTAAGCTAAATTGCAAATTAAGCTAATTTCTCCGAATCAGTCGGGAAAAACCGTATGGAAACAGGGACGAGGTACGGAAGCTGGGTGGTCAGAAACCCACATCTGCTGGGGACTCCTGTGTTGGCTGGCTGGGAGCACCGCAGCCAGCCCGGGACAGCCCCCATAAGGAGCAGGCCAGGGACAGAGGAGCATCTAGCCGGTGCCTGGGCGGTCAGCGTCCCGTTCATTTGCATCTTTACCACATCTTCCTTTTGAGGAGCGTACGATACCGGAGGGGCGATTTTGGGGGACAGGACGGTATGCGGGACAGGGCAGCGGTGGCAGCGGCGGTAGCGGCGGCCCCGCGACAGCACTGCGGTACCCGGTACCGAACTCAGACCCACCCGTCCCTGCTCAGTACAGCAGCGCCGGAGTGTCCTCCACAGTTTTCATTAAAGCAAAGAAACAGACACAGGGCAGGCATCCCGTCCTTTGCTTTTGAGTCGCTGCCCTAGGCGGGCAGCCCCCACGACGGCTCTCGTCCCTGCAGCTCCTGAAGTACCGGGGTGCCGATTCCCTCTCCTTCCGCCCGGCTGCCTACCATATCACCCAGTCTCTCAGTGCACGGCTTGAAAAGCCAAGACGCGTTTCAATTTATAGAGTGCATGATGTCATTGACCCGGGACCAAACGTATCAGAAAGGTGTATCGTTCTCAGATGGATTTGGGGACCGCTGGAGCAGGCCGTGTACCAGGGATGCCAAGCCTGCTGTCCCTGGACCATTCCTTAGGAGTTCGCAAAAGGACGTAAACCCGGAAGAAAACGGATTTTTGAAAAGAGGCATGGAGAAATATCATTCGGAGGTCAATATGTCAGTGCGGGTTAATGAAAAGGACTTGTGCCTAATGGGCCTGCTTGCACCCTCTCTTGCGCTCACACAACCTGGATTTAAAAGTCCAGGGCAGAGGCGGGATCGGGCCCAGCAGGCCGGGATTAATTGCTGCCTTTTGAGGTGGAGGAACCCTGGTTTACGTTACTATTATCGTTAATGAACACTCACATATTACAGGCATGATAATCTCGCAGTCGTTGCGTGTACCGGAAAAAAAAAAGAAAAAAAGAGAAAAGAAAATTAAAAAAAGACCAGGGACGAGAAAAACCCAAGACTCTGAACATTTCCTAAGTCACAATGAAGTCACAATGATTGGCGGTAAGCACTGGACCCTATGCGTTTAATTACTGCATGTGCAAGCAATTATTCGAGGATTGCTTATATTTGTGACCAAGGATCCAGAGTTGCATTTAGACCCTAGACAGAATCACAGAAAGAAACGAAAAACATGGCGAATTCCAAACGAGACCCCTTCTTTGCGAGAAGGACAGTAATAAGGACCTTACAAAATTTTCCAGTGAACTCAGTGTGCCTCTATTTATTCGAATTGTTATATATATATATCCTATACATGCACATGTATAAACAAACATATGTATACAGACAAACAATGTTTTTCCATGTAATATTGTTTGCATTCCTGGGAAAGAGCATCTTAATATTCTCTTGAACTCGACGCTGATGAAATAGTTCACCAATGTAATTGACTTCATTAATGAATATTTTGTCCTCCAGCATCTGAAATTTAGGCGTTGGAGGAAGAAGGTTAGGCTGGCATCGTTTTTGGTTTAAGCTAACCAAAATCAACACTTCTATTGTTATTCTTCATGAAAAGTCTCCATTTAACGAGACTGGAGTTTAAGAAATAGTTACAGATCAAAGGTAATCTCACTTGGCTTAAAAAAAGTAAAAAAATTCCCTCCGGAGCAGTGAAAATTAACAGCAATTTTACCCTAACCACAAGCCCCAAAATGTCAGTGTCGTCCTGCCAGTGCCCCCCGCGCCGTATACCTGCCGCACTGCACCCCGCTCCCCCTTGCCCGGGACCAGTTGCAGCACATGGCCTCTTCTGAAAACTCAGCGGCTGAGTCCTGCAAATGTAGGCTGCACACTTTTTGGAGGCATCAGCCCGTACCGCAATTCCTATATGCGTATCTCGATGTAATTGAACCGGCTGAGTGAGGTCTTTTTGGTAATTTGGATACACCAAGTCTCCAGTTAATGACATATAATCAGCCTTTAGGTCGCTTGGTCATTCTCTTATTACAAACCCCTCCTGCTCTCTCTGATCTCCTTTCAAACTAAATTTCACACAAACAAATAAAGTAAGACAGGGACAAGTCCCTAAAATGCAAGAGAGAAATACTGGAGAATTGCTCGTGGGGAACTATAAACATTTTTTAAAAGAAAAAGCCGAAAAGATAGGACAGAACATCTTATCGAGAAAGAGACCATTGTATACAAAACACGGAGGGAAAACCGGTCTGGCTTCTGTTAAATGTGACATAAAATTAAAATAAAATAATTACAAACAGAAATGGCTTTACATAAACAGAAGACCGGAGACTTTACTAGAAATGTTGTACCGCGTACTGTAATTTGTTCGTACAGATGATACAACCTATCTGTGTATACGTAAAATGTTTATTTGCTTCACTTTAGCCGGAAAATTTTTTTTATTCTTCTTTTCAGGAAAGTTAAGAAGCCGGAAAATGGAGAACTGAGTGTCATGTACCTCCCCAGACCTGCAGGGAAACAGAGCCGGGGCCAAAATGTGTGGGTGTAAACGCGACAACAAAAATAAATATTTTACATCACCGTGCAGAACTTATTTTATTAAGTCAACACTTTGTTTTCCTGCTTTTCACTCTTTCTTTTCTCTAGGGAGAGAGAATGTTCACTTTTTATTAGGTATTCCCTAAAAGTTTATTTTGATTCCCGTCCAGGTGTATATGCATACATACATGTATACATATCTATATATATATATATATACACACAAATACACGATCAACAGGCTGACCGTGATGTGTGAACAGAGACTGGTGCAATGGCCGAGCAGAGGGGCAAGCAGACATGCCCCAGGAAAGATCCCAGGACCCTTCAGGCTGCAGGCAGTTGATTGGGAAAGCAAGCCCTGTTTTTTGGAACCTAAATTGATTTATAAAGTGGCGATTGTGGAGATCTCAATGTCGTTCAAGTGTTACTCCTTGGAGAAAGCAGCCTGCAGAAGAGGTCTGTGATCCACACTCCCTCACAGGCATTAGCGCCTTTCAAAATATTATCAACATACGTTTTACCAGAGGTCTCATTTCTGTGTAATACGGGGCTCAGACAGGCGCTAATCACGTAGCGTGTGCAAGGTTGCGAGAATGCGCGTCAGGGCAGCCTCACATAGTAAGAGAAATGGGAGCGATGGATACATGAAAGGGAGTGTCACTGTTCTCCGCGCAGTGCGTGTCGGCGTGACACATGCCGTTACTTGTTCGATAAGTTCACGGTCTTTTCAGCATTTCTAAGAGCTGATTTATTTTCCCCGCCCGCCCTTAAGCTATTGGGTTGAAGCATCGGCCCGTAGCCACCCGGCGATCCGACCCAGTACATCCACGGGCGATGGGGGCAGTGCCCCGACGCCGCGGTCCCCTCGGGGCGCACGCTTGGGGGTACTGCCGTCTCCTCCGGGAGGCACCCGGGATGCTCAGCCTTGTCCCGGCATTGCCCTGGCGGGGCCGCCGCCACCCCTCCCACCGGCCCGTGGTCAAAATACTGAAGGCCGAGGGGAAGGAGGCGGGCTGGCCCCCGCTGTCCACCGCAACTACCCGGGGCGGGCGGCCCCGGCAGCGCCCCGCGGGCGGTGCCGCGCCCGGGAGGAGCCCCGCCGGGTTAGGGGCGGCTGGAAAGGGTTAAGCGCTTCCCCTCCTCCTGCTGGAGCCCTCTGAATGCCACTGCTTTCCTCTAGAGGTCTCATTAGGGAAACCCTAACTGCTATTTTCAACGTTTCCTCAATCAAGCGCCTTTAAATAGAGCTCCGCAAACAAATTGGCGGCAAAAAGCGCAGATCTTGTCACGGGTGACGCCGATCCAATATTTCACCCTTGTTTGCTTTGTAATTACAGCCCGGCTTGTGGCTACCGGCACACCGAGGCGAGCTCCCCTTGTCCCCCTCTGCCCCCTCCTCTGCCGTACCGCCCCGCAAACACCCTTCCCGGGGCAGAGGGTTGAGCGGGACCGCCCGCAGGAGTCACTGAGCAAGTGATCTTCGGTCAAAATCAAAAATCAAACTGAAAAGCAGAATCTCCTCTTCCGAATGCTGAGTTGTTTGTNCTCTGAAGCCACGAGCTTTCCAGCAGAAGAGATTCCCCTGGAACGCCGCCTTGCCCTCCGTGCCAGACTGTGCCCACGCAGGGTAGTCTAAGCTATTGGTTTGGTCGGCGGGCTTTGCTTCCTCTCTCTCTGCTAAAATGCTCTTATGATTTGTTATATTTTCCACAGTTGCTTATTCTTGTTTGTCTGTTGTACAGAGCCGCTTTAAATCTTCGCCAGGAAGAATAACAGTTAAAACTTCTCGGACGGGTTCCTACAGGTTTGCGGACTGGTGCGGGTCCACCTCAGTCCCTGCACAACGACCCCTGGGCACACACCAGGTCTCGATAAGCCTCATTACTGCGGCTCGGGGCGGCGGTATCAACGCAAAGAGGAGCTAATTCGATTATGTCTGAAAGCCCGGGTGTAACAGAGGGGAATTTGGCTTTTATGAACTAAGCTGCTGTATTTTCTTTGCTATAAACCGACGAGAATATTTTATGATGGAGGGGAACAGTATAGCACAAAAGGGAAATATGACAATAAATCTCTTTTTATGGATTCTCTTTAGTAGCAAAACACAGAGATACAGCGGTTTTATGACTCCACTATTTTGCAGGTACATCTAAAGATACCTACGTAGAAAACAATACCACATATTCCTCTTTCCAGCCGCCCTGGATGGCAGAAATCCAACTCCCTCAGTTAAGTGACAAAATTCCCTGTGACTTCCAAGGGAGCAACACTGGCGCAGGACTTCACCTCTGCCCACTGCAAGGATATGCTTCAATTACTTATGGTGCCACTGGCACCATAATTACACTTTCATAGTTTACTGATACACACAACTTTTAGTCAGAAATAATGTTCCATCTTCCATCTCATAGTGAGTACAGCAGTTTTCTTTCTAGTTATGCCAGTACTATCGAGGTTTGAGATAATTTATGCATCCATAGACCTGAAATACAGCTTTAGTTTAATTTTTTTCTTTCTGTAAGAAATGATTCACATGCTAGAATCAAGATAGGTATGTCAGGGGAAGTGGCAAAGTGTCAAAGGGGCTAATGCTCCTTGAATTAAGTGCAGGTTCTGCATATAATTTCCTTTAAGGTTTTAAATCCTGGATGTTTTCTCAGAGTCACGTTCTGCTGTTAAAAAAAAACGTTCATACATTCTCAAACTTTTTATACAATGGAAGCATATTTGCATTTAAGGTGTTAGACATTTTTTATCTATCTCCATGCCATGTTTTTGTTTTTTCTTATGATCAAGTCCTGATATTGTTTACACTGAGCAACCAGATCCAGGTCTAGGTCACCTAGAGAGCAGGGAATAGCTAGTAGGTTCAGTTGTCTCCTGCTGGGCTGCAGTGATTTGGAAGCGCAGCCTTTGAAACACTTGCTTCACATATCTTACAGTGCAGAGCTTTTCCTATCTCAGTACACACATATGCATGCAGCATGGTGCTTTTAGGGACTGGTCACTTGGAAGACCAACAGATATGAAAGCAGAATGCAGATGGAGAATATGCAGCTAAACGTTTTTTTTTTTTAAGTAAGTCCTTTTAGTTATTTTTTTTTCATGTACTGCTAAATGAAAGTCACAGAGCTCTTTGATTCCTGTATATTTTTTTTTAGAACAGGTAAATAGATTAATGGCCCTGATCTTACTGTAGAATGGTTGTAGGATGACCAGTTCTCATATGTCAATCCTAATCATATGTGGAAGAACACCTACAAAACACATCTATGGGGAAAAGAAAGATCACAAAAACTCACAGAAACAGACCTCATCAGTAGAAGTTGAGCTGCTTGAGCCAACTGCTGCTCAGAGTGGCACCTATTTCTGTGTTTCGAAGTTTTGAATGTGCATACTCTTGGTGGAAAAAATTTGTACATAGTCAAATTAGCTCATATACCATTACCTGTCTTGCACAGGGAGACAGAACACAGTGCAGGCTGGTTTTACAGTTTCTCACTGAGCAGAGTAGCCTGGACTGAGCTCCGTTCTGTTGCACTAAAGGCCTGCAAGCACTTTTTTGTAGTCACTTCAAGGACCTTTCTACACTAGACTGCAGTCTGCAGTGCAGGCAGAGTAATGGGAAAAGTGAGTACTGTATATGCATGCATCTTTGCTCACCTGGAGGCCAGGGTGTGCCCTTCATACCCTGGAGTCCACAAAGGGCTTCCCCTGATTCCAGTTGTGTATTATTCATGAAGATATGTCCTAGCTTGTGAAAACAGTATGTGACATTTTTTGTGATATACATGCACACATCTGGGCTGCATGTGTGGCAAAGTAAAGACACATTACAAACAATTTTACATGTGCATTTTTCCAAGTATGGGTCTATGAGTCTGTGATACAACACATCTACAGTGCAGAAAATTACATTCTTCTGCAAAGGAAGGAATTTAAAGTGGCTTTCAAACTAAAAAAAAACCCAAACAAACAGCACTGTTCTTGGTAACACAGTTAGTAGCAGTTTATTTCTCCTGGTGGCTCCTGAATTTCTCTGCAAACTCACCATGATGGAGTGTTCCTCCTAAGCAGCAACACACACACAGCAATCAGAATATTTCAGATATTCATTTCTATAGGCTGATGTTATTAAAATTAAAAACATCTGCTTTAAGGAATGCAGATTTTCTGGATGTAAATTCTTCTCTACTCCCACAGTAATTTCAGCTACTCGGGGAAACAGAATGTGATCCTAAACAGTCATTGCATTGTTTGACACAGTAGCAAATGGAACAATGTTGCCCTTAATGTTGTTGTAATTCAATAGACAATTGAAATTGGATAAAGGCTTTCATCTGGGAACACTCTTCTAATAAGTCTGTAGGTAACGGGAATCTTATTGCCTGCTGCTCTGTGACCATCAGGCCCTGCGCACTGGGCAAGTTTCACCCTCATCTTGCCGAGACAGCTCCTGAAGGGATGAGTTTGTGCCTGCGATAGGCTTTTAAGTGCTTGTCTGTTATCAGTTCCCCGACACAGTTTTGTAACTGAGGAGAGCGGTGAATGGAGCCCCAGCTGCCTGTGTTTCAGATGCTATCGCCTAATCCTGATTAGAGGCACCGTGGGTTAGAAATTCCTAGCAAAGTCAGGGGAAAGAAACTTCCTCTGTTTTGCATACCCCTTAAAAATCGTTGGGAAAATCTTCTATTCTTGTGTTGGCTTCTCTTACACTGAAGCTTTGAAGTAGTATTGACTACCACGTAGCACATTGATTGCTGTGCTAATGACATAAGCGCAAACAACATCAAAGGTGGAGTTACACTGAATGTTGTGGTATTTCCATGAGATATTTTATTGCTTTTCCCAGTCAGACTGACTCTAAATAGAGAAAAAGTCCAGAAGTTGCAAATGGAAAGTATTGATTCCACAGGCATGGGAATAAAGAAAAACGGAAGATAATCCAGGGAAGGACACTTTCCTCAACTACAGGTTGGTGGGGCATAACTAAGAAAGCACTGTGTGACATATGAGTGTGCACAGTGCTACCCAGAATAATAGAAATTAATGCCCTTTTCTTACTCTGACTCCTTATAAATCTGCCACTGGGTAAATTTGGGTGTATCAGAAATGATGTATAAATGGACACTGACAAAATATCCATTAGCAAAAACTAAATCCACCAAATACCTCAATACCTATCTATCTTTTAGAAAAGAATTGTCAATATTCGATATTTAATATATAATACTAATAGTTATTATATATTAATATATAATATTAAATAATTCAAATACTTTTCCACATTGCAAAGAATTGGTCCTTCCTTTGGGTTGTAGGTAAAAGAATATGGAGAGAAATTCTCTTTTAGGGGGATCTGGAAAACTGTCAGGCCATTTAAAATCCTGATTGCCACTATACCTTCCCATGGTTGCTCTCAACAGGAAATTTGATATTTGTAGGGTGGAAGTTATGAAGTTATAAATAAGATGAAATCAGTACTTTAAATTCTAATATTATTTGTATCCTATGTAAGTTGACAAATACACCTACACATAAAAACCCAACAAACCCAGGATCTAAATGTTTCCTTTCAGTATTTACATCTCAACCATGTTAGCCAGTGTTCTAGTTCAAAAGACATGTTGCAATCTGGCAGGATTAGCAATATTTGAAATATTCACCTCTTGAAAAATGTCTGATGCTGCTTCCTTGGGATATTCATGGAACATGGTTTCCTGGAGGCAGGTGTCTTCATTCTGTCTGTCCACATGGAGTTTCACTAAGTAACGTGTGCTTCACAGAGTTCACCAGATGTGGGTCACCATAGAAATCTAAACTATTTGTGCCTTTAAATCTGGAGATTAAAAAAATCAGAAAAAAAAAGTAAAATCCTTTCATTATTTCTGACTTGAAGGAAATGTTTATAGAAGGGAAATAGCTGATTATGAGGCAAATGTACTTCTTATAATTATGGCTATGAAACACTGGTTGCTTGTCTTGTCTGCAATAAGAAATGGTGCCAGTGGACTATGTGTTAAACATTTAGTCTGTGGACAGGCAAATCACATTTTACTTCCTTGATATATGAAGAGCAGAACAAGAGTTGTCAGGTAGAACTCCACTGTTGAAAACTAGAGGTAGGTTGGAAAGGGCACATGAACACAAAGATCCATTGCAGTCCAGGGGATGTTATATAGGGGTATAGATACAATAATAAGAATAAAGAAAGTTGGAAAAGTTTTTTTCAGTGACTCAAAAATACTGCAAATAAAACTATTATTAAACTAGATTAAATGAAGAGGAAATTTGCTTCAGGTTTTAGACCCAAGAATGTTCTTTGTGCCTCTATCCATTTTTGTTCTCCATGTACCCTGTGCTGTTTACACGAGCATTATCTTGTTTATTTTACAGATATTATGCTTCATAGAAACTAATCAACAGAATATTTTTTTCATGACAAAAAGTGATTGTCAAATTGCTCAAGTTGCTTTTATACAGCATTCTTGCATTTGTGATAGTGTGATATTTAATAAAGTGTTTATAAAGGCAGATATAATAGTTTATCAGATCTTGGGCAGTCATAATAACAAAACTGCCCTTACCCTGAGTGTTACGTACTTTGTAATTTACAGTACAGCTCTTTCAAAATTACTTGATGAATTGAGAAATTTGCCTACCAAAGAAACAATCTTATAAGAAATAAAATATTTTCTTAAATTTTTTCTGTTATTTAGTCTCCATGCAAATCATTAGTAACAGCTTGGACTCAGACACTATATTCCCTATAGCATGCAACACATGCATGCTGTATGATATTTTCATACAGTACAATCTATTTAAATTTCCAGTAGAAGAGACATTTCAGCTTAAAATGCTACATGTCTAAAATGCTATCCTGCACAAACAATGTGATAAAGTGAAGGGAAAGACCAAAAGAAAGCTGAAGACCTTACAGTAGGAATCTAATGGAGCAATTCAAATGGGAGCTAATAGCATATGAGGCCATGAATAGAGAATGGAGCCTTTCATTTCTGTGTTGCTAGTCCAAGTCCCTACCAATTTATGTCAAGTCTGTTTGGTGGATTCACTGTAACAGCATGTGTACAGACTTCTTCATCAGGAAACAAAGCCTGTACCAATGACTCCAGTCTTCCTCTCTGCTGAAGGACCTACTCCAAGAAATCCATCTGGCAAACAACAGAAGACTCGGGTATGAGCTCTAACCTAATACTAACCTCTCCTCATTCTTCCTCAAATTTCACAGTCTTGTTATTCCCTGTGCATGGTCTGTCTGCTTTTGCATGGAAAAGAAAAAGAAGATAGACATTTACAGGCAGAGAACTGTTATTTGTAACTCATGGCTGATTTTTGGTCTGTAATGAGGTAACTACCTCCTTGATAGTCTATAATTTACTTAATCCTTATGGTGGCAGCAGCTTCTGCAGTTATCCAAGGCACGTTTTTCTAGATACAAAACATCCTTAATAGTTGCTGTGAAATCGTCATCCAGTCACACTTCCACATTCTATATGGTTTACACTTTGACGTTCTATATCATTAAGGAGGAAAAGTATCATTCATGCATGCTTACACTGCTCATCTTCTCATTTTTAAGCAGCATAAATAAACTTCAAATTCACATTCCCCTGTAAGCAGGTATATCTTCTATATATATGAGGCAAATATAGGCCTCATATTGCTAACAGGAAGTTTTGATGCACAAAATTACCATTGTTCTTTTCAAAAAGAATGGTGAATTTTAATTCTTGATCAGGTTTGGCCTGAGAAAAGTGCAGAAATTACACTCTGCTGGAGTCAAAAAACCCCAAAACAACAAATCACCCACAATCCCCAAAAAACTGATCATCGTGCAAGGAGAAAGTGGCTTCTTTAGATGTTTAAGAATTTCTTGTCAGTTTGCGGGATGTCTAGGAAAGATGAACAATTTTTTCTGTCCTTATTGCTAGTTTTGGTGGACATGTATGTCAGTCCAAGGTGATTATTTGATATGAGAAGTGAAACAGTAGAGAATGGGTGATGGTCTGTGATTGAATGTGATATGGGTAGATAAACAATTTTCACCTACAAGACATGATAAAGCATGTTCTTAAAGGGTTTTATAGGAGACTGTAAAATTAATCTGTTTTACTGAATTTTTTTTTTTTTTGCTAAAGTAAGGATTACAGTCAAGAATCTACCAGGATGGGGTTATGGGAGGGTCAGCTACATGATTTCTTGCAACATTTCCATGGATTCACATCACATTGTTACCAAAGGAAGACTGAAGTATTAGAACAACCCTTTACATGACTTCACTGGGGAGGGACTCCAAAATAGCAGGCGGATGATCAGGTATTTTTCTTGTCCTCAATGAAAATATATGCAATTGAAAATCTGCAGACTTGAAATATATTCATAGATAATTTCTTGCAAGCATATTTATACTTCAAAGTTTTGTTTTCACAAGTTTATACAATCTGGTCAGAATAATATCTGTATTTCCCTGTTCTGTATCCACAGCTGATATTGCAACAGATAATCAAAAGCCATCTCTTGATGGTTAGTGGGTAGGATTTCTGATGAATTCCAAGAACCAAACTTGCCTTTGTCTTAGACTTCTTGAGCAACAAGAGTCCTTGCCTACCAGTTGGTTAGAAAATGTAGACAACAGATACATTTTTCCTGATGTGAAAGTTTGAAAAGAAAACTATAGAGTATTTGGTAGCATTTTGAAATTTTGTGTGGAAATTTATCATGGTGTGCTATTTGCTTTACCTCAAGAACCGAGGAGATGGAATATAAGAGCAGGTTGTGAATGAGACACCATCAGGTGAGCAGATACCATGACAGTAGAGAAGAAGGTTACCTTTGGAACCAGGCAAAGTGTGATGATTTAGAAATTAAAAATTGCAACTTGAAGAAGAGAGAAATTAAGGATTTTGGTGAAAACCAAACTTATAATGAAAATATGACATAAAAGTGTAACATAAAAGGAGCAGAAAAATAATAGATTCATTGAGTGGTAGTGAGATTGCAGACTTTGAAGAGAGAGTCACAGATAGAAAGAGAGAAATGGGAAATAAGAATAGAGAAAGAAATGAGCAAAGACCGAAGAACAGACTGAGGAAAGAGGTAAAAGTACTGCAGGGAAACGGCAGGAAAAAAGGAAATTAATTCTGGATCATGGGAGGAGGATATAATATTAAAACTGGAAGAAGAGGGGGAAGTAACTGAAGAGTTGAAGGTAAGGCTTGAACTGCTCCTGCCTGGCAGGTACCTGACAGGAGTGTACCAGACATGCCTGCTCATGTCTGCATGCCACAGGGTACTGAAACCCTATTCTATGTACTCCACCTGGTCACCTGTGCAGCATTTTATACTTGGAGTCTGGTTGGCCCTTGTTGTAAGCTGTATCAGTTCTATGGTTGCTCTAATAAGGCCACCTCTGTGGACACTAAATGACCATTCCCGACCTGAGAAGAATATATCTACAGTCTGGCTTCTGCTATTTGATGATGCCCTGAAACTAGTATCAGTGGTTAAATCAAAAAATGACCACTGCTACTCCTTCTGCAGTCTCCCTTTCCAATCCCAGTGGTGTAACTCCTCAGTCTTTGGATTGATCAGCACCATAGTAGCTGATGTTGGCTCAGAGTAGTCCCAGAGCCATTAAAAAATGTGCTCACATAAGATGTCCTCTTATTGAGAACCCTTTGTGAAAAATTTGCCAGAAAAATTGGAGACACACTCACTGGAAGCTTTCCTGTGCTTCAAGAACTAGTGACTAAGCAGAGCATTTTGTTTGACATTTTGCTTTTATGCGTTTTGTTTTGCTCTCATGTCACATCCTTGAATCCCACCAAATTTAGAGACAGACTGCATTGAACAACAGAACCAGGCCCCATATTAGCTCACTTCTTCAAGTCTTTGATGGAGATATTGTAAAAAGGTATCGTATACAGTTACACAACAAGCCTTGTCAAGAGCGTGCATGTTACACAAAATTATAGTTGCAATAAAATCAAGGACTAAAAATTTCTGGGAGATGTTCTTCAAGAATTAAAAAAAAATAAATGAAACCAAATAGAAAATAAAAAGACATGTTAATAATGATCTTGTCTTCTACTTGACACTTTCATATAGCTGTAACAGTGTATAACAGCTTTTAACACTTCTTGTGGCTGCCTCATCTAGGTGGAAGATGGTCCCACTTCAATACACCTTTGCTATTTGCCATATGAAGTAAAACAATACCACACAGCTGAGTAGGGAGATGGGAATGTGTGCACAGATTCAGAATGATAGCAGGGTGTTGTAGTCGGTGTCACCACCAAGCAGAAATTCCTCCTACCCACCCTACACAGTCTTTGTTGGCTTCCTGTGGAGTGATGCAAAGTTGTTCCATGACTTCTGGACACTGCAGATAAAACCACTGACTGTAAGTAACTGTTCCCACAGTTAGAAAGTCCATCAGAAAGGTGGATTCACCACCTTCAATATTTTCTTCTGGTTTTTCTCCTTCAGATCTAACCTGCCAATATACCTTTAGAAAAAAAAATAGCATCAAAATTCTCCTAGCAAAGTTTAGTGCACCTAGGAGACAGGATGAAAAAGAGACAGAGTCACTGACTAGCCCATCACTCTACTGCATGCTCCTGCACAGGGTGCTGCGGGCTGCCTGCCTCTGTGAAGAAATAAGGCTGGAAAGCAGAGCTTTCTGGAGAATGTCCCCATCACTCTGCCTATCTTGATAGGCTTAACTAGAAAATTGTGCATCACCTGTTACGTCCATGATGGGGCAAAAAAATTAGCAGCTTGAGACACTCCAGTTCTGCTCCAGAGGTTCTCTGGCATTTTGGGCAAGGTGTGTCACTTTGGGCAAGCCAAAATATCTAAATCCCCAAGACAGTATTTATCAACCTGGAAATCACTCTCAATTTACAATTAATCAGAGCTCTGGACAAGTGCTGTAAATACAATTTGAATGTAATTGTTGCCAATCCCTCCACTAACTTTATAAAATCACATATTTTTCACAAGTGTCACCCAGATGAGGAAAGAAACAGCCTCCTTCACTCCTGAAATGGGGTTTGGACCATGAAGATAGAGATAGAGGGTCACTTATCCCATGGTGAGGGGCGGGGTGCTGGTGCCATCACCCAAGAGGAGACCGTGAGCTTCAGGGACACCTTTGTAAACTTAGACTTTGTAGACTTAAGACTACCAAACAGCTGGATCTCCTGAACACACTATCTTTTTCAGCCCAGAAACATTGTTTGGGCAGATGTTGATAAATTTATACATTTGTTAGGATTTCAAGCTGTTTGGGAGCTGTGGCAGGTCAGATGCTCTGCCCAGGATTCTCTACAAGCAGGTTGTATACAGCCTGGTGGTAACCACAAGACTGCAAGAACCCTCATAGTCAGGATAACACTTTAACAGAGTGTCATATTTATTATGCACAAGTGATGAAGTCACTGCATGCCTGCACAGTAAGACTTACACTCCTGGGGATTGTCTAATGGACCTACTGCCCATGTGCTGCCCAGTCACTGGGAATATGCACAGAAAAGCCTCTGTAAATCAGATTTACCGTGAATATGCAGAGCAATGAAATGCTGCATGTGCAACAGGACGTGTTGCTTCCTGAAGTGTGGGGTGGAGTGCACATACGCTGCACAGATTTCCCAGGCTGAAATATGGGAGTACTATACTAACCAAATGTTTCAGTCTTCATGAAGGGCAAAATTTTAAGATGTGCTATGCACGAGTGCCACAAAGAATTTGCTGCTCAGCATGGTGTTTCTGCGTGGTGTTCATTGCAAGGTACTTCATACACACTGATAAAAAGATGTTCAGTGCCTGACTCATAATGCCAGGTTTCTCTAACAGGCAGGTATTGCAGCTATAAGTGATGCAGACCTCATGCTTGTCTGTGGGATTAGTGAATCTATGTCTTAATTTCTCATGTGAATAGGAGTATATGAGTTCACAATAACAAGGACGCCTAAAAAAGATGTTAATGTAAATAAAAATTATGAGTGTTTCAGATTTTATACTGAGTAGGCAGTATGCAAATTATTTTTATTTCAAGAACAGCAAGAATCCTGGAAAAGCTGAGAACACCTTTACGGTAATCCTCAACCCCTCATAAGATAGCATTTGGTTACAATTAGAGAAAGTCTCAAGCTGCTTATTCATGCCTCCCTGAAATTCAGAAAAAAAAGAGATACTGATGTTAGCCACTTCAAGAAATTACTATTAAAAAACCCAAAACAAAAATAGTGGAATTTTTTAAATGCAAACTATTCCAACTTTTGATCACTTTCAGTTTCAATACAATTGACTATTTTTGTTTTATTATACATAAGAAAAATGTGAGCAGGCTAGAAGTTAGCTTGATTCTTTGAGGTTGAGCTGAGGTCAGCGAAAAATTGATAGCAACTTTTGAGAAGAAAAAAATCATCAAAGCTAAAGGAAGCTTCTCAAAGTGGGATTTAATAGCAGCTATCATATTGCCTTCAATGGCTTGACCATTTCTTCTGCAGCTGTTTTATTTTAAAAGATTTCACCCCCATCCCACATGTATAGGCCTATACACTGACCTAAGTACACACATCCAAGTACTTTGGTCACTCATGATAACTATAAACCCTTCAGTGAACTACCAGAAAGGTAGTTCAAATGGAACTAGTGAAATTCAATATAGCGTTTAACTAAGTCACTGTCTAAGGTTAAACCCAAGAAACAATCAGTAACACTGGAAGGGAAGGTAAATATATTAATTAGTATGCGGACACACCAGATATATGTGACTTTCCTGGCAGCTGTCAAATAACCACAGTGGTATATCAATGTGAGTGAAACAAATGAGTCTATTCAAATATATAATTTAATTCAATGCTACATATATGTATGTGTGCGTTCGTACAATACCCTAGATAAGATTCAGGTACAAAAGGAAAATTAAAAAACAAGACAGCAATTTTAGCTGGTAGTCTCGCTGCCTTTCTGCACATCTAACCATGGATGGAGTGAAGGTCTCAAAAGGTCCTTTGCAGCAGGCACCCAAGCTCCATTGGCTGTCAAGGTAGACTAGATTTCTGACTTACTATGGGCTTTTTGAAAACACTGTTTTGGTGTATTATGCAAGTGATAGCTGAGGGTCTTATCTGTATTTCATGCAAAGATATCACCCTTTATACAATAAACATAGTTTAAGTAATATGTAGGTTATCAAGATGATAAAATGATGGAAAACAAGCACATGCAAGTGAAAAATAATGGGCCCATGTATGTGTTTATTATGAAATGCTTCCATTGCTACGTATTTTTTTATATAAACTTCCTTGAAAAATGGTCAAGCAACATTCCTTAATCTCAATGGTGCATGAGCAAAATTTAAAATCCACATTTGATTAACTAAAGAAATGTTACTATTTATTATTTATTTAGCTTTTCCCTCTGATATGAAAAACATACCAACAGTTTTGAAGCAGTCTTGCAGATGGAAATAGTATGGTACAATGTCTACCATAAAGCTGGGGCTAAAGGAAGAACTGAGAAATGACTTCTTCACTACAGAGTGACAGATGCAAATAATTTCACCATCTCTGAGACTTTTTGTCATCATGTAGTGCCTCCTTTTGCAGCCAAACATTTATCAATATCAAAAATAAAAAAAATAATTTCTAACTGGTCTTTTCTTGATTATTCTCCACTCCAAAATCAAACAACACCCCTGAGAAGCCAGCCTATAGTTTATGTTTTAAAAATGGGAACTCCAGTGTCCTGTGAAAGGTAAACAAATTGTAGAGTGATTGTAGAGAGAATAGTATGCCAATAAATAGACAGATACTCTCAAGACTAATTTTTTTCAGAGCCTTAGTCTCTTCCTGCACATACAAGTGAGCTGCTGGCATGAGATGGAAATTCTGTGAAACAGCTGACCTGTCTCCCCAGCTTCTCATGTAAGTGAATCATCCATACTCTTAATTTCTAAATTGTCTAAAACAGTATGAAATTTAGTCATGATCACTGTAAGTGAGATGTCACTGATTATACTATCTGCAGTCATCTGCAATCACTGAATAGCCAGGGCTGAAAAAACTTATGGAGGTCTGTAGCACAAATTCTGTCTCAAGGCGGAGTGAACTCTGGGGGCAGAACAGGGCTTTGTCCAGTTAGATCCTGAAAACTCTTGAGAACAGAGACTGCACAATCTCTTTGCACAGCACGTCCAACTGCTTAACTCTCTTCATATGATCTTTGTTTCCACAATATGCAGGACATCACATGCTTCTATTTGAGAAACAGTCTTACTGGCCTTTTACTAGACTGACAGGTGTTTATCAACTGTGCTACCTGTCTGTATGCTGCTTTCTCCCTTTCATTTCTGATGGGTCATGGGTAAGATTTACTAGCTGAATTAGAATGCATTGATCAGGCTAGGCTAATCTGAGAGATGTTTTTTTCCTCCGTCTTTCACTTGCCTTTTGCTTCTTCCAGTTGTCCAACTGCTGATCTAATCAGCTTACTTTCACTCAGAACCCGTAACTTAACAATGTAGAGGGTACTGGAAACAGCATTATCATTCAGCTTGTTAAATGAAGATTGGGACTGAGGTAAATAAAATCATTAATTTCCATCATGCCAGCTCTTCAATTCTTACAACATAAGAAAATGAGTAACTCACAAAATGGTGGGAATGTTGTGTATATGTTCACATTTTATACCACTTTACAGCTAGTAGAAAGGTACTTTACTGAAGCTGAACATTTCCTTGAGTCTAAAAGGAAGCAATGAATGACTCCCAGATCAATTGGCTGGTTGGTAATTTGGTATTATAGAAGAGACAACTGAGTCTTCATTAGTGTTGTCAGGGAGGACATCCAGGTCTGGATAGAGTATGCATCTCTGATACTCTATAAGCACAGTAGATTTATTCCTTGAACTAGTCTATCACCTGAGACAATCTGTATCAGAATTGCTATATTTGGCCTTATTAGAGGAATTACAGGATGATATGATCTCTTACTATTCACACTGTATTTTTGACTGAATCTGTTCATTCACAGAAACTATTTTTAAAAAACTCAGAGCAAAAGACTGTAATTGAGAAAATAATACACTTTTCTTTCCCCTCCCTGTGTACCATGGAATGTTTTTAAAATATATGAAGAGTTTTGTGTAAGGCATTAAATGTGTGGAAACCCTTTTGAGCAGACTCTTCCAACCCATAATTTAGCACCTAAGCTTTGATTTGTCTTTCTTTTTCAATTGTTAAGCATTTGTGGAGTGCAATAATGTCAGAAAACCATAGGTAGTAAAGCCACTCACACTTCCCTCTTTGTGAAATCCTGTCTCTAGTAATAAGTCTGCTTCATCTTCAGTTAGTAGTTTACTCATAACTTCCCTAACTTGATTTCTATAAAATAAAACATTCAAGTCTGCTTAATGCTTCATTATTTTAAAATTGCCTTTCTGTATATTAGTTTTCCAGTTCAGATTTTTGTTACTGTCTGTGAAGAGATTTACAAGTCAAGATGTTTTTAGAAGTCATATATATAAATACTGAAGGGACCTAATTTGTCACTGGAAGTATGACTAATAAAATCTGGGATTTGAATGTACAAGAAATGCAGAGTTATTTAATAGCTGAGGCCTTATGCAGTAATTATATTTTCTTTGATATCTGGTTTTGAAATAATAGATGTCTCACATTGCTTTATAGGTCATTTAACAATCACAGTGATAGTTACTAGTATTATCCTTTAAGTGCTTTCAGCTATTTGCAGGGCTTTTATGAAGTTTTAAAAATAGTATCTTGTGGTTGTTCACAACTGAACAGCAAACTGACTGTATGATAGTTATCTGTGTTTAAAGATAAAACTGTGAAGTTATTAGGCTACGTTTATCTCCACAGCCCAAGAAGATGACTTAGATTTAAAGGTATAGGCCAAGATCAAAGAACCCAATAAATGATGCAGGAAATAGCAATTTTAAAAGGAAAATTTCTGTAAAGCAAAAGCTCGTTTGTTAATATAAAGTCTGGTTTTAAGACAAGAAGAGACATAATTTAACATAAGACTTTTTTTGTTGTTGTTGTTGTAAGCAATGTTCTATATTAGACTTGTATTTTTATAGAAGTAGGGTTCTGTCATTGTTTTTCACTTCAGTTTCTTAGGCATTACAAACCTGCTCCCACAGCCACTGATAACCAGAAGCTGAAACCAAGCCTTTTGAATGGGGTTCCCTGGAAATTCAAGGCTGGTTTCCCTTTGCTTTGCTAAAGGAAGATATCATGTTTTTCTGCTCCCCTGGCTACTGGTTTCTAGGGATGAGAGCACACAAGCAAGGTGGAGGGCTGTCTTGGTAGTGCTAGACTGACCAGTGTCTTTCTGCTGGAGAAAGAACAACATCCAGGGAGTAAAAAAGACATCCAGATACAGCATACTACAGGATTAGTCTAATCTTGGGTAAGATGACATACCATTCCTTCACTGACAGAGAAATGAACATATCTTAGAGTGCAGAGGCAAAGCCTTTTCTTCAAAATACTGTAAGATCTTGGAGAACCCACCTAGTCTTTTTCAGGTGGCCCAATGAAAGGTCTTCCTCTTAGCCAGCTTTTAGAAATGTGATGAATTTATATCTATGCAAATTTCCTATTTTTGCCATATTTAGGTGACATTTCAGGTATGTGTTGAGAGCTGAACTCAGAAATTCATAGAGAAATGCATAAGTATACTTCTTCTAAGCTAGCTATGATTTTGACTGCTCTCCATTCTCCTCCATTTCTTGTGAACTCAATGATGAAGATTGAATGCAAAGTTATTAGGCTATACTTATTTACTAACAAATAGAAACACTGGTTATTTACTTTTCCTGAACTTTAATCACCGTCTGAATTATCCTAGTTCGTTGTAGAGGCTGTTGAGGCCCTTAATGTACTCAAAGGAATGTGTTTTCGGCATTTGTTTTAGCTCAGGATTTGTTAATCAGTCTGCTCAATCTGTTGACGTTTTTGTGTCTATTACGCTGTCCTTGGGCCTGGGTCAGTTTCTTTTCTTCTTCCTTAACAAAGGGTATTTCTGCACTTCTCTACAGCTAGAACAGTTTTGAGATATTGACTGCTTTTCTTCATAACTGTAAAATGCAATGTAAATTTGGCACTGGTTGTAATAAATGTATGATGAGGAGTTCTACTGGCAAGAGAAAGCATGATTTTTCTTGGAACCACTGTTCTCATATGAGAGGTCAAATGTATTGAGGTTCTTTGCTGTCTTTGAAACTGCCATGCTGATGTATATCGGTATCATTAGAAAATCTTTATCTGTGTTAGTAATTGTTTAATGTTTCACTGACTGAGATTTGCAGTGTTATAATATCAGAAAACAGTAAAATATTTGCAGAAATAAATTGGCAATTCTGTTGTAATATAGATGGTTTGTCAGGCCTGCTGGGTGAAGGCATCTCAGCTCAGTAGAAGGTGACACAGACTGGATTGCTCCACTGTGCTGTTTTAAAAGTAAACTGGCAGCTGAAGCGAACTCAACTCAAGAGAGATTACAAGTCAGAGTTACGATATACTAAAATGATTACAATAAATACAATGACACAGAGAAAAACTGGTTTTAACCCACAAAAACAGACGTATAACCCAGCATTCTGCGACACAGAATGGTTTTCATTGGCCCCTGTGCCGAGTACCACATGGTCCTCCTGAGTGCAGAGTAAAAGGAAAGGAAGCCTGTTGGTGAGGATGATGGTCACAGTTCTGTCAAAATAATGATTACAATCTTGTTGGGAGCAGCAGTCGCTGCTGCTGGTCCTGTAGAGGTTCTGGTCCTCCACTGGATCTGATGAGTGGTACCAGGAGTCCAAAAACCCAAAGATTATATATGCTCAGGTTCAGGTAGGAATGCCTCCACAAGGGTGGGGAGTTTCACAATGGGTGATTTAACTCTGTGGGTCATGGAATATTTTTGGAATCTTTGATAGTCAAGGTCATTGCAGATGCCTATTGTGCCAGTCCCTAACAGCCCATTAGCAGACATGACCCCTCAGGCTGGGTGTGAAGGTGCTAATGTCTCCCCAGAGGGGAGTTATCACAACTGAATCATTGGTGTGAAGACAGGATGCTCCCTTGTCTCACCAGGTTCTTTAACACCCAGCTTGTAGCCTGAGGTGTCAGGTGTGACCTGGGCGGCTGCTGCCAATGATCTATTATTAACAGTTCAGCAGAAGTGACCTCGAAGGTGTAGAATACAGTTTTGGTTATACCCACATAGTGATAAACTAGTCCTGGACCCTGTAACCAGGACAGTGTCCTTTAATTATGGAGCCATAGAATCATGAAGGTTGGAAATGACCTCCAAGATAATTTAGTCCAACCTTTGAGTGATCATCACTATGTCAACTAAACCATAGTACTAAGTGCCCCTCCAGTCATTTCTTGAACACTTTCAGGGATGATGATTCCACCACCTCCCTGGGCATCCTGCTTCAACTCCTGAATACCCTTTCAGTGAAGAAGTCCTTCCTGATGCCCAACTGAACCTCTCCTGGTGCAGTTTGAGGCCATTTCCTCTTGTCTTGTTGCTGGTTGCCAGAGAGAAGATAATCCCCACCTTGCTGCAACTTTCTTTCAGGTAGCTGTGGAGAGCAATAAAGTTTCATCTCAGCCTCCTTTTTCTCCAGGCTAAACAAACCCAACTCCCTCAGCTGCTCCTCGTAAGACTTACTGTGTAGATTCTTCACCAGCTTCATTGCCCTTTTCTGGAAGGGCGCTCCAGCACCAAAATGTCCTTCTGATAGTGAGGGGCCCAGAACTGGACACAGTACTGGAGGTGTAGCCTCACCAGTGCAGAGTANCTTCAACTCCTGAATACCCTTTCAGTGAAGAAGTCCTTCCTGATGCCCAACTGAACCTCTCCTGGTGCAGTTTGAGGCCATTTCCTCTTGTCTTGTTGCTGGTTGCCAGAGAGAAGATAATCCCCACCTTGCTGCAACTTTCTTTCAGGTAGCTGTGGAGAGCAATAAAGTTTCATCTCAGCCTCCTTTTTCTCCAGGCTAAACAAACCCAACTCCCTCAGCTGCTCCTCGTAAGACTTACTGTGTAGATTCTTCACCAGCTTCATTGCCCTTTTCTGGAAGGGCGCTCCAGCACCAAAATGTCCTTCTGATAGTGAGGGGCCCAGAACTGGACACAGTACTGGAGGTGTAGCCTCACCAGTGCAGAGTACAGGAGGACAATCACTACCCTGGTCCTTCTGGCCACACTATTGCTGATACAGGCCGTGGTGCCACTGGCCTTCTGGGCCACCTGGCACACTGATGGCTCATGTTCAACTGCTGTCTAGTAGCAACCCCAGATCCTTTTCTGCTGGGCCACTTTCCAGCCACTCTTCCCCAAGCCTATAGTGCTGCAGGGACTTGTTGTTACCAAAGTGCAAGATTCAGCACTGTACCTTATTGAATCTCAGACAATCAGCCTCAACCCAGTGATGCAGCCTGTTCAGATCCCTCTGCAGAGCCTTCCTACCCTGCTGCAGATCAGCACTCCTGCCCAACTTAGTGTTGCCTGTGATCTTTACAAGCATGCTCTCAGTCTCTTTATCCAGATCATTGATAAAGATGTTAAACACAACTGGCCCCAATACTGAGCCCTGAGGAACAGCCACTAGTGACTGGCTGTCAGCTGGATGTAAATCCATTCATCACCATTCTCTGGGTCTGACCATCCAGCCATATTTTTACCCAGTGACAAGTGCACCTGTCCAGTGTTTGACTTCATGATCCATCATGATGACCAAGAATCAATTTGTACATGTAACACCCAAAAGAGGACTTCTCTAGAAGTTTGGAGACTAACCTTGGTACATGTTACAGGATCCATTGAAAGATTCATTAAGAAAAAGAGTGTATGTTTAAATCAAGAACATACATGGGGCAATTGGCATAGGAGAAGAATTCAAAAATATAATTTCAGCTTAAATATGGATACAACATATAATTCTGTGTCTAAAAGAAATGTACTGAAGCTTCCAATTGTTTTTCAGAGGTGGCAGTGAACTCACTTTTTGCAAGAGTAATCTCCCAGTTCTTACAGTGACTTGTAATTTCACCTGCTTTGGAGTTAATAGTGTGAAATTGCTACTGCTGTAACTTTCTGCTCTGTAATTTGTTAAATATGCCATTAATTTCGGTATTAATAATTATTAATAATAATTATTTCTGGGTTTTTTTGCAGTTATCAGAAGAACTAAGTAAAATACAATTGAAGTCCCACTCTTCTCATACTTCTTTTATTTCTTTGTAGAGCTATCTTCTTTCTTAGCCTAATGTAGATATTATTTGCAGTTCATTCCACCAAAAGTTTAATAAGTGGCTATTTTTTATCACAAGGACAAAATCTAATTTTGAAATACAAATATGCAACTCCTCATGCCAAAAATGTACACCTTCCTTTGACTTCAAGAGTCCATTTCATGTGTTTTTCTTTAAATTTATTTTGCTTTTTCACATTCCATAGTTAAGCTTTAATTTGCATTATTTAAAAGCTGTTTGTACCTTCAATTGCCTTAACACATGGGTATATTGTACCACTTCAAGCATAAAATGTTCTTGTCTTCCTCCAGACTACAGAAATTAATAATGAATCCCTATTTTCTGTTTTTAAATAATGGCTTAATAGGGTTGGATAAAAGACCTGGTAAAACAGATGGTCTTGGTTGAGATCCTCAATGTGACAAATCTGAGTTCTGTTTGATTATAAGAAGGAGGACAGTGTACAGTCATAAGGAATTCACTGAGTGGGCTTAGCAGGAGGAAGAGAGGTTTTGGATATTTAATATTGATAAAAACAAAAGTACTGGTTCATGGCAAGGGGTTTTTTAACTACAGTAACTTTCTACATGATTACAAAGGAAGAGTAAAGGACTTAAGGTAGGATTGGAGACAGTTGGTAAGGGCTAAAAGGGAAACTTGTTTCCAGATAGGGAACAACCTCCTCTAGGTCTAGCTCAATGAAATTCTGAGCAATACAAAACATATTTCAAAAGCTCCACAAAACAGTTACAACAGAATACACACTTGTGCTTCTCATGGAAGCTTTATGGTTCCATGGCACAAAAGTTACTGAGATGTGAGTATGGCTGTATGCAGCAATGGCTGTATTTATTTGTAATCCATTTCTAACTGTTAGAGACTTGAAATATGGCATATCTAAGCAAAATTTTATAGTGTATATAAAATTAAATGTCACTGAATATATCAGATTTATTTTCTTGGTTTTTTTTTACCATATATGGCAAAGCCACAATTACCATGAAATGGAAACAAACTTTGTTGAAATTTATTTTATAAGTAAAACAAGCTATTTTTAATGCAAATATTATTGCAGGACTAAGCCAGATGAAAGTATTAGGGAAAAATTAGTGGAGTCGTTCAGGAGAAAGGTAATGGATGCAGCCCAAAAAATATTCTCCTCTACCACATCCAAGGAAAATTAGCAACATCCTCTATTCACCTTATTTAAGGTTCATGCCGATCTTAAGGGAAATGCATAGGAACTCAATTTTCCAAAAGACATTAAGTAGAAAGTGTCTCTGAAACGTCTGATATTTCACCTCTTGCATATGAAAGAATGAGCTGAAGTGAACTTGTAAGCAATGAGAACCACTCCAAGAAGTATCCACTGGTATAGCTATACAATTTATGATTTTTTTTCTATATTAAATGACTACCCAGAATATTTCTTGCTGCTTTGATAATAAAGAAGTAATTTGTCGCCTCCTTTCAAAAAGTGTTATCTTTTTTTCCCCTCCCTGAAAAACAAAGCCTGAAGAGGTAGTTGAGCATGAATACCAGTTAGAGAAAATGGAAAGAATATATCACTGGAAATCTTGGAAACCTTTCAGCAGTGTATTTCTTTCAGAATAAATGAAGGCCTCTGAACTAGTCCTCAGATGAAAAGAGGTTCATATACGTCTTTAATTAGAACATGTTATTGGAACACAATACTGTGATAAAGAAGATTTAATAAAGCATTTTGTCCTTTTATTACTTTCGTTTCATGCAACATATCTCCTTATCCAAGCAAGATGTTTGACTTCAAAGGAAGTGCTATCCACCCTCCCTTGCCTCAATAAATAACTCCCAGAGGAGTAAAAACAATATATGTTTGTAGCTTTGCTGATGTTGCTGAGTGGTGAGAAGATCAATCATTGTTGTCCTTTTCTGTAGCTGTAGGTTTAAGAAGAATTTCTTCCTTAAAGAAATTTCTATATAATTTGGTATGCGTCATTAACCCCTCACCTTCATGAGAGAGTACTCTAAAAATAAAATGAAATCAAGTGATTCCCTTGCTGGAGAACATTCTTCTGAAATGGCCCTTTGCAGAGATCAAAACTGTACTAATAAAGGGACTGAAAGGTCGCTAAAGAAGTGTGCTGGATACGTGGTCAGAAAATGACCTCTGACTTATTTTTCTTCACTATGAATATGTTGACTATGCTGTTGACATGACAAAATATCCCTTTTCTTCTATTTTCAAAGAAACAAAGTGTTTCAGAAAGAAAGATTAAACTCCAAAATTGTCATTACTAAAGTTAATTTGACAAGATATCTCTACTTACGCTACAAAGACTAAAATAAGCCAGAGAAAATGAAAGGTTGGACCATGTCTGAAGAGGCAGGTATTTCACCTCCTGCTGCAAGGTGTTATCATCTGTCAAAAACAGCATACCTGGCAGGGGCTTGTATTTTCACAGATTTCCAGAGGTCATTTCGTTTTTCTCCAGGTCATTTACTTCAGGATATCTTTCTTTCTTTCTTGCAATAGTTGTTCCTGAATCTTTTCTGAGTCTTCTGCTGCTGCTGCTGAAGCTCATTTTGTCTTCCAAATACAACATAGAGGGTGGTTTATTCTTTTCTTCTTTATATCTGTCTTCTACATTTTTAATTAACATGTTTCTCCTTAGCATTCTTTTCTCTATATCAGTACACCAGAAGACTAACTTTTCTTTTTTTTTAAAAATTATTATTATTACATTTCTTAAGTGTCTAAGGTGTTTTTCTAGGCTATTAATTATACTGTATCTTTCTTGTAATTGTGTAGCTAAGACTGCACACAGTAGGGCAACTAGAGCTCTCCTGCACTGAGTAGAATTGAAGGTTTACGTCACCTGCCTTACAGCCTGTTATGTCTATTAATATCTCCTGCTGTTTGCTTCTCTTTTAATGGTAATTTGACATTGATGGTTTATGTTCAGCCTGTGTTTCACAATATTCAGTAAATCCTTCCCTAAAAGATTATACCAGCCTGGGATATCTCCTTGTTACAATGCAAAGGATTACTCCAAGAAAAGTGATAGCTTTCTATTTTTCTCCCTAACACTTCTTCATTTTATCAAGATAATTTTGAGCTCCAGTCTTGCTCTTCCATCTACATTGAGCTCTCGGTAGCTCTAGCCTTTTGTGTAGAAGATTTATGTATGAAGTGTATGTATATCCTCTAGTTTATGATTTGGATAATTCATGCAGGTGTTGACAAGAATCAGTCCCTGGATGGTTCTCTTCAGAACTCCACTTGGTCCACCTTTCTTTTTGCAAAACAAACTATTCATAGCTATTTCATGGATACTGTTATCCAAACACTGAAAAACTGGAAGCTGGGGAAGTAGGGAAATGAACAACCTTCTACCAATTAATGAAACTTTCCAGATAAAGTAGTTTGAAAATATACCCCCTAAAAAGCTCAAACTGAAGAAGGTATTTTATAGCCAGATTTATTCCTCAACACTTGCAGTTCCCCAGGATTTGTACAGAACTTGGAAATCTTCACTTTTAAAGATTTGGCTAATTATCTCTAAATACCATATCTGTTGAATGGGAAAAAATGTAGTAGGAATAAAACTGTCCACAAAAGGTTTTTCAGTCTAAATTAGATACAAGATTGCATCTGAGTGAGACATATGATGTCAGACAATACAACAGTGAATGAATATTATGAGCTAGTTGTTTTGAGATTGTGATGTTCTATTCTTTCTCTTACAGCTTACTTTTAAATGATGTAGAATTTGGCAGGTTTCTTTCTGAGGGAGTGTGTGCTTTGGTAGTGGGTTTCAAGAAGGAATCATAATGGAAGAACGAAATTACCATTTATGATTTAACTAGAATTAAAGGAAGAAGGCATATATTCTGCTTTTAGTTGCACTATAGGCATTTCAGACCTTGTATATATGTGCAACAATCTTCTGTTTTAAATTACTGTGTCACTTCGTGTTGCTTAAAGTAAAACTCTATTTGAATTTTAATTTACCTGTAAGCCCCAGAATCTCCTGCAATAACCTTTTTAAAGGCATCACTGCGTGTTATTTTTTCTTGTTTATTCAGCTTGTTTCAATATTGTTTGTTTTTCACTTTGTATTTTAACAAGTTTGCTCTTCAGTTTTAGTAATTTGGGATCACCCCCAAATGGGAGTTTATTTTATTTTGTGTTTCTTTCACAACTAATCTGAACTTACATCTGGCTTTAAAGAAATATTTACATAGAAATATCATGAAATTGCATCGTGTAAATATAGTGCCATTCAACTATGTAAATAGCAGCAAAGATGTTTAATTGATTATAAAACACTGGCAAAATGTAAACATTGCTTGGTTTTGTTCCAGTTGCTTTATCCTTGAACTTTATGATAGAAATGAAGAGAACTAATTGATAATGGAAGTTAGTTTGAAGTGTGTTCTCACAACTATACTTTGCACATAGAAATATACAACAAATTCTTGTTTCCCTTCTTCCCCTGCCTTCATGTTATGTAGTCCTCAGTTTATAACTCCAGCCATCAGTACAAAGTCATGTACTACTGTACATAAAACCAAACAGGTAGAGCACCCCCTATCCAACCCTTTCAAGGGTGTGTGCTGAAATAAGAAATGGTTACCGGGAGATCTGTAACCATTTTTTAAATAACTGCTTATTTGCATCTGCTACATTTAAGGAAGGAAAAAGGCCCAAGATTATAGCTGAATGGGAAGTTGGCCAAGCAAAAGCAATAATGTCTGGGATTCTGTCAGGGAGTGAAGACTTCACCTTCTGCTGAGGTCACTTTAGGCACCAAACTATAAATTTTTGAATATAGAGGGGCCAATACTGTGCGAGTTGATTACTACCCTAAGCACTGTGATCTAGAGGACTATCTCTGCTTTTAATTGAAGGTTTCACCCATTACTTTTACCTTGCTGAAAAGCATTTCCACCTCTGTGACCTGGGAGGGTCTTCTGTTGTACAGGACTGGCTGTCTGACTTCTTGTTCTGTCTGTCTGCACTCATGTCTCATCGCTGCGGTGATTCATGGCATGATTTTCACAGCTTCAAAGGAAAGTTTAGAGACATCTGAAGGCAGTGAAGTGAGGAGCTGTCAAGTCAGGCAGCTCCATCATGGGAGACGAAGAAAAGAAATAAAGGAAGAAGACTGAGGGCAAAGTGTGTGAATCCATGCCTGTTTCCCTTACCACTCCTATTCTCAGGTGGATGCTGCCACCACCTTTTCCATCTAGGCCCGACTATGGTACTGGCACACATGTCATGGCATTCTGACTGATTTTTATGTGAATTAAACATGAGGAAATATTAGAGCATGGAGCACAGTTACAGATGGAAAAATCATGGGTCAGGACAGAATGAATTCCTACCAGGGCTTATGGGTTTCCAGTCAAGCCACCTCCTGGTGAGGCTGATTAGCCCAGGGGCAGGACCCCATCAGAGCCTGATGTAGTTTAGGAGGCATTTGCACACTTTTCTCTTTATGTTCTTATTTTGTGCTTAAACCGACTCACATTCTTACCTTACAATCAACTTATTTTTGGCAACAAATAGTACTTGCTGATTAAAAGAGTATCTCAGAAATATTGCATTTTCCTTTTGTTGAAGGTCCTGTTATGTTCAGCTTTACTTTGTTCTGTTATCTCATACCGTCATCTTCAATATATATTGGACAGCTCTTCATTAGGCTTCCAGTTGCTACCATTCACCGTAAAATGGTGCAACTCAGTGTGGCAGGCACAGAATTATTGTAGGAAAGAAAATGCCAGTGTGTACTGTCCTCTACCCAGCTGATTTAGAACAGAGGAAAAGACATTGGGTAGGGTAGTGCAGCACCATCATTTTTAGTAAAGTGTAACAATTATTGCAGCTTGTTTTCCACCATGATTATTGACTTTGATGTTTGATTGAATAAATATCAAGCTGTTAATTTTTCTTTGATTAGATCTGTATGGAAGTGTGACCGCATACCCATTGCATAATCTCCATGATGAGCTACCATTTTCCACCAGACGTTCCAACAAAGACCATTTGATGAAAGATTATAGAATTTCACAATATTGTACAACTGAATGTGAAAATTCTATCAGGAAAAAACTAATTCTGAAAATCATAATTGCCTTTTCTGGTCATATTATTACTATTTAACATCTAAAACATAGTAGTGCTACTAAGTGAAGATTTTATTACAGTATAAAATATGGCACATCTATGCCTCCACAGAACAAGAAAAGTGTAAGGCAAGACTTAAGATTTGGTTGGGAATGAGGAGGTGGAGCAAAGAGAAACAGATAATTTTAGCAAATCAACAGAATAAATTAGAAAAGAAAGAATATGCTAATCTTATCAAATTATATAGCTTGATCATGAAAATATGATTGGTGTATAACCTCACTAGCTTCCAGTTTTGTCTTTTACATGCTACATGTGGAAAACCCACTAAGTAATGAGTAAAGAAAATGAGTTATGAGTTTTAAGTAATATTAATCAAGCAATTTGAAGCAATGAATATTGTTTAAATCAATCACATCTTGTTTTCTGGACTAATTGTAAAGGCAAAATTAGATGGAACTGTGTCAAATCATTTTACCTATTACTTGCTCATATCGAGTTATGATATGAGTATGTATATGATATGATAAAAGAACAGCTATGATGTTCTTTTACAGTAGAAATTATACAAACATGTAAAAATTGCTAAAGCTCTAAAAATTCTTCCAGGTACTCTGATTCTGAACACCTATGCCTAATTTCTACCCTTATTTTTCCACAAGGTGCTTCTTTTTCTTTTTGTAACTTTCTGACATTATATACAGCTAGACATTGAGAAAAAAAAGTGTTCAGGGAAATTAAAATATACATATGAAAACTATTGACTTTAGCCTAGAGAAACAAGCCCATTCAAAATTAAGACTGTAAGCTGATGTTTGACCAATGCAATTTTACCTTAATAGAACAGAAACTATAAACAGGAGTGATCTCCCTGTCTTATTAGTCTTGCAGAGAATAGAATTCAAATAGGGTGAATCGAGGACAAAGTTGCATATTTCCCTTAATTTCTTTCAGCTTTTCTAGCATTTGTCAATCTTTGCATTATCTGAAGAGTAATTGAGTTTATAGATGATCTTAAACCATGTGTTTTAAAAGCAGCATGTCTGTGGTGATGTTATTATCTTGGGTAAATGCAGATAATTCTGCATGTCAAAGACAATTAACACATATCCTCTGGTCTTAATTATGAGGTTCAAGGAAATTCTGCCCAGAAGAAATTTTAGCAAAGCCTTATGGAAAGTTAAAGGACCATGCCTTACAATTAAAAGGTGAACATAATGGATCCCCCAGTTCTTTTTTTTTGTTTGAGGATAGGGTTAAAGCAGTAAAGAATAAAGAGTTTATTTTAGTTGTGAATGTGTCTACATTCCTCAGTTGCTTTTCTTAAAAAAAAAAAGAAAATCTTGAAAATAGAAGTATGTAGTGCCACACTAAGTCTTAGACAGGAAGAACGCACAGGAGAGGCAGCAAATGTAGATCAGGCATGTTTATACTTGGACTACGTGAAAAGTCTTTTCTTTCATTGTGTTCTACATATAGGTAAGTCACTTTATATACCTCTTCCATAATAAACAGTCCATTTCTCATAAGCCCTTGAAAAAATTAAATAATTAACTGACTTAAAAAGAAAACAATTTAGAATATTTCTTCTGTGGCTAATAATTTTTTTATCCCATTGGCAATAATTAATCCTTAAGTGTGAAGAGAAGAAACGTTGACAACTGAATCTTAAGCTTTTAAGTCAAGAGCTGAAGTGGGCTGTTACCAGCCTTTTTCTCTGTTGTGGAGAAACTGTGCTCCAAGCCGTGGCAGGATGCTGTCAGTTGCAGGAGCTCAGTTCCACTCCAGGACAGGGTTATGCTCTTCAGTCTTTGCCTGATGTTAGAAATCTAACCTAACAAAAGCCACAATGGTGACCCTGGCTAAACTGGAAGAGCTGATTATCGGATGGGGTAACCACAATAATTTTTGGTGTGAATTAGTTTATAGTGTGAAGAGATATAGGGCCAGGATGTCTGGAGAAAGTTTTAGCTAGTCACAAGAAAAGATAGAGGGCTTGGACCTGAGTTTTGGGTTAGATTTTGACCAAGAAAGCCACACAGAAGAAAGAATATTAGGGGCAACAAATAACTAGGAATGTAATGGAATTACCAAGAAAAATGGCAAAGCAAAGGGGAGAATGCAGGGGTGAATCATATCTGCTTCTGTGCACAGATAATCTCTGGAAGCAAGGTGGGGGTGTCTTCTGGCACCTGTATCTGTCTTGTTCTCATGCACTGCTCTGCCCATGACTACTAGCTCCTGTTGCTTTTCCATGAGCCACCTAGCACCATGGTCAGCTTGATTCGTTCTGGGTGCATGCAGACTCATCCCTTCCCCTTCTGGGATATCTCGGTGTCTTTACCAGACTGGTCAGCAATGCAATTGTGTGGCCATCAGAGGAACAGCACAGTTCCATCAGTGTTACCAAGCCTGAAACTGCAGGTCTGGACAGGGATATTGGAGACATCAGGAGCAGAGTTGCTTAGAGCTATTGATCTCATTCAGATGTCTCTTCCAGTCCTACACATATGCTGATCATTTCTCAAGGGGGAAAAGGCCAGTGCCTTGTTCTTGAATGCCTGTCAGTGATTGCTTTGCCCAGAAGGCCAGAAAGAGAGCAAACAGCAAATATTAGCTAAAATGCATTGAAGAGGGGAACCTATGTCTGAGGAGAAACTACAGTGGAGTTATTGCTGTCTAGATTTAGGAGTGTCCAGAGTTAGGCTGTGCTCAAGAGTAGGATTTCTCAGTGTCTGACTGAGAGATAAGGCAGCTAAAATTCCCCTGATTTTTGTCCTGAGGACAAAGACAACCTTGGTCTTGATATTCACTAGATCTTGTTGTAGATTTCTCTTTTTGCAAGAAAAGTGGAGAAAGTGAGGAGACGTGTTATTGCTCAGCTCTGAGGGAGAAGAGCCAAGAAAGTTCCAACAAGCTCAAAAGTTTAAGCATCAGAATTTGGTACCACATCTTGAAGGTAGCGAGGTTTTCAGTAAAAAGGAGAGGTATCTGATGAAGGAAAGGTTGTTAATCACTTTAATGATGACAGTAGAAAGGACAGCAGCTAGATCGACATACTATCAATATTAATGCCTCATGGAAGTTTAATAGCCCTTCAGGAATACATTTCTACCCTGCAGATTTTTATTTCAGGCACAGCCCAAAGGTGAGCTCAGCTTCTCATACCCTGAAAGGATAAATCCTTCACTGGATGATTAATTTTACACTCACACTCTCTTTCAAAAAAAAAAAAATAAAAGCTTGTGGAATGAATGTTTTTGCAGTTTTTGCTTTAATGGCATTAAAAATAAAGCAGCAGCCTTTCCACTATACTTAAATAAGGAAATAAAACAAACAAAAAAGAAAGGCAACATCAACCTTCACTGACAAATAGTAAAGTTTAGGTGTTTTCCATATCTGGTTAATTTTTTTCTAAGCTAATTGCAAGGGTTATGCTTATGTATCCAAGTTATTTATGTGAATGTCCTTGTTGAAAAATTCATGACTTGTATGAGCACAATAGTGTTTGTACTTCTCAGTTTGGCCCCACAGCACTGTATGCACACAGTTGTTTAAGGCTCACTTTACAAATCTAGCCTGCTAGCTGCCAGCCAGCTTCTGCAGGTTTTCTGCAGGGTCGAGGCACTAACTAGTAAAAATGATCAGGAGGAAAAGAAATGGTGCTATCAGCTAGCTATACCATTCCCTACAAAACAACGGCAACAAATGTCCTAGCAGCAGTGGAAACATGGTTTATTTCAGATAGACTCATTTTTAATTCAATGAATACATATTGCTGTGAAATCTCTGTGTAGAGGTGTTAGAAGAGTGAACTGAAAGCTCAGCAAATAGGAAATCTGCTGAGCCATGTAGAGTCTCTTTCATATGCACTCTTTTTAAGAGCTCTGCTTGCACATACTTCATCATCAGGATTTGTGCTAAGGATGTATACTCCTTAAAGAGTAGTTGCTAGTGAAGGCATAAAGTCATGCTTAAAATCTATTAGTTTTGTTTGTGCTGAAAACATATAGTTGCCATTCAGGTACAATATGCCATTTGTATAGCTTTCAGCAAATGAGCTGTCACGTAGTTAGCATAATGATTAAGGGCACTTTGAGAAGCTTACCACCTCTGCTTGTAGAGAGAGGGTACCTTGACCTATAAAAACCCCAAGTGGTACACTTAATAAATTTATCATTTGCTAGATGTGTCTCTCCGTGGATGTTTTGTTTATAATTCATTGTTAGTAGAATATTTCCGCAGTGAATGTTTACAGCTAAGACCTAACTCTTAGCTCTCTTTTAACTTGATTTTGAAGTATGTAGTGGTGAAATAACAGAGGGCACAGCTCAATGAATCGTTCTGTTACTATGAGAGGAAAATGTTTGCATGGAGAGTGCAAGTTTGAAAATCAAGATCCTAATGTGAAAGCTGCAGTATTGCATTATTTTGGGTGCTTTGAAAAACTCTTCCAACAGAACCAAACAAGAAATGAAGTTCTTGTCCTGAACCTTGCTGTAAATCACAGTGGTAAGTTCCACACAAACTTATCCCTCATTTCCCATGTTTAATGTGAACACTGGCACAGTAATTTCTAAATAAATATAATATTGTGGCAAGGAATAGACCAGAATCTTTGAAAGTGTGATATTTGTGGTCATATTTAGTTATAGAAAAAGATGAAGTGCAAAAGAGAAAGGAAGAGTCTTTTTAAAAGAGATTTGAAAACTGGGATACAATAACTGATGAGCTTGAAATGGTTTATCTTTGAGAGTCAATGAGATTAAGTCAATTGCCAATCAAATACTATCCCTTTTGTAGCAATTGGAAAATGGTCTCCCCTTGAATAATCAAGGTAGCTACAGAACCTTCTGGGATTCAGGCATGGTCAAAACTTAAAGTCTGATTTTCTTTGAAATTTTTTATTATGTGTCAAGCTTTCAAATAAAAGGCAACATGCTACACATTTGATGACAACCAAACAACGCATTTTTCACAGAAATAGATGGCTAGTAGTCTCCATGTGTCTGAATATCAGTCAGGGCAAAGGCAGGTTAAGTTATGGTAGCACTGGTAATGACTGTGGGTGTCTTGTGCATATCTCAAATCAACAATGACAGAGGCAGTATAAAAAAATTTATGAACCACAATCCTCTTGGGAACTACATTTCCAGCCGTAATTTAATCTAAACTGTTTATCGGCTGCTTTTATTTAATGTATGAAGTGTCAAAAATTTTCTTTGACATTAGGCTTGTTATTATCTTTTGATTTATGTATTAAAGCAAAACATAGTAAATACAAAGATTGCTTAGTGGTTTCGTGTTTGAGAAAATATGGGAAACATTTGTTACAGTGGTAAAATTGTTCATACAGTAGTTAAAAATTAAGAAATTAGTCATGAACTCTTGAATCTTAATCAGTCTAGGACAGAAAAGATGTGAAATATAAAATTTTTTAATGTACAACCCCCCCTTGAAAATAGAACTGTTTATGTAGTGGGGACATCCAGGATCACATACATGCAACCAAATAGCTGGACAAGGCTTTCAGAGATGGGAATGGAAAGCATTCCCTAGAAAGTGTGTATGAAGGCATAAATCCAAGTACCCAGAAATGTCTGTGTGGATCTCTACATTTGACATTTATTTAACTTGACCAGTGACTATGCACATTCTCTTACCTGTGAATTTTGATTTTAATAGCCACTGAAACATACTTGCAGTGTGAAAAGGTCTTGGGATGAAAGTTTTTGAAACCATACAGAGACCCATCAGCATGTACCTGAGCTTCATCCATCTCCCGTCCCAGGAAAGCATGGATGGCAGAGCTATCAGAGAGATGACCCAGTCTTCTGGTTGGGAAGAGACAAGGGGAAGCAGTCCCCATGTCAACGGATGATTATTGCATGAAAAATGTAAGTGGCAGCCTTGGATAGCAAAGTGTGGTGGGATATGGCAGATACATGACAGCTGGGGAGGCTGAGTGCTGAACTAGCACAAAACCCTTCAGTCTACTTCCTCCAAAGAAAACATGTCAGAACAGCTTGTAATCCCAGCTATATGCCAAACTCCTATGTATGAAATTTCCATATAGATGCCTTTTTATTAGGCTTTGCCCTTGAAGGCTGACACATAAAGAAGCTTTAGAATTTGGCAATTGAATATATGAAATATCAACTATGGATCTGAAGGGGGAAAATCTTTCAGTGCCCCCTCCTTTCACAATGCTTAGCAGAGACTTAGACACTTTGATGCACTCTTTGACTTAGGTCAGACTCACTTGTGTGGAGGACGGGGGACATTCATGCTGAAGATATGAAGGGCACGACCTGCTTGCTGCAGGTCTCCATAAGCAGAGACAAAGGAGTTTAGGACATTTCATCTTGGGGCGATGGGGGAAGTGTGTGGAAGCAGTTAACTGTTGTCAAATCCATCAAGTGGCATGGACATTTTGGCAGTGATTCACTATGTGCTTTCCTGGAACTGGCCGGAGAACTTTGCACATAGGAAAACTTGATGTAGGACAATGGAACTCACATAATACAGAAAAGTCAGACTGAAAATGGAGGAGGGCAACTCAGCATTCAGGAGAATCTTATGCTACATGTTCAGCCCATCTTTCTTGGAATACTGAAGCACCTGTTCTCTGTGTTTTTTTGACCAAGAGTTTTTTGCCTTGGCATGCTTCTTCTACAGACGTATAACCCACATGTACAAGTAAATGAGTGCAAAGAACAGGCAAACAGTGGAGTTGGCTTTAGCACCATCTGTAATTGTTATAAGTAAAGTCCATAAAACACCACCAGGACTGATATTTAACACTTAAGCAAACTGGGTTGTAAGGGGAAAATTATGGTCAGCTGTCTGATATTAATGTAGTTACATAGAATTTACCTGGTTTTTATTTTCACATTCTGGCCACAAGGTGTATCTTACAGATATCAAGTGGAGGAAACCTGTGTTTTGCAGCCTACCTTACTTGTCTTGGTTTTCAAACCTCCTGCATGTAAAAAGAACACTAGTGTTGATCCAGAGAGTGTATATATCATGCAACTAATATATGCAAATGATTTAATTAACATAATAACTTTAAAGTCCACACGCTTTGTTACCTCATGCTGTAGATTTTCTGGTCTTCAATCTATATGGAATTATATCTGAATATTTGCTCATTGTGATCCTTTAAAACAAGAGTGATTTTAGGCTCAGACCCCTTGTGAGCAGATCTCTGAGAAGACTCATAGATGGGAGAACTGCTAATCAGTAAAGTTAGCAGCTGCAATGGACCCTGAATTCATGTAAGTTTTAATTATATTTTATGCTTACCTTGTGTGTCTCTCCACTTATCTCTGTTCTTTTTATTTGGGAAGGAAGGCTCTCTGGGAACTGCGAGATATTCACTTACACCCTGCAAATGGAGCTGGTTTAAAAACTCATAAAGTCTGATGGGTTTGTGCAGCTCCTAAAGCCCTCTACCCTGTAAAAGCACATTTTTAATAAGTCTGTTGAATCCAGCAGGTTGTGTTCAGTTAGAAGAGGAGAAACCCACTAAACCACCGTAACACCAATTCATTTTCATTTACTTAATAGGAAATGAAAGTTTTGACAAATAGCTGTTGAAATTTTATTTATTTATTTATTTATTTATTTATTATTTTTTTAAGGATGAATAAAGTCACACAGCTTCTAGGATTTTGGTGGTTCAGTTCTTTTTCAGAAGTTGATTCCGCAGTTCTATCTTGCAATTGCAAGGAGATTTCTCTTGAGGCATTTCTTATTTTTATTCTCTTAACACAAGCTTGTCAGAAAAAAACCTTAACAAACCCCAAACTATACTGAGGACAGAGAAGTGACTTACAGCTGAAGGGACAGATTTCCTTTTCTTCACAAAGGAAACGATGTTTCACACTAAAATTTCTTTATATTAAACATTACCATATATAAACAGACATTAGTGTCTTTACGTATTGATCTAGCTGGTTATAAGCATCAAATGGATGTAAATCTTCAGAAAATATATATTGAGCCCTAACTTATCATGCAGATTTTCAGGAGAATTTAACCTAAAGACATAATAATATGCCTTAGGCTGGTTTCATAACAGCTGTACAAAGCATTCATACTTGACAATACTGGATATGACTCCTCATCTTTCAGGCCTTTATATTTTAAAAATAGATTTGTTAAAACTGATCAACCTACAAAAAACCCAGCCTAAATTGAATCAGTACTTCTGGGCCTTAGAAGTCTGGTAAAAATGCAGTTGTGAAGTGCTGCTGATGAGTACGCACACACATAATTCTATTTGGTACGTTATGAATGACAGAAGTGAGAAAAACCACTCTTTACTTTTCAGTTTTTAAAGATCTCTGATGTAATGTAGGATTTTTAAAAAAAATCAAAGATCTGTGAATAGTTGTCTTTGGCAAGCATGCTACTTCAGGCAGGGATCTGCAGTACAAATGAAAAAATGATGGCATCAGGCTTTTATCATCAAATTAAAGCCATAATGTTAAGAACCTAAGTCACAAGTACTTATTGTCTTTAACAGGATATGGTGTATCGTTTTGGTGCATTTGGAAAAACTGCTCTTCTCAGTTGAAGAAATACATTTATAGCATTTTAAAAATCACAGCTATAGAATATAAGTTGAAACAGTGAGCTAAAATCAGAACAGTAAATGCTTCAGAGAAATTAATCAGGACATCATTAAATAGAGGTATTAAATCATAAACAACTTACAAGTAAAAATTTTTATAGCTGAAAAATTTTTCTTTGCAAAATGCTGACCTGGTGGATTGATAAGCTCAATAGAAAACTAAACATTTTGCTCACTTTTTGTAAAAATGCAGGAAAATGTTTTATTTTGTAAAACCCCAAAACATTTATAAGCTCTTTTGTGAAAAACTCCTAGATTCATTTTGGTTTTGTCCTTCTTCAAGTCTGCAAATTTGTGGAAATCCACAAGCTAGTAATAGAGTCTGTTACTAAGTTAAGAATTAATGAAACATATTCATTAGTTCCTTAATTTTGCTGTGGAATTTTTATCCTTTTGCCAACTCCATTTATTTAGGTAGTCTCTCAAAGCTGTGTCTTTTCCATCTTGTCACTATCAAACCAGCAAAAGGACCAGAAAGCTGAACTGCTGCAGCTCAGTGTGTGATCTTAATGTGTCTGCAAAGAACAAGAAGAGAAACACAGTTTTCTCCAGAGTACTATTTGGTGTTGAAGTGATTTAGGTCTGGAAAATCAATCTGTTCATCCTTCTGGACAATTTCTGAAACAAATATTTAGCAAGATTTATGGTGTTGTACATATGCAGGTCAAAGGATTCCACTGGAAGGCAGGTTTTTGTAATACCGTATGATCAACTACTCAATAAGATGTTTTATTGTTTAGGCATTTTTTTCCCTGTGTAATAAATGCAATTCTGCAACATGTTTTAAGGTCATATAAATATAACGAATCATTCAACTTTTCATTTCTTCTGTAACTAGATGATTTTATATTATCCTGTTTATAGAATAGATACAAAAACACTGGAGGCCTTTAGATGAAAGCAAACAAACAAAAACCTAAATGAAACACCTCCCCTTACATGAACTTTAATTACTGAATTTTCATTTTCATCTTAGTCATTTGAACCCATTAAAATGTAGACTTTTCAGAAATGCTTGCATAAGTTCAGCTGAAACCTCAGCACATAAATATAATCTGAAAAGAAGTTTAAGAATGAAAATCATTAAGGTAGTTTTTAACATGTTGTTGTTAATAGTGCTCTTAGTTTACTCCAATCGCATAGTCTAAGATTATTGTTGCAAAGAGAAATCCCTTAGCATACTTCCTCTCAACCATCATTTGAAAGCCTTTACACTTATGCATGAGAAGAGAAAAAATAGATAAGTGCAGCCAGGAGAGCCTGGGCAAGCAGGGCTGGCTGCCATCACGTGTGCTGGTATTGGTGAACCTGTCTCTGAAAGGATGTGAAGTTTTCAGTCTCCATCGTGAGAATGTAGGTAGAGACTGACATGGAAATCCTGCCAGATGTGAGAAGTTGCACAAGAAAGGCTTCAAGGCTTTAATTTTAAAATGCAAGTGGTTAATGAAGCTCAGAGCAGCCTTATTAGCTTGGGCAAGCAGGAACCACTAAGTTAGGTATGAACTTACACAAACAAGGAAACAAAGGCCCAAGCAGTTTATTGTCCACCATCCAGGGCAATGAGGGTTTTGATCTGTTTAGATTTGGCTTATGTTGCCCACGTGCAGTCTCCTCAGGTAAGTATTTTGGCTGTTGTGAAGTGGAGAGGAGGAAGCAGGTGAGTTTGGCTGAGCCAGTGTATGCCCAGACACGTGCAGTCCTAAGCAGAGACCCCCAGCCATTTGCATTTGGTACCATTTACAGCAACAGAAACTACAGAAAGTCTGTGTGTGTATCAGTTTGACCGTATTTTTCAAAACACAAACCCAGGACACCTGTGCATCAGTAATTTTTAGGGATATGAACTACTCAAGTGCTCTGCATTCAGCTTCCTCTAATCAGCTCTATGGGGAGTGGGAATTTTCCATGCATCGGATCTGGTTTTGAAAGCTCTCAAAGCTATTCCCATCCCTGCTGTGGTTATCCCCATCTTTCCCTGCAAGGACAAATTGCATCATGGCACTGGCAAGACTCCTCCACTGCTCCCAACTTTGACACTAAAGCCTTTCTGCCTTGCAATGAATGGTGAACCTCAGGCAAATGTTCAGATCTGGCTGAAACATGGGCCCATAGTGCCTAACAGGAGTGTTACAGAGGAATAAGGGAGAGCAAATACTTTATAACTGGACGTCACAGTGAACAAACATTTAATTACTGCAACTTTTCTCTGCATTTATAGAAAACTTTTCATGTAGCTATAAATTGGAAAGTACTTAGAACTTCAAAGGTAAAATATGAAACATTATGATGTCTAGAAGAGACAATCCTGGTAAGATTAGGATGCATCTGCATCCAGATATCTCCATTCTTTGTATTTTGATAACAGCAGCAAAGCCAGCAAAGCCAAGACACCAGCACGCAGAAGCATGAAAATGTGTGCTATAGCTATAGTTGGCCAAAAGTTAGTTTTGAAGCCAGCAAAAATAATTATTTCATCTGATCAACTCTTTAAAGCATTTAAAACAAACTGCACCAAAGCAGGTTTATTCTGTCTGCTTTGAACCCGGTGCTTTAGTTTTTAAAAAAAAATTAAAAGAACAAATGACAGAAAATTTCTTTGAAAGACAGTGGGCTTTTTGAGACTCTTGTTAACCATAGAAGAGAACAGATGATTTTTGAGTCTTTCTATAGCTTAGAATCACTTCTCAGTTTTAAGTATATGGTGAACAAAAGAGCAATCCCCTCCCCAGTTTTGAATTTGCTACTTTTTGTTTTAACTGAACCTTTTCTGGGTGTTATATCATATGAGCCAAGATGAAAAGATCTTTTTAGTTAATCTTATTGATGGTTTTTTCCCAGCATCTGTTAATAACATAAAGAATCTTGCCAGTTTGCCTTCATATGATACTTTGCCTGCAAACAGCAGCACTTAGAATTGTTAATGAACCCATTCCAATTCTACAATAGCCTTTAAAAAAGGGGTGAACACTGATGCACATGTAATTACAGTAACTGAATACCACAATCATAAATGTTGTCTTAGAAAAGTCCGTGTTCTAATCTGTTATGTATCCGTCCAAACTATGTGTTTACTTTTTTGATCACAGTGTCTCAGCTGGAATTTTTGAAATTATGATGAGCTAATAACCCTAAAAAGTGGAAGTATCAGCTGAATTTTTCACTTCACAGTAAATAGAAAAGTTTTTCCTGTCTGCTGTGTCCTCATCCTATGGCAATTAATTGCAGAATTTACTAGATGAAGAGAGAAAATAATACTCTTTGCCATTAAGCAAGTAAACCCATTTATTCATGTCTGAATAGTAGCATTTTGGAAACTTTTCTTGGTCTATCTCAGTCTTCGAGCAGTTATCGTCCTGTAGCGAGACTTACCCCAAGTGATATATCTTCTTGGTAGTTTTCTTAATTATTATGACCAACCACATATGTAATTATTTCATAAAGAGTACAACTGAAGCTGAATAAATTGAGTATTCATTTTTGATAATGATGGTTATTCTTCTTCAACACACATTTAAAATATAATTTTGTCTTCCTTTTTCACCGAGAGAAACTCCATAAATTCACCATATCCATTTGGTAAACATTTCTGTTGCTTCCTATTCAGTTGCACCTGTTTCTCCTGATCTACAGCCACAAATTGCTCTGGGAAACTTCTTTACCAGATGAATCTTTCTACCTTTTGAAATACTACCCTCATCCCACATATTTTTTAACTTAGCTGTCCCCAGGTTGTGCATGGAGACAGAAGCAGCTAGTTAATTTTGATACAAATTGTGTTATTGTTGCCTTTGTTTGTCTGTCAACTTTAAAAGGAAAGTTTTGTTTTTTCATGATGAATTGTTATTTTTCTGCTGATCTCTGTTGTGCCTGCTTTGCTTTGTGTGACTTTCTCTGAATCAATGCAACTGGATGCATGAAATCAAGTCTATAGATTTGTTTTTGCAACTCTGTTTCTATGAAAAATCATTTGTCAGTTATTTTCTGTTTCCAGTGTTGATTATTTTCAGTTATACTTATGTCAGTAGGTCAGACCCTGCTGACTGGATAGCTCACCACTGAGTAATGCCACTTACTACAGTGGAAATGCATACTGTCCTCTTTGCTAACACTGCCATATAAGTGCAGAACTATTTGTGTAAACTTAAGTTACAATGAAAGGCATTCAAATGCATTCTGTAGGTGAAAAGACAGATGTAAATTCAGGCTTTTTTCCAACAGAGTGCATAAGCAGGTACTTAAGTTTAAGCCAAAGGGTTGTAAGTGTGTGCTTCTCCCCTAGGAGTATCAAAACCTCAGTAGTGTTTTGATAGGGTTAATAGCTAATTTTCAAATATGCTGAACCTCCATTAAATTTGTAAACAGAAGCTGCATTTGATCAGAGAGTATTGAGACAGAAAAACTGAGTCCCTCCAAGGGGAGAGAAACATTCTGCTCTGTTTGCTGTGGCCAAGGAATGTCAGGATTTTGAGAATATCGTATTTTTTTTTATTTTACTCGGAACAGTCTTTTCTGAATAAAATGTAAGCAATTCATGCTGACAGCAGACAAGTAACCTAAATTGTAGATGAACTATAGTGTCACACACACGTATTGCTATATTTATGTATTGTTTTTAAAATGCTTCGAGTAGGAGAACTGTGAAGTAAACTCATGAATGTAGATTGTAGCAGTTGGTCAGAAAGCAACCATATGATTGGCAATTTTCCAGGGAGACCTGAACCGGGCAAGTTGCATTTATGTGATCTAAATGCACTGGTTGCATTCAGAGGGGATTAACATCTGTTAAAAGTATTATGTTTATCATGCAGGTGTTTCAATATTTGTATTTATTATGTGTTGCAGCAACAGTCTCTGAGAAAACATTCATATAACAATCTGGCTGTTTTATTGTCTGAATCTGTCAGGACAGTCATTTTGTTACTCCAACATTGTGATCCCCTTGCAAGCTGTAAACTATTTAATGAAGTGAGTATATGGAGAAAGATGACAGACTTTCAAACTTTTGGAAGACAGTTTTACATCAGTGACATTAGTTTTTGCACTTGGGATTGTTCCTAATACATGTATGGCAAAAATGTTGAATTACCTTGAAAGTTTCCAGAATTCCAATGTATTCCTCCAATGTATTCCCCTGTGCAGTTCTATATTTGACATTGCTTTCATTTTGTCAATAAACAATATACATAGATTCCAAAATTAATGAAAATAAATATTACATAAAGTACCTCATAGAAAGTGTAATTATATCTGAATTTGAAGAACTTTGCTTTATGTGTTGATAATGCTTTTATTGCACAAAAAGAAACTCTGTAGGTATTGTGACTTGCAGGAAAGGCTGTTGCCTGTTTAAAAATAAAAATAAAACCTAGACATCTGCTGATTTGCATTGCACTGTAATGTGACACTGCCAGTACCACAGACAAAACAGCTATGTTAAAAATTTTAAGGTTGCAAAATCAAGTGCTCAAAAGCATGAGGAAATACAACAGTCTGGTCACCTGTGTGATCTTAATTTGGTTCCCTTGAGTGATTACATTACGATGCAGTCTTTATTATATTATCATGGATGTTTTTGTTCACGGGACCTCTTGAATCTGATCCAGCTTGTACTGTAGCTAATGGAAATATTTTCATTGACCGCAATGAGTTTCAGGCCAGGTTCCAAATGACCCATTTTTTCTCTTATTTAACCCATTTTTCTTGAAATAACATAGGTGTATATAGTGACAAAGTTTATCCGGTGAATAAGACGTGATCCTTGTCCTGAACAATTTACAAAGGCCCTGTTCATATAAAGAACTGGAGGTGATTGGTTCCCTTTGCCTAAATGGATCACTATTTTCCTTTGATTAATGCAGAAAAATCTAAGTTTATTTCTATATGGAGTTCATTGCTTTACCAAAAAAATAGATCTGAACAAAAAAGAAAAAAGGGGAAGTGAGCCAGGTTTTTTTTTGAGCAAATAATTTATACCAAGGACAAAGACAACACAGTTCAGCTGTAGAAGGGTCTATAGAGGTGACGGATTACAGAACATGTGAGAGATAGGGCTGAAAAAACAAGTTTTTTTTTTTTCATTTAAACATTTGTAGATCAATAGATTATGTAAATTACAATGATTGCTTTGGAAAGATAATTTTCAATAATAAATGCCCAGCCAAAAATTATATTTAGGTGGGCTACCATCCTTCAGGAAATGACAAAGATACTGCCAAAGGTTGAGATGGGGAGAGATTTGTACCAGCCCTTTCTGTTGGATAAGTTCTTCAATGTACCATTTTGCTTGGATTGAATATCAGCCAATTTATGCTCATTTTGGTCCTAAAATTGGCTAGGCATTACCTGCAATTAAATTACTTGCCTTAAATTATTAGAATTGCATTTAAATCACTGCCTCCAGGAACACACTTACATTTCCTACCCTGTATACTGAGAATTAAGGTGATTTAACATGTCATCACCTCACCACAACACATGCCCTTATACAGTCTTTCAGGTGATCTGCATTAATTTCTATTGTGGTCTTCAGAAAAGCAGGATCATAATCAATTTATTCTCTATTTTCTATTAGCAATTTAACTTACTCATTTGGTCCTCATTCAGCAGGATTCCTTCCTGACCATCGATGTCTTCCAAAAATATCAAGAGCAGCAGCATTCATTTTTTTAAACTTTTGCATTTATTGGTCCTATCATCAAAAGAATATGACTGAAATATTTATATGTATTATGTACTTATAATTTTATTCTTTCTTTTGGTCCTCTGAATTAGTAACATCTGTTACCACTGATGGAAAATATCCTCTGGGCCACTGAGGAATCACAGTCACATGTTGCCTCTGGAACAGCCGGTGTGAATCAGCAGTAAGATAGACTCATCACTCTGCACCTAACAGACATAACATCAAAATGGAGCCAAGACATTCCTGTCCAAAGTGGGAGGTAATGGTCTATTCTCTAGCTTGAAAAGAAGCCTCAAACCCTTTTCTGAGCGCTTGCAGCTTCACAGACAGAGCTTACTTGCATTGAAGCTTGCATGATTCAATGTAAGCTTCACATTTTCATCAGCTATCCTCCCTACTTAATATAAGGAATAACGTGGTCCATAAACTAACTGTAAGAACAACAACAGCAAAGAGATTCAGGAATATAGAGTTCACAGCATGAGAGGTTCTCAAATCCTTGTGGGTTTTTTTGATTCTAAAGGATGGCTATGGAATACTTTCATAATTTTTCATTCAGGACAAGTCTAAAATCTGTAAAGCAGAACACAATACCAACATATTGGTCATTGCCTAAGGAGTCTGCAACAAGGAGTCAGCAAAATATTACCCTACATGATGCAGATGTTGGAAGAACAAAAAGAAAATTTTTGTTTATAAATTTCTCCACCTTTAGAAAAATGATCTGGGTGTGCTATTCAGAATTATTGTCTTGAGTATGAAATAAGTGACAGACTCAGAGCAGTGTTGTTCTAAAGGTTGCATGCATTGAGCACAATGAACAGTAGCAATTAAGGTAGTAGTTAGGTGTTTTATTTTTTGTTTGTTCTGTGTCTAGAACACTCACAACTGGAGCATGTGACCAGGTCAAGCCACTCAGGTAAGCCATGCATACTCTCTTAGTCAGATAGTAATTGAAGGGTAATAAACATTTATTATTTTGGTTTAGGAAAAGGGTTTTTTTGAAAGACCCATGGTGAAGGGCTGTTTTGAGGGAGTCTATATGAGATTGTGTCTTTGAGTTCTGCATCTACAGAGAAGACAACTATTTGTGCAAACTCACTCATGTAGATCACAGTTAAACAACAAGAGAAGATCTCTCTCTCTATATATATATATATTTGCTGGATATCATGTGTAGAGAGTCTCTGTATCTGTGCAAAGCTTGAGGTGTATCATATTACTTTAAAAAAATCTGTAAATTATTGTGGTATCCAAACAGAATGATGAATGATTTACCTATTGTCTTTCAAGCCTATACATGCAGCAACCCTGTTTGTACCATTTAAATGCACTTGTGCAAACTGATTTCTTCATTTCACTTGGTATATATAATAATTTTTCATTAATTTATGGAGTTTTTTTGTATTTTTCTTCTCTCTCTCTTTCTTTCTGCATTTCTTCTGTATTGATATCAAATGTAACCATTCTGTGTAAAGAACCTTCAGAATGTATACAATAAAATCAAACAAATAAATTTGAATTTGATTAAGCCAAATTGAGTCACTAAATGTCATGAGTCACTAAATGTCATAAATCACTTTACCTTACTTTTGGTAATACTATTTATATTGCGGACAAACAAAGGCTTAAAGACTATACCCNTACATACTTGTACTCAATTTCCCTTGCTATTATCTCTTGAGGAATATCATAGCAACATATTTTGAATGGTAGTAAATTATCACAAATGGAGAGATGCAATGTATGGCTAAAAATAATGTCCACATTTTGCACAGCTGTTAAGTTTTTACTGAAAAGCTTAAGCAGCTCTTCAGAAAGTCACAACATCTGATCTGTAAGGTGCTATCCACCTTTGTTTTCAGTGGGAGTTGAGGACGTACAGCTCTCCAGAGACCTGACACATATAGGGGATATTACAGAAGTCAAGTAACTGACATGTGATAGTATGGCTCATCCAATAAGGAATGGATTGTTTAACACCAACAAAGTGGAGTGAGTAACTAGCTATCAGAGACATTTTTGACATACAGCCATAAAGTGGAAAGCAGCATGCCATTTTAGAAGGCATTAATGCAGCAGATGACCGTCCTAATGATCTATAAATAAAGCAGAAAAAATGTCTTCCTGGCTTAAGTGAATTATTGTTGCCATTAAAGATGATAGCATGACATGGGAGGAAAGGTAATGCTACTTCTTTAAAATGGAGTATTCCTCCCTCACACTGACTATTAACTCCAGTTAGAAATTGGACTAACACAAACACAACCTTCTTCTGTTCAGGTTTGACACTGAATTCACACAAAAGGAAAATGTAACTTTTTACTTGAAAAAAACCAGCCAGGCAGCCTCTATAATACATGCAGATACAAATAGGAAAACTTTCATACAAAGATCTAGATGTATCTTTATCTACTTTCTAACAGAAATTGTGGTTCTAGTGTGTTGGGAACAGCACAGACAAGAAGTTTTTATAATTTATCACTCTCACAATCAAATGGCTGTTTTCTTGTTTTGTCTTCAAAATATGGATTTTAAGTCATGTCATCTCAGTTGAAATAGGTAATTTAATTATATGATCATAGGTTAAGCCTTCGCCAGGTATGGCATGAGGTATACAGTGTAATCACCTGTGGGAAGCAGGGTCATCCATGAGTTCAGACTGAATTACTCTGGGTTTATGCAGTTGAGTTTTGAAAACCCTCGAGGATGAAGCCTCCACAATTTCTCTGAAACATGACTGCTTGTGATCAGTGGGGTGATTTTGAGTGGGTTTATTTGAGTATGAGATAGGAAATAGGAGCGATCTCTTTGCCTTCACTGTTGATTGACAGGATGATGAAGCTGTTATGACCAAATAGCTCCATAGGACTGAAGATGACGGTTTATTTGAGGTCTATGCCTTTGTATGGGGCCACTTTATTTCTTTTCATATCAGAGTGTGGTAGGACTCTAGGTTTCTAGTTCCTTTCAATGTACATTGCATCAGTCATGAGAACAGCTGGTGAGACCTCTTGAAGATGTAAAATAATCATGTACAGCACTGCCTGTACCCATGCTATTGAAGCAACACAGCTTGATCATACATGGCTGAGAGAAGACTGATGTGACTTTGTTTTTGCTGACACTCCTTTCTTGACTGAATCTTTGGTACAGTGAAATCTACCAAATCTGCTCCAGGCCTTTATGCCCTCTGGTGTCTTCTTTGTCCTTTGTCTTTAATAAAGAACATGTTTACAATGTAGAAAAAGAGAAGGGGGAAATGGGCTAGGTGTGTTTATGATCATGGATCATCTGTTCTGAATCCCACTCTTAGGATTTGCCATTCAGAAACTTAGATTTGGGTTTCATACTCTCAGTTGTAGGCCAGAAGAATACAAAAAGGATAGAATTGTTTTTCCTATTAATGGATGAATACTCCCTTCAGCACTTAAAAGTTTAAATAATAATCTAATTCTTTTTTCCAGACGTGTTTTGAAAGTGCCACTGCTTGATGTTCTGATGTATTGCTAAACAAAAGCTCATGTCCTCTGCTGGCTACCTTCTTCTGTTTCATTATATCACATGGTTGTTGAGGTTTCTACCTGCTACAGGACTTCTCTGTTGCTTGTTTAGTTTGAAAAAAATCCTGTTTTCCCAGTATTTGTGTATTTTTTAAAAATTGTAATAAAATGCGGAAAGCTTGAAGTGTTGTATTTAAGTAGATCAGAATTCAAGGTCTTGGATTGGGTATTTAAGATTGTTAAAATACCTAAATAATTTTCATGTTTATGTCTCTAAAATTTAATTTTATAATTCAAAATGCTATGGATTTTCTTAATTTGAAAAATATGGATGAAAAGAGTAATTCCCTTGTCTCAGACCTGCTTTCTTAACCTAGAGATCAGTTCAGTAAATCCTATGAAGTGCCCCTCAGCACTTTTCTGACGTTTTACAGTGCTTCATTACTGCAGATAAAGGTAGTTATAGTTCACATAATACGAACACAAAATTCTTGTGCAGGTACTTAATTGAAGCGGATAAATTTTTATGCAGCAATATGTTGTTCCTCCTAAATCTTTAGTAGTCCATGGGTAGTAATATAAGTGGTAGTAGTGCTAGGTGAACCTTTTTAATGAAAAGAAAAAATACTGCAGTTTGTTTTGTGTTTTCAGCCTCTGACAACAAATGAAATGAGGAAGGCTTATATTCCAAGGAATTATAAAGGGTTAAAAAATCATAGATCTCCATAAAGAAACAACATTTGTAAGTTTTATGGTTAAATCAGCCATTGCTTTGCTGACCAATAAAATGGAAAATGTGTGCTTTTATAGGTTTATAAAAAAGGCAAACTCCAGTTGCATGAAAAATAACTTTCACCGATTGAGTACAGGTGGTGACTTGTTTAAACTCTGAAGATATAAAGGCTTAGGATGTATGACTGAAAAAGGGAACATGGCACAATAAAAAGTCTTCCTTTCTTTACTCATCAATCCTTTGGGTATTCCATGTCAAATAAATGTTACAACAATTTACAGTAAAAGTATACAGTGGAAGTGCCAACGTTAACACTTCTTAGGATTGGACAAGGTCCAAATTTTTCACACCAATATTTAATGTGAAGTAAAATGTCTTTTCCATTGGAAGTGTCAGCTGTAACATGCTTTCCTATATTTGGCAACATGCTCATGTGAAGTATAAAGTCAAATGCACATGATGTTCTTTTTATTTCAACCATGATAAATTGTGTTCATTTGTTTAAGTGCAAGTGGCAGTTTTAGTGTTCCTACTATAAATTTTGGTTAGCTTCTATTGACACGCTGTATTAAACTTAAGAAAAACAAATTACACTTCACCCATTTTAATTGACTAAATGTGTCAAAAACACAATAAGTATAACACGAGGGGTCAAAGTCTCCGACTTCACCATAATGGGTGTCATGGCAAGGATCCAGCTTTTTGTGCATTTCATTTTTCATAAAGTTTTAGTATGAGGCATAGATTTAACATTCACTTCCACTTCAGATTTGTAGCTTAAAAAAAAAAAAAAGTCTTGTGTTCTGTTCCCATTGCACTCACTCGTAATATTGTTAAAAGGTTCTGGTACTTTTTTTTTAAGTGATAGTAGTGATGAATATAGATGAGCCGCTACAAACATAAGATTTCAAAATTGACTTTGGTATTTGAAGGAATGAATTCATGATTTATGTGGTATAAATGGATTTGTGTCAAAACCCATGCCTGAGACCATGGTTAGGAATCCTTGAGACTAGTTTTCTAAATAGACAAGTGTGGTTGAGTGCCAGATGAAACTTGTGGCATGCCTTATTCCCAGAGGATTTGAAGAGAGCCTGTCACTTTCAGTGCATGCATTTCATGCTAAAGAATTGATTTCTATTTTTGTCTTTTGGAAATCTTTACCTGTTTTCTGGATTTTAACAAGTGAAAATTAAGGAAAACCACTAGTAGATGGTATGACTATTGGCAAAATGCCCCTAAACACTGAAATACCTTGATGTATTTTAAGCCATTTTAATGACTCAGTGTATTAATTCTTATGAATTGTGAACAAGGGATCAGCATTTGTTGCAAGTGCCAGAATACTTTTTTCTTCTGTTGTCATTGCTGCTTAAGCCTGCACCCACTGGAGGGAAGGCTTTTGTTCTCAGCCAGAATCTCTGTCTGGTTTGCAGTAGCAAGGTGGATCAGTTGGAGACCGGACAGGTCCCGACTACATGTAGGACTTTCAGCAGGGTTTATCAGCTTTAATGGGTTTCCAGCAAATCCTTTCAACTATGTTCATTTTCTGAGCAGTGCGAGGAGGTTGTCATGCGCAGCCAGATACCAGCAGGCTGAACTCACAAAAACAGCACCCGCCTCTTGTTTTGTACATTTCATACCTATCTTGTGTCTGCCTGTCATGGCTATGTAATGGCACGCAGAACTTTTTCCTGGTCCTGCTTGCTCTTGTTTGTTGTGCTGCTGGCATTGCAAAGGCATTCCTCTGACCTGGGTAGTAACAGAACCTGACTCTAATACCACTGGTAAGAAAGATGGGTCAAGATATACATTGACAGCATACAGAAACAGAAAGGAAAATTTTCAGCTGCAATGGGTGTGTTTTCAGCCTGCAGTGTTTCCACACCTTCTGGAAATTTGATGAGATGTATGAATTCCATAATTTTAAAGAAAGAATTAAGAGGAACCAGAGAACCTGAGTGAGCCTAATAGAAGCAATTTGGGGGCAGTTTATTTCTACTTTCCTCAAGAGTGGGAAGTGGGAGCAGATCCCTCACCCTGAGAGTGGTGCTGGTCTCAGTCCCTTTGTGAAACAGGAATGAGGAGGAGCACTGGGCTGCCAGTCTGACCACTGCAAGGGTGGTTGTGCACATATGTGCAGGGAGCAAGGGCCTTGAAGGGTGTCCAGGAATGACCTGAACCTTCAGCCTGTGGTTTACACTGCAGTCCAAATCCTGCTGGAAGGATCTCACTGAGGAAACTGGGCCTCATCAGTGTGAAAGGGCTCATATTTTGTAGCCTTCTTTACTTGTGCTAAACAACGTTCCTTTCTTTATCCACAGATTCTGAAGTTGTATCCTGTTGTAGGTACTTCCACAAGGGTAAGTTATCTCTTAGCATGCAGCACATGGAACATTTCTTTGCTTTTGAATTTTTGATGGAAAAGATTGCTCTTTTATTCAGAGGTACCCTACAGTAGCCATTCAACTAGAAAGTATTAATGTAGGAGTCTTCTGTTTCAAGGTAAATTTTATTTGCTTTTGGGGGTTTTATGATCCTGTCACAACTTAAATAACTGGTTACATAAAGGTGTATTTAGCTACCAGAAAAAGCTATGCATTCCTTAAGGCTGAAAATACATCAGCTGGGATCATATATACGCACCATCCCAAAGGGAACTTAAAACTTTCTTCATGATAGACTAAATGGCAAAAACTTTCTAAAAGTTATAGTTTAGTAGGTAGGAAACCTTACTAACTCTGCAGATATTGTCAACAGAACAGGCAGTGCTGTCTGTAGCTCCATTTTCACGCCACTTTTAATGTAGAATCACAGAATATGCTGTTTTCAATATGAATTTGCCATGCTAACCATTAATTTTTTTTTNTATTGAAAATATCTCCTGTACCGAGCCCACACAGCCTTAAAATTTGCAAAAGAAAAATACTGCATCTGCTGCTTGGAAAACATCTCTTACTGGATCTCTTGTGATATGTCTAAACTTGGCAAAGCTAAACACATTCAACACCTTCCACTGCAGCAACAGCATCAAAGAAACACTATCTGCTGGATCCCTCCTTAGAGTTTAGCAGCTAATTTGCTGAGTATTTCCTTGGGGCTGAGTATGCTCCAAGCCAGAGCTGGCTGGTTGACAGCTTTCCCTGGAACTCCAAATTTTGGCTATTGTAGGACAATATGAGTATGGGGACTGGAGGCAGAGACTATCTCAATATTTTTCCTTCTATTCATACTTAGGCAGTATAAAGAAAAAAGAAGAAATTCATTGTGGTGAAAATGAGAACCCATTCTGGATGTAATAGACTGCAAAGGTACAGAAGGAAGGACTGGGACATGATACTGTGAGGAAAACTTTTGTTTTTACTATACGGTTAAAATGATTTAATAATGCACAAGACAAAAACAGGTAAAAAAAATGTTTGTGCAAGGTAATTGAATTGTGGTGATTTCTATCTTCTGGTGCTTTACCTTGTTTGAAGAGTTCCTTTAAAGTTGTGCATATGTTTTGTATTTTATTTTATGGTGGATAAATACAAATAAAATTTGTCTTTTATTGCTATAAGAAGTATAATAATAACAACAACTATTATTATTATAATTATTCCACACAATGATAATATCGCAATAAATGACAATTAAGTTTTTGACTGGTATAGTATTAATGGGCTGCAACAGACTTTCATAAATTTGACCAGAAAATTTCTATAAATCAGAAAGATATAATCACCCACAAGACTATACAGCAGTATCTTACAGCAGGAAAACAATGACTAAAATCAGTAATTATTTCTTTCAAATGCATCAGCTGAAGTATATTTGTCTCATATGTTGCTTTGCAGAAAATTTGCTTTATTTCTGCCTCTTAAATTTGAAAAGAGTATATGTATCCAATTTTAATCACAATGACTTTTTATCACCTTGACTTTTGAAAATCTTGGCCTAGAACTGTAAATGGGATACCTTAATAGTTTTGAAAGTCTTAAAAGTCCCATTTTATTTGTTCATTGAATGGTCAATTTCCAATTTTATGGAAAATTGATGATATACACATTACAATTTCCTTTGAAACACTCCTGGCTTTATAGTCCTCTTAGTGTCAACAAACACTTCCCCGCGGAAGTCTCTGCCCTTCAATAAAGCACAGTACCACTAAAAATTTTGTTATCAGATTACGGCAACCAAATGCCAGGAAGATAAACAGGTTCACACAACCCAACTCTTAGAGAGAAACATTGGTGTTTCAAATGCTCAAAAAATTACTCTGACAATCCAGAGTGAAAGAAACATGACAAATAATTGGTGCTTCTGGAGTGCTCCCTGACAGTGATACTACAGACTTCCACATTCCTCCTTCACCTCAAGGTTAAAGGTAAAACCCATATCGATTGGATTGAAGTCAAAGCCCTGCTGTTTTCAATATAACATCATTGAAAATATTCCGTGTTGCAATCTAGGTGTTTCTAGGAGGTTTGTCTCCCAAGTTTTCCCTAAGAGATACTACGGAAAGAGATACTGTACTTCACTGCTACTTATCAAGACTGTGAATCCATGTCACACACACAACTCCACTTGTCATTCTTCTGCATTGCCTGTTAGAGCACAGTGTATTTCTATTATTTAATAAATAATGTCAGTCAGCTTTGACATTCTTGGTGGTGCTCCATACCAATCCTTACTGCTAAAGCTTTGCCATCATGGTAAGGTAAATTTTGTTGGTTTCTCATACAATTATCAACTTATTTCAACTGAGGTTTTTATTCCTTTAACATCCTTTTTTTTTTCCTACATACAGTCTAACAAAGGTCTAAAGTGCCTTCGTTCTCACATACATACAAACAAACGCTGGTCTGACTGTAACTGAAAGGTAACATCTTTATATTCATTTTGGTGTGATTATAAAAATTATTTCTTATTTTATCTATCTGTTCTTGCTTGTTTTGAATCTTGTTATTATGGGGAAGGAACTGACCTTGATACTAGCTATAAAAATGTACATACTTCTTTTCCTGTCAGTAACATTCAATTATAAAACTGTAGTCCCCAGAAAAGAAGTAAAGATTTTTATTCATCTAGAAAATATTCTCCCAAGCAATTGGTAGAAAATTCAGTAGATTTCTTATAGTCAGATGATCTGCATAATACTCTTCTGTTAGATCAAGAATGTGTCCCTATTATAGTGTTAATTTTCTTTTCTCTGGAATCAAAAGGTATATTTACAATTTGTATTTAAATACAGTAAACCATGTGTATAAACACTTGGCAAACTATACAAAATATTGATTTTTCCTTCCTTAATAACTGCATAAAATACTTTAACTAACTAATGCTAAACCTATCAAAGGTGCATGTAGGAAGAAATATGAAAATTTCTTCAACTACAAGTTCTGAAGCAAGTGAGTGAAGGCTGCATATGGTGTCACTGCCCAGCAGAAACAACTACATTTTTTCTGTCTACTAGAGGGATACAATCCACATCTCTATTTAAAGGTATTGATGCACTGAGGAATTTGGATAGGGAAATGTAAAATACTGCTTATGTCTTCATGGTGGCATGGGCTCCAGCCCCTTTGGAAATTTGTCAATAAAATATTTTTGTAACGCCCCTGCATGGACTTAATGGGATGTGTCTGAGATTTAGCAGGGATTGATAGATAGAAAGAGACTACTCCAAATTCCTGAACCTTTTCCTCATTTCTGAAAGACTGTTTTTTCAACAAGCTTATACCACTAAAAACCCAAGCAGACATGGACAATAATGGATGATCTTCATTTGCTCAAATAGCCAACCTACAGTAGGAACCACTTCAAGGTCTTTAAGGTATGAGGAGCCTTTTTTTTTTTAATGAGCATTATATTAAATTGCTAAGTGGTTTATTATAGAAAGAAGATTAATTTTTTTTCTTATTGCCAATTATTGTCAAATTTTTATTATTATAAATTCTTAATTTTTTTCTTATTGTCAGTTATTATAATTTTTTGGAGTACTGCCGTTGCTGGCAGTCCTGAACAACATGGATAGAGACAATTCCTGCTCCAAAGAATTAACTCAAATGAGCTGAAAATATTTTTCTCCTTGAAACGTTTACCACTTCAGGGGAATTAATGAAGTTTGGAGGTATTTATTACTGGAAGCTGACAGGTTGATAAGCTGTGAATATGGAAGAATTGTAGGTGTGGTTGTGCTAATTCACAGAAGTGTCATGTGGTAGTGTTCACGGCAGACAACTCCCATACTTTTGCCTGGAAAATACACGTCCAACCTTGCAGGTTGGAAGCATTAATGTAAATAGGGGACCTGTAAGTTAGTCTCAAGTATGTACTCCACATCCAGGAGCACAGGACATAGTTTTCCATCCACAGAACTGTGATTACTTTGTTCTTGGAAGAAAGAAAGGTGTAGGTTAATAGGGTAACATATAGAGTCACCAAACCCAGCTCATTTGGGAACGGCTATTAGATGTTGCTGTGGGGAACTGGACAATCAAAAATTCCTGTGGGAATGCCCTGGTGGAAACCAGGGTTCTTGTGCCGAGTATTTGATCTTCTCACATATAAGGGTCATTTGCTCACAATATTCGTATGTTCAACAGCCAGGTTATTTCTAAATTTTTTTCTGTACCAGATGTCCAGAAAGCACAAAGAAACAGTCAAACACTTCTTCAATTAAATAAAACTTTTAGACTAAAAAGGAGGACTTGTTCACCAGATAAAAGCAGTATGATAATCCAGTTTACAGTAGATATGAATACCTATTAGATGGAGTGGTGACTTGGACTAAATATTCAGGGTTGCAGGTTCTTTATCTCACTGAAAGCTATCAAAGACCTGAAAGCTTTTTGACAAAATCTGGCACAGTGCCACAAAATTTCAGTTTTGATAAACTGCTGTCTTTCTAATAAAACAAGGTTTCATTGGAAAATTCCTGACTCACTAGATTCAGCTAAACAGATGCCAACAATATGGTTCAAACATACGGGGTACATAGAAAAACAGAGCAAATTTCAATTTGTATTTGGACTCCAATCCTACACTAAGAAACGTGTAATCTCATTTCTGAGCACTGGTAAAGACTTGATGTGGGATACAGGTCATGGCCATGGTCAGTTGTGACTGAAATTCTTCCCAGAAGAAATTGGTAGGGGCCTCAGCATAATTCTGCCATCACATTCTCACCTCTGCAGAGTGAGCAAAGGTATTCAATGCGTACCTTTTACCATATCTGCCTGGGACACACACATGACAGTGTAGCTGGCAAAGTTGCAGGCCAGATGTATGGCTCTTTAGCTTTTCTTTTGGGATATTTGGCAGAGCTTCAGTGATGTAACAGTGTACTGCCTTCTAAACCTTGATGCACATGACAGACCAAGACTAATTGTTTCCTTTAAATCTGGGGCTGAATACCATTGTTTGCTTTGAAAATTCCAAGAAATATAATTTCACTTTAGATCACTATAAATTTAGAAGCTGTTGTACAGTGTAGGAGTAATCTCATGGGAAATGAGCATAAACCTATTATATTTTCATTAACAATCTGTTTTCACCATTGACTTAATCCACATTTACTGTTGTGGAATTTGATTATGCATTATAAAGCACCATAAACCAAAATTAGGTATGTATCAAAGTATCCATTTTCCTAGTCATGTAGAATTACTCATTTCCTTGGTTTAGAATCTTGAGTCCTTTCTATCTAACTTAAACAAAGCCAACCTGTGTGTTTCCCATCATCCACCTGAGAAGCAACATAGCAATTTCTTTTCTTTATTTCTTTTTTTTCTTTCCATTAATGCCTCTTTACTACAAGAAAAGAAAAGAAAATAGAAGAAAAGAGGAATGGAAAGAAAAATGGAAAGAATTTTTAAAATAATTTTAGTACATTAATTTGATTTGAAAGTGTTTTTTTACGCTCTGCATCTTTCTTTTTATTCAACTGTGTAATAGTTAAACATGCAGACTCCCCTCCAGAGATCAAGTCTACAAAACACACCAAAAAAATACTAACCCATAGAGTGTAACCCACTTCCATGACTTTGGGGATGTGGAATGATCAGAAGTTGGGGAAGAAGCAGTCAGGAAGGCTTTAAACTTGACATGCATGTGGTTTTGGAATAAACCCATATTTTAGAGTATGATATGGATTTTTTTGTCACTGTTGCCTGGATGGTTATTCTGAAATCTAGAATTCCTTACTGCCATGCAGAGATAGCTTCTATATTTTGTGAATTAGACAAAATAGTCTATAGAAATGTCAAGCTAGTTATTATGTACTTTGTTGCCTCATAGTTAAATAGTTTTCCTGCATTTTAAAAATATTATTTTAAAAAATTATTACTTCTGTTAAACCATTATCAAGCCTGCTACTTGAAAATAAGCTCATTGGTCAGCATTAAGTAAATGAAATGTGTTATATTTCCACACAGTCCTCAGATAGTTGGCTGGTATTTCATAGCAGCTGCAGTTGCAAAAGACTGGCAGGAACTTAATGTCAGCATTACAGTTCTGCAAATAACTCTTCAGCTTGGTCAACAGCACCAGTTTTAACACAAGAATCAAGTTTGATGATGTTTTTCACTGTTTTTAAAAATTTATTGAAGAGTCTCTACAACATAGAATGATTTCATTGTACAAAATGTTTTGCACCAATCAATGCATCAGAGGGAAAACTAGGGATAAAGAGAAGTGTATAATTGCAAGGGAGAGATTTTATGCATGAAGGGCATTGTACCTTTTATGTGACGGTTCAAAATGGATATAAAAGATCAAAAAAGAAGCAAAATGTTGGCAAGTTTTCTATTTAGCAACTTTCTTTTACCTACTTTGAAAATAATACTCTGTAAAAGCACAGAGGAAAAAAGGGGAAAGGTCTTGGAAGTAATATTGATAAACTATGTGTGGATCCCACAGCTGGCATAAAATATCTTGTTTGGGTTGTAAAAATATATTAGCATGTCATGTTATCTTCATAAATTCTTCCAACACATAAGGTGGGTAGTGTCCCCCAAATCCCAAGACTCATTACCATTTCTGCTCGCTCTTACCATTCATCAGCCTCTTTGTCATACAGAGCAGGCATGCGGTTGGGGCTGGAGCATTATGATTCTGGAGGGGTAGATACTGAGTGAGTTATTAGCTGTGGCAGACAGCCCTGTTCCCAAACACTCCTGAGAAGGTTCTTCACTTAGTCAAGCAACAATTACAATGGCATTCCCAACCTGGGGAATGCCAGAAAGTTCTGAATGGAGACTGAGGGTTTCAGTTTTCCCTTTATAATGACTTTGATTAGACATTAATCATGATTTTCTGAGCTTTCCAAAGTTCACCAAAAGAGTTCAGACATTTAGGAAATTCACAAGTATTTGTATTCCACTAAAGCAATCTGATCTAGATGACATTCTTATTTCTAAGAAAGCTGCACATTCTATTTCTGTGTGTAAAGCCATAATCTGAAACTCCATGGAACTGAGAATTTGTGTCTCTGGCATAATTTGAGACAGGAAGGAAACCTGTAAATTAACACATGAATTATATTGCTTTTCAAACTTGTATTAGCTTAGAAGCACCAGACCCTTTTCCTTTTATTTTTCTTTTAATTTTTACTTTGTGTTTCTCAAATTTACACATCTGAAATGTGAAAATAGCTATATTTAAGAGGACTTATTGTCTGTTTGCTCTAATGGTGAACATTTGATTTATTTTTTCTTACTGTTTGGAGGCAGGGAGAATAGAACACCTTTCCACACAAGCCATGCCAGACTAAAAATTAATTAGATATTATTCAAAAGTGATGTTGACTGATTTTGATGGATAAAGTCAGAGTGGTCTAGGTATTTTCAAATTATTTGGAAGTAAAGCAGTTGTAGCAGAAAATTAAGTAATTTTTGTTTTTAATAATGCTAAGATTTAAAGATTTGTTGTTTAAGATTTCACTGATCTGGTATGATGAAATGACATTTATTTTTAGTCAAATCAGGTTTTCTGTTTGTTTCTCTACAACACTAAATCTTGAAGAACTACCACTGGTGAAAGCTTTCCATTATCTATATAACACACTAGACATTGTCAACAGCATGATGAGAATGTGGAGCAGGAGCACCACATAGAAATTTTTAGTTCAAAAATCTTTGATGTAATATTTTCAGAAGTGTACTTAAATTATGTATTCATTCTTGCATTCCGTTCTTCTAACTGAAGTTCTTATTTAAACTACTTAAATTGGGCTGCTGTTTAGATTATCAGTATAGGTTATATATAGATGGGAAAATGCTCAAGAAATGTTATGATAAAAATAAGAATAGCAGTTTAAGAAGAAATCATGGGTCAGTTTGTGAGATTGTATCCTAAAAGGCATTCTCTTCAATAGGAAAGGAAATTTCCGCATCAACTTTGATGCATAGCTCTTGGTGGAGTACATATAAATATTGGTCATTTTCAGAGCACATCATACATCACACAACTGCAGTTTTCACAACCATTTTTATGTATTTCAGTTCTAATTTTGGTCTCCTTTCACTTACGAAGGCAAAAGAAATACCTACATTTAAAACTGTTTCCCATATTGCATTCTGCTGAGCTATGAAGTTTGAGGGTAAGAGTGAGTAGAAATTAATTCAGATGCTCATGAAAACAATTTCCCATAGCACAACAACTGAGGAAAGGCTTACACTGATGTTTTCACTTAATATGAAGGAATTTTGCATGAAAGCAACATGCAATGATCTGCTTTGAAAAATACAATCCCAGTTTTGTCTCAAAAGCTAATGAGGGTCTTGTAATTGTGCTCTTCCACTGTTTTTCTTGCCTTCTCCGGTAAGTGTCATGGCCAGTATGCTGTGCTTCACTCTGTTAGTCCTGGTGACAAGCACTTTTGGAGATAGAGCAAAGTATTTTGTACTTATTTCTCCTTCTGTCCTGGCAGTGACAACATGGAAATCCTTGATGTCAGCCTTTCTACTGATGTTGCAGCCCAGGCTACAGGCAACTCTCTCCAGAGAATGTTAGGTAACTCCCTACATTAAGTGACGATCTAAATCTTTAGGATAACTGGTGTTCCTAGACCCCAAATCTTGCAGATAGTAGATAATACGGACTCTTGCTTCCTAGGTACAATTTTTTGATCACACTGATTTTTTTAACCTTAGCAATTGTTACATATTATTTAAATATTTTTACCCTGTTACTTTGTTTCCCACCAAAGTACTTTACTGTGACTTACAAAATATTTGGAAAAGTCTCTTTCAAAGCTAGGCTCTATAATCACATTGGAAGGAAACAAATCTCTCTCACTCTCTTCATATTGGATTATGTCAAAAATTAGCTTCAATTTAAGCAATGTTGTACAAAGTTTTGCAAAGGATTTTTGTTTTAAACTACAACCATATGTTTTACTCCATTGAAAAAGCTTACATATTGAATACATGAGATTGATTGATGACATTTGCTCCAGTCTTTTCACTAGTCATTTATTCATTTCAGATTAGGTTGAGGATGTTTATTAAATGATTAGCGAAGTAACTCATTGATCATTGTTCCATGTTTCTGGCTAGCAGCAACTGAAGAGCAATTATTTTCAACAAAAAGTATTCTAGATTGTTATAAGTACACAGGGGCATTAATTATTGTTCCGCAACTTCTTTATCATAAATACTTATAACAAATACATTAGTTTCCCCTAAAAAGGACCCCAAATAAGTCTATAGAATGAACAGCCCAATGACAGTCTAATCCCATGCCACCCTCTTTCCTCTGCCTCACTCACCAAAACAGATTGTAGTACACAGCATCCTAATTTTCAGTTTTCCTCATTGGCACATATCTGAATATTTAAAGATGCCTTCTTTCTATTAAACACTCTTGAAGAAATGGATCCAAGATGCTGAAAAGGCCGGCTTGCCTCTCAAAGCTGCAGCATTCCCACTTGATGCTATCCCTCTCATTTTCTCAGCAATTAAGCTTACTCTGTCGTTGGTGATGTTTTCAGTACACTGGAGCTTGGTCTTTCCTGGCAGACTGCCCAAGACAACAAAATTCCTTTTTCCAGGAAGGAAGAGCAACATAAAGGGTAGTTATTTTCAGGCCACATGTCTTCTCTGACTGGCCTTCCACTAAGCAAAAAGAGTTGAGGAGAAAGGGAAGGTTTGGGAAGGGAAAGTTTGGGAAGGGAAGAGGAGGGGAAAGCTTAAAAGGCAAGGGAAACAGAACAGAGATATAAATAATTCCTCTAAAGTGAATGACGACTATCATGGCTTCAGTCATCTTACAAGACTGTCCTCTGAAACAGATTTAAGACAATTCCTCAAGAGGGCTGAGGACGTTAAAAAAGCGAGAGAGCAGGCATGTACAGAGAGTCCCTGCATCACTCAATGGTGTGGGGTAAGGAGAAAAGACTATGCTTTGGTCAGACCATTGGGTTACAGTTTCAGAACTGTGTGTCCATCTCAACTCTTCATGGGTGATGAAGCTCATTGCATCATCTGGCCTTAAGTCCATTTTTTTTAGCATGCGACTTTATGAACTTTTAGACCAATCCACCTGACTTCCATTTCTTAAAACTACCAAAGCAAATACTGTCTATAAGAAGAAATAAAAGTATAAGATTATAAAAAACAACATGTAAGGATTTGTCAGAACTTGTATGAATAAATATTGTCAAGAAATATTTATCAGATTCTTTCTGCTAATGGCATTGAATAGGAAGGAGCAGTAGATGTGATACAGATTTATTATGGTAAAGCTTTTGACATGGCCTCAAGTGGTGTTCTAAAAGCAGTTAAACTTGGAGGAACTGAAACTCTTGTCAGGTGGGTGAACTATCCTGTGGATCAGTCTTGTTTTGTTTGAAGAGTTTAGAGTTGCAGAGTTCTGCTGACCAGGGTTGAGACCCAGGGACCAGCTTAGAAATCTACCTTGTTCAGTGCTTTGGTGACTCCAGGGTGGTTGCAGGCTAACACAGGCAAAGAGCTGGAAAGTCTCATCCTGTTGTTAGAAGGTAATGGACAAAAACTAGCCTGAGACAGGCCATACCCCTTATATACAGCTATGCGTTGCGTTTGATGGGACTGTCAAAAAATGTGCCTTTCAGGGTCTTTCAAGGACTTTAGAAGAAATAGAGTCTTATACAGCGTCCATTGGAAAAGTACAAAGTTGGCACACAGGACTGCTAGGTGAGACCTGAGGGCACTTCAGCAGGAGAGGCATGTGCTCAGGTGGCCATTAGCAGTGTGTTTGCGGCCTGAACTCCAGCTTCCACAGAGAGCAGACTATTATATCATGCTTTTCATAGAGCAGGTTCCAAATGTTAAGGAAGTAATATTACAATGGGAATTATTCCTTTAATTTCATACGTATCTGTCCTAGTTCAGCAGGAGGGACTAGTTATCACTGTGTGGGAGTGATCAAAGCCATGTATTCTACCCTCCTCTATTCATTTCCCAAGAACAATGGACCATTTGCAGCAGCTGAAGGAGTCGTTAGCACCTCCACACCCAGCCTGAGGGGGCGTGGGTGCTAATGGGCCATCAACGGTTCAGCAATACCCCATGACTCACAGAGTTAATCNTCTTATCCACCTCATAGTAGCATTTGTGTGAAATTCAGTATGAAGTGCATGTATACTCCCTACAAATATAAAGACCAGACTAATTTACATCAGAGGAATTTTGCGTTTCTTTTCAGAATAAATAGAATTTTATCGTAAATTATATTGGGACCTTAAATTGTTGCCTATGGAAGTGACTACTGCCAACTAGAAATTAAATTTGAGGGGAAAATTGCTTTATCTATGTCTATTGAAAATTATTTAATACATGTTTATCTATTTAGAGATTATATCTGATAGTTAATACATGTAAACAATGTTGAAAATAAGAAAAAATGGTTCAGTGAAAGGCTGTCAAATATTTAGTCTATCTGCTCTAAACAAGCGCAAATATAACTACAGTATTTGCTTGTATAACAATGTACATTTTGATGTTTTGAAAAACTCATTTACAGTGTTTTATACAACTTGTGATTTTGCCATCTGAAGAAAACAAACGTGTAGCAGAGTCTCATGCACTGAAGGGAGCATACGAATTTGACATTTTAAATTACTTCTAATAAGTAGTTTGTTAGTTTATTGAGGAACATTTAAGGATGGAGGAAATGAATAAGCATGAAATACAGCTGGTATATTAAAAGAACCTACATGACAACTGCCAAATACCCTGCAGCAAAGAGGTTTAATAAAACAAATAGAAAAAACACCAGGATGCTTTCTTTATTGCAGCATTACCAAAGTGTAATAAAGAAATCAAACATACAACAAACAAAGTAAACTAAAAAGCTTATCCTACATTATTGGACTGTTAATAAATCCTACTGATGGCTCACTGTTACTTAACAAATGGATCTGTGAGCAGTGAGTAACAAATACAAAAACTCATCTAAAATTATTAGTGTAGATCCTACTGAAGATAATGTCTTCTAGGAAGTAAAATGTTGGGGGGAAAAAATAAAACTAATTTGATGGCCTATTTGATGCAGCTGGTGGGGAACCTAAACAGCACACTAGACTTTGGGTTTACTACTCTGTGAGGACTTCACCACCACCAATAAACTGGGTGTGAATTCTGGGCGATGGCTTCTAATCAATCCAGTATTACTCCCTGCATCATTAAGGGCTTGACCCAGGTGAATGCAGCCTCCATGACTGCCAGACTGCACTAAATTAAAAAGGAAAATAAACTCCATGAGCCACTTGGGATCTGCAGCTACAGAAGCTTCTTATGACTCCAAGAGCAATATTTCCTGTGGTGACCACAGAACACTGGATGGAGAATGAACAGTCACCACCTTGGCTGCAGAGCCTGAATCTGCTCATTTGAGTTCTGGGCTGTACCCAGAGCACAAGCTTTTCATAGTGCTACTATAGGTCTACAGTGCATGCAGCCAGAGAAAACTGTGGCTTGTTAACTTGGTTGTGGCTTGTGCAGTCACACAATAAACGAGTAGCTGAGCTGAAAATAGAATTCACTAAATCCTGCCTCCTAATCCCATCCTTCAATCAGTAAAATAAAATGAAAAAAGCCCTCTCTGTATAGGTACTGGCCAAATCAATTTCTATTGTGATATAACCCCATTGTTCTATAGTATCAGGAAATCTTATAAGCCATAGCACATATATAGTTTATCAATTTAAAAATATGGTTGACATTCAGTCCTTTGCAGGATTTGAACTTAATTCAAATGCATTTCCACAAGTGTCTCTGCCTGAGACTTTTACGGAATGCTCACAGCTACAGGTTTGGCTATTAAAGATACATTTCTGTGTTAAACAAAGTTGTCTTCCCTATTAAAATTGACAGCCAGTTCCATATGTTCTATAAAATAATGGAAACGGTCATTGTGAACAGAGCTGCACTGGATCCCGAAGTGCTCATAATCCTTTGGAGTATGTTTTGATAGTAAATTCATGGGAACCTTTCAAAAAATACTGCTTTGCAGTTCAGTCTTACCTCTCAATTACACAGAGTGGAAAACCCAGCCAAACCCAAATTTTGACCACATTTGCTTATATGGGATTCCAGATATGTGCAGTGGATTGCTTGCCACTTTGAGAAGGAAGAAAACAACTTTTCCGTTAAGATGGCTTAGGAATTTGTTTTCAGTCTGATTTAGTATTTCTTGACAGTCAATGTCATCTCTGCTGCCTTCTACTACTTTACTCTTTTTTCTTAACAGCTAAGCTCAAATTCTCCCACCTAATTTAATGTGGAAGATGATCTATTGCTATTAGAGGTTTTGAGGAAAGTTTAGAGCATTCATTTGAAAGGGAAACTAACTAGTGTCAATCCTGCTTAGAAACCTCTTATGCCTCTCCTGTAGTTTTTCTGGACCTTATACATACATTGTAAACTGGCTTTTTGCAGTGTTAACTAACCATACATTTTGTTAGTAGTAGGACATGACTAAGATTTCCCTCATGGTTACAGTTTGTGTGTTGGTGTGGAAGTTATATTATTCCTTTGCATTTGAAGATCTAGGATTCATTTCACAGGGCATTATTGTCACTGACTATGGCAAAAAATAAAAGGTGTTACAAGAATAAACATGAGTAATCAGTGATAGTATCCTGCATTTTTCCAAATAGGAGCAATCAATACAATAGCCAGTCTAAAGTTGACAGCTCAGTAGTTCATTTGACCATGCACACATCTAATCTAAATAAAATATCCTAGAACTTTAACATTTTGGGTAAAATATTTTTATCTGCAATGACCACCTAATATGTTGTGCTCTTATTGGCTTTTGCAGACCAGGTGAAAGTAGGTTCCAGCATCAGTTGGAATTGCAGCTGCTCCAGAAAGTTGCACCTTTCCTTTTGAGCAAATTCTAAAGTATGAGCTCTAGGATGATATTAAAAAAAGTATGATTCAGTAAAGGTCCCATGCTTTATCTAAAAGAACAAACATGTCTAAAATCCATCTTGTCTTCTATACTTGGAATTTTTTTCATGAGGGTTTATAAAGTTCTTTGTTATGATTAATGGTAATATTTACTTAGTTTCTCAGTAGCCTATTACTCTGTTAATCCAAATTATTCCAATGCAATCTTTCCCTAGGCTTGTTTAAGCAGGGAGATGTGGCTTAGCTAAGAATATCCTTTGTGCTTATTGTTATTCTAAGCAAAGGCAGTCAGGTGCAGAATGTGACACTGTCAGCTACTGCTTCCATCATGCTACTTGTTCTCTCTCTGCCACTTTGCTTACACCTGAAATAGTGATATGGTTTCCTTCTACTTCTCTAACTTTTCAAGAAGAGAGATATAGATGATTTTTTTCCTCCCCAGTATGGAAAGAATTCAGTCTGGGCTTGTCTGTGACTTCCGCTCTTGAACACTAACAAGCCCAGAAATCCCTTCAGTTACTCTGTCCTAGATCCATTCCTAAGGTGCTGAATTAATTTGTTGTCTAAAAGAAAAACAATCTGAATTAACTTCACTGTTTATTTGTTGTTGTTACACATGAGCTATTGTACATCTTAGTTCAGACTACTTATTTTTTGTCATTACTTTGCCATTGTTTTTTTGGTGAAGTTTTACTTTGCTGCTGATGCTGAAACATTTGGGATAATTCTGTTTCCTCCACTGCTTGTGACTAGTTTTTGTCTATATAATCTCCCAGCTGAGTTTTCTAATATATTTACTTCTCTGCAAAAACAGCTACTAAATTGTTTACCCTCTTTTTCCAGTGGGAAATCATCCTCCACCATCTTAGATAATCAGCAGCTTTTAGCAGTCCAGGCATATTAAAAATTTGCTATTTATTGTAGCCAATGCTATGCGATTATAGTATTTTAGCAGCTAGCACATTTTTTTATTCATTAAATATAACAAAGGCCTATTGTGTCCAATGTGGGAAAGCAAATAATTTTTAAAATGTGATTAATTGTGTAAGTGTGGACCTTTTAAGTATATGTGGCAAACCCTATGCTATGAGAATGGCACTTACTGCTCTCTCAGCATGAGTCTGAAGAAGTAAACAAAGTTAAAATACAGCCGATAGTTTCCCTGGCATTCATTAACATAGCACAGAAAGCAGAAACTGGCCACATTTTATATAAAAAGACTCTAGAAATCTGTGTCTACTTACATTAACATTAGCCAATTGGTGGGTGCCAACTATGCACATAGCATGTTTTATTTATAGGTCTATATAGTAGTCAAAAACATTCTATCACGGAAATGTGTTATTCATTAATTCATATTTTGCTCAGCCTTACTTTACTTCTTGAACCCATCCAGGTGTTTTTTAAGCGATGAGGGTAATTTAATACCAAGCAGCATTCACATTCACCCTATTTTTCAATTCCATGTAACTAAATATTCCTCCTAATTTTGTCTCTTATTTACCTTTAATTAGCTCACATATATTGCAAACTAGAGTTTCCCTGTGTTTTTATGACAAAATTCCACACAATGGTAAAAAATAAAGGTGGAATAAATGGTCAACTTACTGAACAGAGTATTTGACATTAACTTTTCCTCATATATCCATTCTCTTTTTCAACTGGAATGGCAAAGATTGCTTTAGATATATGCTTCTGGAGCCTAATTTGTTTTAAAGTCTTCATTTAAAATGTTTAAAATGTTCATTCTAGCCTACTGTTTCAAAGCTCTGTATGAGATCTAGTCACACATTGCAGAACATAGATCATATCAAATGACCTCAACAAATCCAGCAACATGCAATGTATATGTGTTTTCACTAAAGGAGCTTTATAGGTTTCCATGACTTAACCTATGAGGTTTAAGTGGGTTTAAGGAGGAAAAACAAACCCCTTTTCTTGTTGGTTCTTTTTATCTTAAATGTGAATGTGAGCTTGGCATAATCTAATTTTAATCATGAGGAAAAATTAAAACAAATTTAAACCAGCAACAATATATCAACACTAAAATGCTGTCAATTATTGCTTATTACCATATTTGTCACGTACATCAGTCATATGGTTGTTTATGAATAGCCATAAAGCAAATTCTTCCACTTGCAAGGCACACAATCTTTGCCATTCACAGATGTATGTAAATACTGGTGTCAAAGCTGCTTCTGTAACACCACCACTGGAGAGTAAGAGAGAAATCTTGCTGCCATTAAGACACACAAGACTTCAGCATCTGAAGAAAAATAACAGTTAAGCCAGCAGTAACTTTTTATAATTGCACTTGATAAAGGAAAAAATGTCAACATTGTAAATGATTTCTGCTGGAGAGCAGTGTTAAATTGGGGTCAAAGGCTTTTAAAGAAAATTTACAAATTTTTGCTAACATCCTTGAAATACAAAACTTTTTTTTAAGCCTTTCTTGCTCAGCAAGTCAATAGTTTCCTGTTAGATATTTTTGCTTTCTTTAAATTTATATTTGAATTTATTTTGATTTCTTTTAACTTATTTATTTTGTTTTTTAAAACTAATGACCATGCTGTCGCGTCTTCTACATGTCTCAGTTCTGAGGTATAGACAGACTGAAAAATGTTGGTTTTCCACTTATGTGGAAACTATAAACTTTCAACCACTTACAATATACTTCCTGAGATTTACAGCCCCAGGTAAACATGTCTTGTTTTGTGGAATAATACAACATTCTAGAAGGGTTTCATCTGTAACCAACATTTCTTGGTCTTCTCTACAGACTTTCCAGAAGGATTTAAGAGGGTGCAACCAGGCATTTGGAAGGATGAACACAACAATTTCAATTCTGCAAAATCCTATTTAAAAACTTGAATGTTGTATTTCACAGTTTGACTTTTAGAAGCCTCCAGGAGCAGTATCACTCATCTGTCTTGCTTTTTGTATGATTGTTAAGGCAATAATTATATTAAAAAAACAATCAGGCTGATTCTAACTCTTTCTGTTTCCTCAGCATATATGAGATTTAAGCGCTCATCTCTTCAGACTTACCCATCTGTAGAGGAATCATGGTAAAGTGATTCCATTCCTTAGCTCAGAGTTTCTAGATAGAAAGACTGCAGCTGCTCATATATTTGAAAAAGACAAAATCAGGGTCATATTCTACAAAATGAGGCTAGGTTAAGTCTGAAGGACCTATTGATCAGACTGAGGGACAGTTGAAGAAAGCCAGAGCATTTAGATAGAAACACTGCCTTGGGTGAAACCCCCTTGTTTGAATCTTTACACTGACTTTATCAGCTGCCTGAAGTCCTGAATGAAGGACTCTTTGCTACTTCAGTGAAAAACAGACTTTCTTTAGCAGCATTTCCCTATAAATAGTAGTGGCTATAGTCATTTGCCAAACACTGACTTTACGAGTCATGAAAAACGTTTGGTCTAGCATTGAATTTAGGCAGAGATTAGGTTTCCATATCCAAAACAACTGTCCTTAATCATTACACATCCTGCGTTTTGCTATTATTCATGTCTACATGGATCATAACCTTAGTCGAATTGAGCCTATCTCTAAAACAGTTTAGGACATCTGGAAGTCCCTTGAGAGGCCTGGTGTCTTACACACTGGCAGAGGAATCCCAAAACACTTTGTCAACAGCAACAAGTTTAGCACAAAGCAGAGCACCAGAGCCACTTTCACTAAATAAAGTTATTTTCAAAAAGAGTAACCCTTCACTGTTTGCATGATTAGTTACTGCTAGTGAGCGATTAAAGCACTTTCCCAGGAAGAGGGAGCTTGATTTCAGCTCCCTTACTCAGTCCAAGACATCCAGACTTCCTTCTGTCAGGAGAAAGGGAAAACCACGCCTGCAGTGTAAAAAGAATTACATATCCCTGGTGCAGAATTGTGCCAAAGATGAAACGAGTTAGAAACAAAACCAAGAGCAAATGCATCCCTTTAGGGCATATTACTGAAATGGGAGCTACCTGCTGACAGTTATTCTTGTCTTTAGACAATGTTATTGTCCAAGACAATTTTTAAAAGGGAAAATAGTTCTGCTTTCTGCTGAGGCTATTGCTGTTCAAAGTCTGCAGTGTTAGTCAACACTTAACACTGAGGACATATCCAGACTTTGCATCAATGTTTCCTCTTCCAGTAGGAGCCTGGTCCTAGACATATGTAAAAGGACAAAATAGTTATTTTGCACAGAAAGAACTGAGAAAAAAATAACATTTTTCCCATCTCTGGTTACAGACCATGTGCAATTTTGAATCTGATGGGCCAAGAGAAATATGCCTTTTATTCTACATATATCCAGATTTTTTCTAACTAGTTTTTAATACCAAATTAACAAGTGGGAGTCCTTCAGGATATGTATATAATCATGGAATTTCAAACCAAAGCAGAATTTGGTTTCCCATATTGCCTTGAGGTACCCTTTTGTGAAGACAGTTGTATAAAATTAGGATGATAAAGTGTATGAATCTTCTGGAAGCTGGTAAACTCTGTCTTCAACAACAGTGATCCATGTACACACAGAATATCCACATAAGCTGGTTAAGCTGCTCTCTGTGTTTTGCCTGATGTTCCTCAATAACATTTACTAACAATGCTGAATCATCCATAACATGTGTGTAAACAGTTAAGCTGCAGGTGTTTTTCAGGTGCTACCACACCGAGATTCTGAGGACTCCACCAATTCAGTTTCTGATTGTTTACAATCTCCTGCTGTGCCTGCAATATGCTTGAATTGTACTTAAAACACATAAATCTGCCTTCAAAGGCAGCTTGGGAGGCAAAAGTGTGGCTAGGGAATTTTAAATGGAAGGGACAAGCAATGGCTACAAAGAGCTCAGTTTTTAGTAGTAGGTGTTGCAGTTTGTTCCAATTACAGCACACACTAGAGTGTGAAATGTTCATGCCAATCTAGTAAAGAGAAAAAGTACATGCAATGCTGAAATTAACACCTTTGTAATTGCAGACAAGCTCCTTTACTACTATCCAGCAAGTGCAGCTGAGGCAGGTTTAGAGAAATGCAAGCATAATGGGTTGTGGAAGAGATGTTAGTTTTTTTTTCAATCTGACTAGCTAACTGGATGCTTTGTCAGTCAGATAAAATAATTTGCATTTCTGAGGAGAAGAATTTAAGAGTTCACTATGTCTCAGTGTGTGCTTTGTCTATATTTACCTCATCAAAAGCAAGACAAAAAGGGGCTTTTTTTACTGTTTCTTTCCCTCATGTACCAGTAAAATCACAAAACTATACATTTGGCATTCTTCAACATAATTTATAGTTCTTTTTGCAAATCAAGCCAGTAACAGACCATCACAGAGGCAAACATGCCTTTCATTTGCATTAAGTAGCTGTCTCAGACTCATGGCAAAATGAACAGCTGGATATCCCCCAATATGGTCCCTCACTATTCCCACACATTCTTGATGACTCATCCAGGAAAATATCACTGAGTGTGTCTTTTAATTTTATTCATGTTTCCACTATAACCCTGCAGAGGCTTCTTAGTGATTGTAAGATTATTTTAGTTAGCTTCACTTGCCAAACAGATCTTTCCCCACTTTATTATATCGTCATTATTATTTCTTCTGTATAGGAAGTATATTGCCTCATATCATATATCAAAACATTACTAATGCCATTAAGACAATGCCAAGACTAGTCATGTGATAAGCATGAAAAAGCAGTTCAGTTCTTCAGAGAGCCTTGACCAATTAGCTGACTAGTTTTGCATGCACATGCCAAATCCAGAACCAGACATCCTGTCCGGGATAGAAGGAGGAACCTCTTTCTTCTGATATAAAGCCTGAGGAGCAATGACACCACCTTGTATCTGAGGATCTTTTGAAAAAGCAGCATGCTCTCATCCAAATACTTTCTAGATATTGCCAATGTCAGAATAGATGCTTCCATGCAAGAAAAAATTTAACAAGGTTTATGTAGAGAAAACTTTTGACATGGCTGTAACTTTTATGTTTGCATGGGTGTTTTTTGCATAAAGAAGAGGAAAAATTCATTTATGTCACAAAGGACAGAACTAAGATCACAGGCAACTGTAATGCTGGTATTTCCTAACGTTTTAAACTTTGCCTCTGCAATCTCATGATGCATTTGACAAAGTATCTTCCTGTAATATAATGACAAATCTCTTCACAACAGGTCATGTCTCTTGGTCTCTAAGTCCAGGTATCTCCATCTGCTTGTGTAGGTAACCGAGGGCACTACAGTTCTGAACTTTACTGCTGTTTTGTTTTGGTGGGTTTTTTGTGTGTTTTTATTTTATTTTTTTTGTTTGATTTATTTTTTTATTTTATGGGGAATCTGAAAGCAAAATGCTAAAACAATTGAAATGCTTTAATTTTTACCCTTTCATCTAATTAATGTTTTCTGTTAATCACAGTATACTACATATGAAACAAGAAATGGATGCATAGATTGTAATATTTACTATCACTGTTAGCAGCAGCCTGACTAGAATTATAACCTAGGAAGAATTAGTGTTTGGTCTTCCCTTGCTGCAGTCTATGTTGCTTTTCATTTGTATATCTTAGCAGAAAATACAGTGTATCTAGTCACCATAGGAACACATTCCCCCTCTGCTCTATTATCACATATTTTCCCCTTGACTTCTGTAGATTGCAGTGCTTTCTACTATGTTGTCAAGATATGTAGGGGCCAATTTCCTCTGCATCTAAAAGGAGTTATGACAAACATGAAAGCAGCCCTGTTTCTTAACTCTTGGAATTCCATGGCTTTTCATGTAACACAAGATTTTCAACAGTATACCTGCAAAACAATTCCTCCTTTTCTTACCTTTCTAGCAATACTGGTCTTGAAGGAAGGGGTTCGGAAATTGTGTCAAATACTTTTTAAGGAAAAATGCTGTTTCTTTTTGCAAAAGCTTATGTCCCATTATGCATCATGAGCTCCACTCTGTCTGAGCGGTATGGCTCATCATTAGTCACGTGTTGTGGTGCAATGGGAGAAAGTTTGCCAAGAAGCCTAGCCCATATGAAAGCATGGGAACTGGGGGGTACTGCACAGATTCCCATGAGGCAGAATAGGCCGAAACAGATTAATGTTGAACTGACTTGAAACACAGTGTTTGGGTTTAGTTCAAGAAAATAAACCACTTTGATTTAGTAAGTCAAAACTAAACATAGACATTTCCAAATTGAATTATTTTGGAATATTTCATTAAAAAAAAGAAATTGTGATATTTCAACTTTATATTGTTTTCTGAAGGAAAATCATGCTGAAATACTGGTTTTGCCTGTGGGATATTTTCTGTTCCCAGTGAGGAAAAAATAGCTTATACCAAAACAACAAATTAATTCAAAGTCAATCATATCTGTGTATTGTATTCAGTGCTTTTGTTGCCAATTTCTTTTTCAGTTTAAAATGTAATAAGAATTAGTGTACATACATAAGGAGAATGGGATAAAAACATTTCCAGCTTATTGAGTTAATGAAATGTGAAAAAGACTTCTACTCCATCCATAAAAGTCAATTAGATAATTCAAACTTAAAAAGTAACAAAGTTTTTATATAGAGACACAGCATAGCCACAGGAATAAATTAAATGTTTAAAATGTTGCTTTTGACGTGTTCTTGTCTGCACTTATAAAGGAAGTTAAGATAGTTTTAAGAGTTCATCTGGTTTAGGAATATGGAAATACTGACCTGAATTTTCTGTGATTGAAAATCAGCTTCTACTATCACAGGTAATCATACTGTATTTTTTTTTTGGGGATGAACTAATGAGACGACCTTAAAACTATTTAGTTTTCACTTCTACTAATCCTAATTGGACAGTAATCCTTTTCTGCTACAAACCACTTAGCAGAAAGCCACAATTTATTAATTATTAATATTTACAAAATATTACTGCAATTACATTCATTCAGCAAAAAATTTTCTTCCTCTATTGTTTCCCTTTGTGATAAATGGACTTTACAGCTCTTGATCACCCCTAGGTTTTTTTTTCATCAGCTATACTTCTGCTTTCATGCTCATTCCCATGCAGGCCTTCTGCTCTTGTGCCCACATTCATCATCACTTTCAGAGCAAAACCCTGAAGCAGCAGTTGGTTGGTTGTGCCAACCACCTCTTTGTCGGAGAACACTGTCTCAAAGGCTGTCAAAACAACGAGGATGAACAGTTTCAAGCAAGTGAACAACACCAGAAATGGACAAATACCTCAGAACTCAGAAGCTCATGTTTTAAAAGATGTTTTGTAGCATAGATAGTGATTTATTGTATTAGATAGATAGTTATTCTCCTGTATGCTGTATTCTGATTAGTGGTGGTTACCCAGTTACCGGTCTCCTATTGGCTGTGTATTCCCTATTTTTTCATTGGCTGGCTTGTGACGTAACCCAGCGTCATCATGTGAAGCTAGCCACGTCCCATCTGTATTCCCCTCCTCCCCTATTAGCCCTTCCCCTACTTGCCGCGATCCACCCCTAACTCCTCCCACTTTCCAAGCTTCTCCCTGAAACCTATATAAGTCCCATGCTCTCTGAATAAACCAGTTCTAGCCTACATCCTACCATTGGCTGGGACCGTGTCCTTTCTTCCGTATGGCACGCGGCACCTCTTCATTACATTTATTCCCTCTGGCCCATCATGTTGCCTCTCTCCTTCTTTACTGCTAAAGAGCATTTTACTACATGCTAGTTGGTAGCCAGATCTGGTGAAAGGAGGGGCTGTCCTTTCAGACTTAGATTCCTTAAGCGTTCCTCAGTGACCTTTCCAATTTGCTCTAAGACTACACATCTGCTCTTGAGGCCTGGCTTTACTGAGAAAGCTCATGGTTGCATAAGCTGAATCCATCTTTAGACTTTCCTCAGGGCTGGCTTCTTCTTGGATTTGTGTATCAGACTCCCCAAACCACATGCCAGAGTCTCTCTTATTCCCCATCTAGGTGAGATAAAAAGTTGCTTTCACCAGCAAAACACATTGAAGTTTTTCTCAGTTTAAGTAATTTTAATATTATTAATCAGATTAACTCCTGACAGGCTTTTCTTCCAAATACAGTGCATCTCCATAGAAACACAGAACTGCATGGAAAACTGAATATTGAACATACATAGTAAAAAATCATTTAAAATGCTATTGAGGCATGTTTACTATTCAGATACAGAGAAGTTATTAATTGGTAAATCCATATAATTTACAAAGCTAGCACTTGCAAGATCACTCAAAAGGCTTGGATAGTTATGTTTTCCTAACTTTTAAAAGGATTTAACAATTCTGGCATGTTATTCAAAAGTGACTGTCACTTTGGATCAAAGTGTACTTTTGAAACAAATTTAACCCCACTCAACAGGACTTCACACTCTGGAGTGGTCCTGGAGTGCACAGAACCAGATCTTGGAACTGGAAACTGGAAGATGTGCCCTAGGAGTCCCCATTACTGACCTTCAGCATCTGGCAGGTATTTGTCCCCAAGATCAGGCTAACATGAGCCAGAGTGACATGTATTGAGCAGTAGATCTTTGTCTGCCTCCACATCCAGTCCTATCAGGACAGTAGTTGCTAGTGAAGACAGAGTCCCAGCGTCTCAGGTTGTGTGCTTTGCTGTCTTAAACATTTGTGCACTCTTACTTACAATCAAATAAAGCTCCAATACAACTATAGCCACTCCTTTTACATTTTGAAACCTTGGGCAGAAACTTTCTTTTTTGCTCCAGTTTTTCCAATATGAAACAGATGTGTCTATTTAAATTACTTGGTAAACAGACTCAAAAGAGTGGATAAAGTTCTTTCAAGATCATGGATATTTAACTTATTTATGCATACTTGTTGATACAACATTTTGTTCCAAACATAATATTGATATTTTGTATTTTTATGTGCCTGTTAAAATCATAATATATTCCTTACTTGGAGTAGAGGTTGAGTTGAAAAATCAGAAAAGAAAGGGATACATGGAAGTAAAATTATTTGATTATCAAATGTATCAGATCACGTTGACAGTCTAAATTTGTGCCTGTTGAAAGGTTTATTCTAAAAGTTGCTGTTCACTTTTAACCCTCTTTGAAGTCAATTAAGAGCTGAAGCCATACTCAGACCCTTACTGTTGAATAGCAGATTCCCTACTGCCTATGTATATTGCAATTATCCTTGTTTCTATAATTACACTATGCAATCATCAGCTGTCCAGGACAAGATCCTTATTAGGCTAATAGCATAACTTAAAGGGGTCAGGGTGCCCTTTTCACATACACTGTGCTTTTGTGGAAAAATGAGTTCACTAAAACAATTATACATTGATCATAATTAAACAGCCACTCCAAAATTTCCCATGTTTAGTTTATAGTTGTAGTCTAGAGATGACTTTAATCCTGCTTCTTTTTTTTTTTGTATACTTGTTTGTTACTTAGAGCAATGTTGCTGCATTCAGTCATAATTTGTAATAAGCTATTAAACTTCTACTGCAAATGCAACTTCAGTGCAAAAATCTCACAAATAATGTGAATAGAAGCAGCTCATCCAACAACAAACTCTTGAATGCTTCTGTCTATAATATTTTAAACAGATAAATTAAGCAAACATTAGGTTTGCTCCCGTTGATGATAATGAGGAAGATAAACTATGCTTTTACATAATTTGAAGAATCTATTTTTTTCTGCGCCAAATACTGACCATTCTTACATCAGCTATCTGAGACAGGAAATTGAGAATTAATTTTTTTTTTAGGTTTTGCACATTGCTTTTATATAACAGAGCAAGTAAAAATATGAGGGGTTTGAAAGAAGGAGTAAGTTGTGATGATATGTAGTGAATTACAGTATTTTCTCATTTCTGACTCTTTACAAAAGACATGTCAAAAGTTTTTAAGTGAAGTTTTTTCTGGTTTTACAAAGTGTTTATTTTCTATCAAATCTATAAATGCAAAATCAAAAGAATAGATACTTGTATTCCAATCAAGGCAGTCTAAATGATCAGTGGAAAAGCATACTTTTGTCTATATTGTTTTGTTTTTCTCCCTCCCCCCCCAGGTTTATTTTCATGGTTTTACACTGTTTTCCATAATTATTACATTGACTTTAGATTGACATAATTCAAGAAATCATGCTATCTGTAATTTTTATTAAGTTTCAGCACTGCTGTTTGGCTCAAGGCTTAGTCTTGTAATCACTGGGAATTTTTGTGGCTGGATTACACTCTGGTCAATTTTTCTCTGATTGCCCCGAGTATTAACTGTCCCAGTTGCATCTTCTATCTCCACTATTACCATTCCTGGACCTTTTTTCCTCTACTGTCAGTGTTCGGTAGCTCAGGATCAGGTTTGCTCTTTGGGCATTATTCACATGCAACATCAATACTTTTCCTTATACAATAACTTCTTGAATGGTTATTTTCTAAGGCCAGAAGTACGAAATGATAAAACAAACAAACCAACCAACAAAAAGTAAAGAATGAGGTTTGAAGAAATTATTGCACAGAGAAATATTTATAACAGATATGGGTCCTTCTGACATAAAACCTGTTTGGGAAATTGTCATCAGAGTAATTGGATGGAAAAAAACCACTTCTGCAAAATGGAAGTTTTTCAAAAGGAAATGTAGAGTGCAATTAGAAACATTACTACTTGCAAAATCAAAATTGAATATACATTCTGGGCTAGATTTCATTTAAAGTAAAATAGTTTAATTTGCTGGGAAAAAAAATATTTTTTTTATAAAGTCAGTTCTTCATTTGATTTCACTTACCCAAAACCTATTGTACTTCACAGACTTGCAAGAATGGCAGCTTAGGTTTTTTTTTCTTCTCTGTGAAACAGGCAGAAGAGGAAAAACACTCATGCTCATGGTATTCAAATGTATTTCCAAAGACTTCACAAGCTATGATGTGTCTTCTCATTCAGGTAGTGCACATTTACGCTTCCAAACCTGTTTTTATAGATCTTAAAAATGCCAGCTGTTCTTAGTTTTAAAAAGATAGGTAGTTGATGAGTATTCTGACACATGGCCTGCTCCTAACATGAGTGATGCCTCATTCTTTTGTCAGTTTAACACACATAATTCATATCCAAGGGCATTGCTTTGACTCATTGCTCCCAGGTGGGGAGGATAACAAGAGGTTGTTAGGATGCAATGCCAATATTTTGGTGACAGACTATGTGTAATCCATTGCTGAATGACATGTAAGGCTCATGTGCATATGAATGTTTTTTTTTCAAAATACATAAAACTTTGTTTACTTCCATGGATTGATGATGATGGAATCTTACAATTTGCCTCATCATTAGAATGCCTATGATCTTTCACGTTCTTATGGGAAAACATCTGCCTGCAAAAATGTCTGCATAGTTTATGTGTCTTTTCCCAGTTTCTAATAGAAACTGTATTAGTTGTTAGACTTGATGTTGATACTTTACAACATACATTGCCATTTGGTTTGTAAGACACAAAAGAATTGTAAGCAATTCAGATGAAATATAGGTACAGTAATGGTCTGAGGTTTTACATCAGAACTCCTTCACTTGTTTCGCAATGGTTTTCTTAAGTGTACATCTTAGGAAAGAAAAATCAGAATAAATGAGGCTGATTAATACAAAGGTATTAAGTTTCATACAACTGCAATCTCTCATCATGAAAGATTACATTAATAGTTAGCTTTTAAGTTAGTCCTTAATGTCTTTGCTTTATTGTTTCCTACTGGCATATTTTAATTAGTATTCAAAAAAATAGGCTCCTTAATGTCATAAACTACTCAAGAGCCTGATTAGCTCCACAATTAAATACATACAGTATCATCCAATGTCTAACACTAAAAAATCTGACAAAATGCTATGTAGCTGGCTATTGTGTCATAATGTCTCATTTTCCAGCAACTATCAAAATATGCATTTGATGAGCTATTGAAGTTCACTGTCTGGTCAGCAACAGGATTATGATGAAATTCATCATTAATAATACATTGTAAATATTATGACTACTAAAAAAGATAGATATATTACACTGTCAGACTTGTGGGAGTAGATGCACACTCTTCCTGAAGACATCTTCTGACCTGAAACTAGAAGTTGCTCAATCTAGTCTCGGTCACAGCATGTTCATTCTGTTATCATATGTAAGTGAAGATTTCTCCCTTGGGAAGTAAGCACAAAAATATCAAATTTTTTTCACTGCTGAAATTAATGAATATGACATGGGATAACTTTTGAGCTTCTTACAAAAATAGTAAGCTGTACACTAACCTGGTGCACTAACCTAGTGGAAATACTCATTTGTCTAAAACCACCTGGTTTGGTGGAAGATTTTAAGTTGAATTTTTTTTTTTTAAAGATATTTACATCATACACTGGATATAGGTTGGCATTGTAAGGAGATAAAAATAGGACATGCCAAGGTCCTCAAAACTGTCTAAGGAAGAAACTTAGTAAGAGCATCTATCTGATATGGATACTTTATCCCTTGCCTCTTGAAAGTGTAGATATTCTCTTACATTGTCTGCTACTTAAAACCCCCAGATAATTTCAACCTACATGGACTCAGAAATAGTTAAATCAGAAATAAACAGAGATAGCTATGATTTTTACAAAAGTAATGCTCCACGAATCTCTGCTTTCAAACAGTTAAGCATAGTGTGACTTTCATCATGTAGGAGTCATGACAGGAGTCAGGAAGTTTAAAACATTTTCAGCACTTTGTTTTGCATGGTATGATTCAGGGCATTATAGCAGGCTAAGAGAAACTCTTAACGGTACTATTGTGCTTGCTGGATGGTAGAGGGATACATCCTGAGTGTTGTTTTCCCCCAAGACATGTTTGAAAAAGTATCTGAGTAATTGCACCATTACTCCAGTAAAGGCTTTGCTTCTGATTCCTGGAGTTTAAAATACAATTCAATGTTTAAATAAGTATTCTCTTTGGTTGCTATACATCATCTGGAAAGATGTGAATTTTTGGAATGACTCAGCAACAAACCCAGTCTTAGTCAGCAAGGTTTTTTCCTTGGGATCACTTGTGAAGGCTAGAAAGCTATGTTCACACCCAGAGAACAACACAGTTCAACACATGTAGAAAATAAACAGACCCTCCAGCTTCAGCCCAGTCCCATGACCCCTGTGTACAGAGCTTAACCTTCCAAAAGGCATTCAACTTCGTTGGGTCACTGGAGGAGGGGTGAAGATGTCTTGTTTGCTGGAAAATGCCACGGTGATCAGGGAAATCTTTTGAGACAATATCCTGATGCAAGCATTTACCTTTGTGTGATATGCCTATGTTATTTCATGCCAAAGATCAAGAAATGACACTCCTTTCTGGGAAACTATTACCATCCATCAAATGCTACTTGTTCAGTCACTTTTGATAGAGAGTTGTAGTACCATACTTCAGAGATTTAAAGGTGTGTGGGGGGGGAGTGTGTGAAGTGCATTAAGAAGCACACTCTTTGATTTTTTAAAAAAAAACAAAATAAATACAAGCATTAGAAATTGTAAAGCCATTTAAATTAGGAACTGTAAACACTTTAAATTGCAGTAGAAAATGTATTTTTTGTGTGACATGGGACAGTAACAGATACCTGATATGCAGTGGAAAGGTCTGTTAAATATGAAAGTCAATTTTACCGTTTGAGATTTGGGTTGAAATTCCCACTAGGGGATACCTTTATAGATCTCATTTTAGTGTATTATAGTCATACCATTATAAAACCATCAAATGCAATTTGGCACAGCATGATACTTAAATGGTGGCCTGAAATTAACAGACTGAATTACCAACTACAAGCACCCAAGGTTCTTTCTAAATTGGAATTCGGATAAGTAAACTAAGTGCCTTACTGAGTTCTGTACTTTTATATTACCAATCTCTGTTTTCTGTGCTTTAAATGCTTTCTTCAGTTGTCCTTTTCTTGAACTTCCAGAGTATTTAACCACTTAAAATGGGAGAAAAAACTGAGAGCAGGATGCTGTATTAGGTACTTACAAGAGATAGTGTTTTTACATTTGTAAACTATCTTGTAAAGAATTTTAATTAAAATAGCTACATCTTGGCATCTGTGAGGTCTAGAGCAATTAGCTGCTTTAAACTCCATTTTCTCCTCTTGCTGCCAATTAAGCAAAACTTGTGTGCAAAAGTAATGGTTGCCTCAGTGACAAAATCAGAACATGCTAAATAATGTGATTAAACTTGTTAAAAGCCAAAATAAACACTTATAATTATCTCAAGAAAACCTGCATAGCCAAGTGAGAGCTCTATAAAGTGAAACTCTGCATCCATAATTTCAGACTTTCCTACACAATAGATCATAGTTAAAGATCTGTTAACAGACCTCTGACTGCTGAACTGGGCAGCTTGTGGTTTTCTTCTAAACCTATTGGCATAATGTGGATTTATGCAAGAGGTGCAAATTGGAAGTTGTCTGCTATTGGAGCCATTGGCAGAACAGAAATAATACTGTAGGGTTAGCAGCATGAAGTACATTGCTTTGAAATTACACAGCAGGGTTTCTGCTTGTTGCTCCGCTTGCCTTTAAGACCAAGGTCTTATACTGTCTGGCCATGATTAAAATCAAAGTGTAGGCCTCTTTGCTGGGTGCCAGTAAATGAAGGTGAAAAACAGAAACAATCTGGATTCTTAATTATTTTAAAATGCAACATAGGCAAAAAAACTAAGATGAAAGCATTTGTTACTAATCTATCCTAATTATTCCACATAAAATGATTTCCTAAAGAGACTTATATCTTGAGATAGTCACTTTCTATGACTATGCAAGATCTTTTTTATCATATAATGTCTTTTACTTAAACTTAGGCATGTATATAGGAAATAAGAACTGACGAAGAGTTTAATTGACAGGGTTATTTATATCCAGGTTCAAGGTTACATCAAACCTTGAAATAAACAAAGATACCACACTGAATTTACTGAAGAATAAATGACCATTAGCTTGGTCTGCTAGTACAAAGGTGCACATTTGGAAATGCTCCATTCTCCTGTCATACTACAAAAGTAATTGTGGGTATGTACACACCGGCAAGTGGGATCAGAAAAAACAAAGGACAGTGACATTAGAAAATAAAGATATGGTAACAATATAGGCAGCCTCAGTGTAAATCTAAGGCTTTCTACTCTGAGAATTGCATCCTTTTTTCAGTCACTGTAGTCACCTTTAAAGTAAAATCATAGCAAAATAATGGTATTTGACAGAAAGTCTATGCTAAAAGTGGACAGTGTGAGAGCTATCTACTCTGCTGTCAGTTTTGCCGTAAGTGAACAAGGGGTTTTTTCTTTACTTGTCAGTCTATTCCAAAGTACTTGCTGTCAGAATATTTTTTCTAATCAGCTCTTGGAGGTCTTACTGATAGACAGACCTCTTGACTGAAATGAAGATGCTGCAGGCATATCTGGAGACAGTCAAGGACAAGCATTAAAGTTGATGTGTAAATTACTTACCCACTTTGACTTTGGACTTATTTAACATGTAATCTTTTAGTTTAGACTACAATGCTTGAAAGTCAGCTTTTTGAGCTCATATGAAAAGTACCTAATTTTTTCCTAGTCTAGACTTCTTGTTAGTGATGTCTTTTCTCTCATTAGGCAAATGCATGTTTTCCAGGTTACCATCACAAAAAAGTAGATTACATATGAGAACAAATGATTAAAGGAATCACTTTGAAATGTATTGCATTTGCCTGTTCTTTTAATATATTTTTACCACATTTTGGCCACTTTTTTTCTTAATAAATAAAAGCCCATTTAAAGTCATCCAGTTTGTTGAGTCCCAGACAATTACTTACAAATAAAATTTTCCATGCCTTTAAATCTACAGGAAAGAGAGTGAGAGCTTTCTTTCATGCACTAGTTCAGAGCAGTCCCTGATGTTAAATTTATTCCTAACTCATGGCTTCTGAGTAGCCTTCTGAAGTCAGTTCTATTAAATGGGCTTGCCTCTGGTCCAACTCTGGCAGGACTATATCGGGTAACGTTGGTGGGAGCAGGAAAGGTGAGCTCCTTTCTCACCTCCTCCCTGGGAGTGCGGGGAGGGGGGGATCATCTGTACTGCTTGCCTACTACCATACTTGAATACAAACATATATTTAAGACCACTGAGGGCAAGAATTTAAGAGCAGAATTTCTACTTGAGTTTCTACCTCTTTGGGAAGACCCTTGTAATCTTTTCCTATTTTGCCTCTTTCCCTTAAAAGAAAATCTCATTACTGTTAAGAAACCACATTGTTTGGATTTTGCCCAGTATGTTGAGTAGATGCTGTTGCAAACTTAGCCACATAAAAATTGCTGTTCTCTCTTAACTTCTAAAGCATATAATGCAATGCTCACTGGAAAGTTTTAAAGTGATTTAAGGAAATACATTTCCCATCTTTGAAAGTTGCAAAAACTCCAAATAATTTAATAAAATGAATTAGAAAATAGGTAGAGAAAATCCCTACTAATGCTAGCCAAGCTTGTTTTCTGCAAAAACTCACAAGACCAACATGCAGTTTTTGCCCTGTAATATTCCAGCTCTGGTGCTAACAGTAGAAATTGCAGTGAATGCAAAACCCTTCACACCACTGCTGCCAGTAGTGCAAAGAACTGCGGCAAAGCTGGCGCAAAAAATTCACTGACAGACACAGGATTTTAATGACTATGCGCTCTCAACCTCTTCACACAGCTGCTGCCATGAGAACAACCGCATGAGGGATAAAAAAGCAAGCCTAAGCGGAAGAACTGTCAGGAAGGAGGTGCTCTCTTCACATCACAGTCCATCAGAAAAGAAGATGAAAGCAAACAGCTGTGAAAACCAGATCTATTTCATGCAAATTCTGTAAAGACAATTTCCAACGCTTCTCTTTGAATTCTTCCTCTATTTCTTCAAGTCCCTTGTTGCAATTTGTCTAAGGTAAAGAGAGTTCTGCAAGTTGAGACTTAGGTGTTTTGCCTCCCATGTGTTCTCTGCAAAGCTGTTTTCCTAAGCATTAATTCTCATTCTTCTCCCTGTGCTTGGCCCATATTCCCTGTGAGACAATCACTTGTCTCTTCCTCCTCTTCCAACTATTTACACACTGTGCATATTGCATCCAGTATATTCACTGGTAGATCAATCCCAAAGTATCCATTAGAGACTGTTTCTGTAAAGGAACCCCTTCTGGGATGATTGTTACAGCCTGCTGACTCTTTGCAATATTGCCTGAACCTGATGCATGGACACAAAAAGCTGTTTTAATAGGTGGATACATCTCAGAAAGACCTTTTTGTTTAGTTTGTGATCTGACAGTTGGACACTCAGAACTTTGCCATAAAATAGTGAAAAATATTTTCACTAATATTTCACTAAAGGTCATTCCTTCCTCCTTCACATATTGTGTCTTGGTGCCTATTACCTGACTTCAGAAGTAATGTATCTAAAATTAAATTAATGTATCTAAACAAAACAATCAATTCTAGCTGCAAAAATCTTAAGAATATACAAAAGAAGGAAAATCTAAACCATACAAAACCAATCTGTTCAAGATAAAATTTTTCTCCTATGCCATTCCTGGTTGGTTGATGTTTTCAATTGTAGGTTTGTATACCTTATCTGAAACTTTTAAAATCCTATTTTGGAATAGTTACATATGTTTTAAAACACATTGGAAAAAAATAGTGTGGATGAATAGATATTTGTCAGGGCAAAGAAGAATAGTATAAGAGTGTATATTACTAATATAAAAATAAAACTACGCTGGTTGATTGGTAGAGGAGAGAAAATCTGTCAATTAATCTCAACTCCAAGTTAAAAAATAAAACAATTAAAAACATGGAAAAAGCCCATGGCAAAACAGTGAATTTGGCCCTAAGAGTACTACTATATATAATACATTAGGAATAATGTTGCCTTTGAGACCTGCTATGCTTTGCATCACAGTCTTGGCATACACCCATGGATAATTCACTGAATCTCCCCTTGGTCATTGAATGGGATAAAATACTCATCCTAATGTGATATAAAGATTGTTAACACTTTTGTTTTAATGTTTTAAGTTATGAAAAGGAAAAGAAAGTAAAATAGAAATTACTCTCAAACCCACATAGCACATGAAATACTGTGTGAACAAAAATAAATGTTGCCACCTCATTTTTATGCTCTTTAGGAGAATTTCTAAAGTAATGAAACAATGTAATACAGTAGCTTAACTTACATTGTCTTAGCTCAAGTACTTAGTAGTCTCATGGCCTGTAACTTGAAAACATAATTCAACCTTCTATGTAAATGGGAACACAGAGATTAGAAAACAAGATAATGATAAATGGCAAAATATCTAACTGTATAAGCCAATGGAAGGATCAGTGTAAGAGCTGTTTTTAATTAACATCTTAGTGGTCTGGAAAATGGAATAAAGACCATATTAAATAGATGATGTTGCTGATGATGTTGCAATGAAAGATCTTGCCAAAAGTAAAGCCAAGAAAATACAAAGGACCAGAGAGGTTAAACAAACATGACAAGGGAAGGAAACCCTCAACTGGTGGGAAAAAAACCCCCAAAAAACAACAAGGTGCTAGTTAACATTTTATAAAAAAGATAAAATATACTCGAGAAAGAAAGCAATTGCAGAGAAGAATTCATTTGGTTCATGCCAAAATAAAGTTAGACTTGTAGTTTTATCAAGATCAAACATCAAAGCAGTTGTTTTACTTTAGCTGTCTCTGTCATGGCAGGTGCAAACGAAAGTGTGTCTCTCTGACTACAGTCTTGCATAATTAAAAATTGATACTTATAATGAATTTCAGTGAACAAATGATGAAACACCTACAGTTCTGCTAACCCCAGTTTTTGAAGACTTGTGATTCAGGCTCATCTTCCTTATTGCAAGCTATAAAAAGCATCATATTTTAAATGTAGGAATTGCTCTGTTACTTTGGCTTTGGAAACATCAAGCATTTCATTTTAAGGTTTTCAGTGAGGCAGAGTGCTATGAAAAAAAACCCAAGCCAACTGTCTTTGCTGTTGTTATTGGTTTTGTTTCCAGAGGTGGAAAAAACCCTGAGATTTGCTCTTTCCATGTAATTTCAGGAGTTGGCACCTTAAAACAAACACATTATAAGGTCGCTAAAATCACTGGATCTTGCAACAGTACAGTATCTTGCAAGCTGTAGTGTTCACTTGCAGACACTATGACTGAAGTATGATGATTCAACTATGAGAATTTCCAAGAAAATAGCTAAATTAAGATAAAAGGCATCTCTTATTCGTAAGGACCCTGGGTAAAGTGGCTGTTACTGAGGTGTTGCTGTATAGTGATATGGCAGATGCTGACAGAGACCTGAAACATCTTCTGTATCTGGTTGCTCAGTTTGAGTATAACCTAAAGAAACTCATATCTGTCTGAATCTTAGAACAGACTTTGTATCTGCATATTAGGTATCCACATAGGACTATTTGTTTTCGTATTAAGTTTAATGTGCCTATGTATACACTTGCAAATTATCTATGTTTAATGTTCTGTAAAATATCATGCCTATCTATAAAAGTTGGAGGATTGGGAATGCGACAGTAATTACATATAAAATTCTAAGATAATACAGTATGTTCTTTGCTGGGCTACATCTAGTTGCAAAATCATTCTTTATTCAGCATGCTGCAGCTTAGAAGGGCTCAGGAAATGCATTTAATCCACTTAATATCTGGAGGTTATTAAGTATTATTATCATCATTTAATTTGATTGGAAAACTGAAGTGGACTGGTATGGATGTCATGAGTGGTAGTAAGGGGATTAGAATGCAAAATATAGCCAACACTGAAGTAATATGTCCAAGATAATGTTAATAATTAAGGTTGAGTTTTTACACAGTCCTATTGAAAACTTCAAACTTTGCCATGTTTTCCGCCAGCTCACTTTCTCTACTTATGCAAATGAACACCTCCTCTCTGTTTTCAAATGGCCTAAATTTCCAATCTGTTCTTCCCTCAACAGCCACTGCCACCAATCAGAGTTGAAAATATCCGTGCACATAGCTGATTCTGTCCACCTCTTCTGAAGTATTTGCAAGTCCTTGTACAAGCAATAAATTCCAACCTCCTTTTTAATGTAAAATACCTCTTGTTCCAACATGAGGGAGAGGTGTTAGATGTCAAATTAAAAAATCCTCCTGTAAATAAAACCGTCAGAAAATGAAAGAGATTTAAAATCAAATTTAGTTTTTGTAAATTAAAATCAAGGAAAACGTTTAGACATACTTGGTTACTAAAAAACAGAGACTTAGTAAAGTGAACTTTAAAGGATATGGGTGTACAAAAAAGATGGAGGCAAAGATTAAATTCATATTATGTTGGGCTTGTGATGCATGTAATATTCTGATTCTTTATATAATAAAACAAAGCATAAATAAATGGCTTTATAGTGCAACTTTTATTTTTAAAGTATAAAAAATCACCTAGAAAAAATGTGATTTTAATAGAATGATTGTAGAAAAAGTCTATTAACAATTTTTTTTTTTTGAGAAAATTTGGCAGCATTAAATGACTAGTAAAAGACAAAAGGGACTTAAAAACTTCATGTTTTTTTAAGTTTTTAAGCAGAATTTAGAATCTGGTTTGAGGTACTGACCTATCTAACAGACTTGCATGGAAAATAAAAGAAAATAGGCATCAATAGACAGGTAGAATTTATGTGCAGCTTCTCAAAGTACAGCAAGCAGGGGAAGGCTAAGGGCAGATGTACAATTTATGTCCTTGAGCAGCTTCATTAAAGAGAGTGGCTGCATACCAGAGACTTAAACGTTAAGGCTGAGAGAGTTCTGAGAATTACAACTCAAGTGTCATTAGCCTTTTCTGAATAAGGCAAAAAAACCCCTTTGCAACTCTATAATGTCCACCACTATAGAGAGATGTGCTAGACAAGCAAAAATTCTTACCATAACACTTTCTACCACATATTTTTATTTACATTAATTTGTGAATAAATGAAACAAAAAGCTATTCTTCTGACATGGTATATATTTAATTTCAAAATCATGTGCCATTATTAACCCATAATCTCTTTAAAGTATAATCACTGTCTTAAATGTAAAGCCACATTTAGGCAGGCCAAAAATTATTGAGCAACTGGCTGAAAGAAAAAAATGTTAATAATAAAAATCTTCCAGTGAATCAAAAGAACAAAAGACTTCCAAAGATAAGCTGGGGATGTTGGATGATCTTGATGCAAAAGGACATGTCAAGGAAAATCCAGAGCACTGCAAAAAGCAAAGTGAATTCTTTGCACTGGTATTCATCACTGAAGAAACCATACACACAACTTGTGCTTTCCTACAGAACAGTCTGAAGAACTATTTCCATCTGAAACATGAGTCAAAGAGGTCTGTTCTGTGGTGATAAAATAAGAAGGAAAAATTATTCAGCACCTAAGTGATATTTCCAGGAGTGTCAAATATACTCAGATAGGAAAATCCTGCACTAGTAATTTGGAAGTGTTAATTATTGGTTGAATTTGCTTTGATAGTGTCTTGACTTAGGAATGGTACTCCCCAATTTAGTGCCCCAACTCTCCCAAACCAGATCCTGCTACTGTAAAAAACTTAACTCTTTCCTGGCCTAGGACAGATACTACAAGAATATGATACAAATCTTTGTTATCTCAGATACTAAGCCAGAATTTTATTTCCAGACTGTCTGTCTTTATATAAGCCTAGATAGATGGAGAACACACTGGAACATGATATGCAGACATGATCCTTTTGGGAAGAGTTGGTAAGTTTTGCAGGTGTAGGTATGACTTGCAAGCCCAAGAGAGTTCTTTGAAAGAATGATTTACCTTGTGAATAAAGGCAAATCCAGCTTGTAAGGTGGAGCTGGACTTTTGTTCTCATTTGCCAGATGTTCTTACAGAAGCTGTGCCCTTACAGAGTAAAAAAGGAAGGACTTGTCATATAGTGACAACTGAGTGACAACTGCTTAAATGATAAGAAACAAAGGGTAGGAATAAGTGGTCATTTTTCTCTTGTGATGAACATTAGAAATATTCTCCCTCAGTGATCTGTGTTGATGCCTGTACTGGTAAAATGGTCTGGAAGATAGCCAAGTAAATGTGTGTCAGTTTGCAGGTGACACGGACTTATTTCAGAAGAACAGTAGACAGTGTTGGACTAGTAGGCGTAGAACTATCTTGTATTTGCCATAGTTTAAGTGAATATACACACGGAATTTCTTTGATGTGGTTCAGTTCTTTAAAATGCAACAATTCAGTCATAGGTGTGAATCACATATTTTCAACAGCTCCTAGACAACAGAATTATTGCAGGACAATAATTATTTCAGTAGTGCTACTGAATTGTTAGCATAGAACAGTATAAAAACAAGTATCTGGAGCAGCTGAAACAGGAGTTAGGGGATAGTTTTGTTTTTCTTAAAAAAGAAGGTATGTTTTGTTCTGTCATAGGCTGTATTCAATGCAGAGGCTACAACAGCATAAGGAGATGGGAAAAATTGTATTATGAATCTAACAAAAGTGTTTAAGCAGCCAATTTCTTAACACAATCAAGGACTAAGGAATAAAGTGCTCTGAAAGATATCTTGTTTTCTTGAAAATGGGGCTATGTGGACACAGGAATTAAATACCTTGGGAATTAACAAGGAGCTCTTGACTTTTCTGAAATATTTCCTGCATGCATGAAATCTCTATTTTCAAAAGAGATTTGATTAAAAACATGTTTTCTTACAAAACTGAGACTATCTGGTAATTCATATAAATGAAATAAAAAATTTACATGGATTTATTTACTTCTCCAGAAAAGCATAGCAGATGGGCTCATTATTAGTGTTCTTGAGGAGAAAGATAACTAAATAGTGGAAAATTGCAGTAATTTATGGAGAACTTGTTAAGAGAAAAAAGTATTACCAACAATTATTGAGACCAAATGCCTGCAATGATATATTAGGTCTTGGAGATGAGAGGCTGGTAAAAACCTGCATGCAAATAAAGAAAAGAATTTAATCTGAAAAGAAAAATCCAACAAAAATTGTCAGGCTACCAGAGCTTTTCTACTGCCTGGCAGTAGGTGCTCCACCCTGAGAGCACTGTTTTTAGACCCTTTCTTGCAGCTTTTCACCAAGTGTAACACAACCCTAACCAATGGAAGCAAGAAGCCATGACAGCAATCCCTACAAGCTTTCACTTTGTTCAAACATAAGACTATGGTACATTCAAGGGCCATTTGCATTCCATTAAGTATTCCTGATACAGTACTGGGACTGCTGGCCCTCATGAGGTTTATCACAGGGATAGGTATATTTTATTGTCCCTACACCAGTTTGAACTGGGTATAATTTCTTTCTTGTATTAGCAGATAGTCCTGCCCCTTATCAAAGTTTATTATTGATGTCCATGAACAGTGAACAAGTGCATGAGCTTTGTGCAAATCTACAGCTTCCTGCTCTTCTGGGTATCATGTCTGGGCAGCCTGGTATGCAAGGTGAGCCTTCCTGTACATACGACCTGACTGGAGCACTGCTAACTTTTAAACCCTTTTTTGGCTTATATCAATTTAATACTGTCTCTTCAAAGCACTCCTGTAGCCAAAAATATGGGAAAAAAATTATGAGTAGAGAGTAACGTGCTGGTTTCTATCTGGGTTTATGCAAACCCATGCAGATTGCTATGTTATGTCTACTGACACAGTAGAAAAAAGACAAAAATACACTCCAGCTGTCTGGTAAATTCAGGACCAAAGTATCTCCTCCTATTCAGACACAAACGGCTTCCACTGAGGTTGATGGGACCAGGGTGCTTACACTGTAGGGTCCCTAATTGTTTCTTGGCTGGCTAGTACTTGATATCAATACACATACAGACAGTATTAAAATAGATGTGCCATATCAGTATGATCAGCTAGATGATAAGCAATACCCTCACATTAGCTCTGTCTGGAGAATGAGATCTTAATACACAATCAAGGAAAGTAATTGTTAGAAATGTAATAATTGCACGTAGCTCCTTGATGAGTTACTGAACTTCAAGAACAAGCCTCATGTTTTTATGGGATGTAAGCCAGCAATCAGGTAGCAAGACTGAAAATCCTTGTGAAAGTTCTAAGTGACTTTAGACCTTCAACTGAGGATGAATTATTTGTTATGCTGACTTCATGTATCTTTTTCGATAGCTTTTGCTTTTTGGTTCTGAAATTAACAATTTAGCTATTAGTGTCGACATGCAGCTAGTTAAAACTGACATACAGCTTATCAGAAGAAGAGCACCATGTTAGAATTAAGTGGATGATTTTTATAGGGTGACTTCTGTAATAGTTCCTAGATCACTGTACAAAAAGCAGCAGATGATGTCACTGCTGTGGTAACCTGGAAACTTTCTGCAATAAATGCAGTGCAATCCATTAAAAAACCTGGGAAAATACTACAAGTGAATGATAAACTGGTAATATAAATAATACACAGGCTAGTTTAGGTCTTTGCTAGGCATGAGTTGTCTTCAATTCATCATTAAAAATGTAAAGACTTGTGGAGTTTTGTATGAGCTCTTATTTTACCTTTGCAATGAAAAACATCAATGTGTATTGCTCAATTTTGCTTATAACAAAATAAAAAAAAATCAGGAAAATATAACTAGGGTATCTATGAAAGAAAATAAACACGTCTCTTATTTATTGCAATAATTTAATCACCTGAAAAACTTGCCAAGGCCCTGGTATTTTATGGGTTCCTTCACTTAGAGCAAGATTGCCATCTTATAGGTAGATTTATTTTTCTTTTTTTTTCTTTTTAACTTTTTAGTGATATTTTCAGAGCTTTCCTTGAAAGCCAGAAGCAGAATACCTATTTCAAGCTATTGCAAGATCAGACAAGTCTGCTTTTCCCTAAGGAAAATCTCTTGGCCCGGTTAATTTGGAATTATAATCAATCTGAAATATAATATTTCTTTTTTTTTTACTTCTAGTTCCAGGCTATGACCTCATTAGGGTATATCATGTGAAATCACAGAGATGAATGTTGAACAACAGCTCTGCATTCAAATATATGAAAGTCATCTGTTAGTCTTCTGATATCCTTCTGCAGATTGCTCAAACTCTCTCACAGATGTCATTCTTTACATCAGGATATACACATCATTTTATGTTTTGACTTTTATTTAAAAGTCCAGATTTCTCAGATCTCTCTTTACATCCTGTTTCAGTGAATGGAAATAGTCTGTTGGCTCAGTGGTCTCGGTTTCTTCCACTTCCTCACTCATCACTGAATGTGAGGTGTTGAGCTGGCATCAAGTCTCTGACTCATGACTGCTCTGCAGCTGCTTCCTTCCTATGGATCTGGGCTGCTGCTGCTCTGGTAGGCTAAGTGCCTGGATCCCTTCTTCTTCTCCCGGCAGAGCTTCAGGGTATGCTGCCACTGAGATGGACGGAGTGGGAATGGACTCATTAGAACCCATGGATGAGGATTCTCATGGATGAGGATTTTAGATTGTTTTTTCTGTCCTGGCAGCCTGGGCAACAAGCAGCCATACTGGCTATAAACCCTGCTGAATGCTGCCAGTGTGGGATGTATCACTCTGACTTAGTGCCAGAAGAGGAACCATTTCTATAATAAAGGTAGTTTTTTTTAAATGGTTTACCATTTTTAAATGGTTTTTTAAATGTCGGGAGTGTTCTCTTAACATTTTTTTTAGGTTCTGATGTGCAAACACTTCTATACCGGAAGAGACTTTGTTAGTATTTTTTCAGCAGGTCAACAAACTAAGACCTTAAAACTATAAGAAATGAACCATTTTCTCCAAAACTCTGTGAGAACTTCTGAGAAAGAGATACTTGCCCTGTTATATGCCACTAACAGAGCCTCACCACTGCACAGGCCTGTACTGTCTTCAAAATATGACATGGAAGGGCACTGAAAAAAGCATATAGTGGGGGAAAGCCTGCGTATTACTATATACAGTCTAATCTGGAAAGGAAACTGCTGGGTCCAGTCCTACAGGGCTCAGCAAACAAACCTTCCACTGAAGTTACAAGGGACAAAAACCTCTCCCAAACAGGCATACCTCTTTATATCAGCAAAAATGTGTTACTGAACATGTAGATTATATATTCATCCTACATCCTACTGAACAGGATATACCTAACAGAAATGTAAGTTAGAAGAATACAGTTGGGTTTCTTTTCCCCACCATGTTACAAAGGTAGTTATGATTTTATGGAAAGAAATATCAGAAGACTAGTGTAAAATGGAATCTTTCTGAAGAGGAAATGTTAGTTAAGCTTAATCTGGGTATCTGATGTTTGGCTTACAGAATATAAAGGATAGGGAATTCCAGTTAAGATTTAAGTTGACTTTTTAAAGTGTTGCAGAAGCCTAATGACTATTCTGCATAAATTACTTCCAGATGCTGACCTGCTTGAAAATGCTGGGATAGGATAATCCCATGTTTAAATCAGTGCCTGTGACAGGTGAGATGTCTCCAAAATTTGTTTCAATAAATGCAAATGAATAATTTTTTTTTTATGTGGATGGGAAATGCAATGAAGTCTAAATTTTTCATGAGCAGTTTTCTTGAAATAGTGTTCTGTAAAGCTTTTTTCATGCTAGAGAAATATTTGGTATAGTTTTTGTGGTCACAAGGTAGAGTAAAAAAAACCCCAAACCCCAAGTACAACTCTTTCAAGCTGTGATTTTCAATTTACAGAGATTAAGAATGAAAACAATTAATTTGCAAATATTGTGTTATTCTCTTTGTTCCACTTCTTGCAATGAATCAAACCAACACAGTTCCAGAGCACATGCCTTGGTGTGGTGAGCTGATCAACAATAGGGCTTGAAGAACTTTGCTAATTATAATGTTGCTTCTGATCAATGTCCCGCAAGTGCATTTGACTAATTTCTTCAGAGATTGGGAACCAGACGGAAGAATTATATGCATAACAGACAAAACCAGAAAAACAATGTTTATCATAATCAAAGACTAAATCACCATTTGAAGGCTGTATCTGCTCCAAGGCAGGTTTTAGAGGCCAACAATGTTGAGGCATGAAGGATGCTAGGGAATAAAGGGTTCATTGCTTGTGAAGGGACTTATTTCTCATTTTTCATTTCTGTTTGTAATCTCTGTCATTTTTGTTTCTTATGATTTGGATAAAAAAGGTGACTTTTATATTTATTAGAACTGGGTTTCAATAAACATTATGCAATATTGTAGACCGGGAAATGATTTATTGATAATTTGTCACTTATATTTATGGAAGTGTAGACCCTGGAGCCCTAGGGCTGGTAAATCATATTATACAGCTACAAATGTTTTTTTATTCTTTGCTGCCAAAGTGCACCATGTAAACTGATTGCCTCACCAAGCCCCGGAGGCCTGATAATGATGCACTTGCTAATACAAAGGGAGGAGGGTGAGTAGAAGACAACTAATTATAAGTTTATTTTTGTTTCAATATGTTTGCCATTTAATCTAGAGTTCCATAAACAACAGATTGATGAAATATAATTAGGAGGAAGATTACAGTTTAATGAGGTAAAAGATTGGGAAAGAATGTAAATGGAGCAGTAGGCTGTGCAGAGTTTTTAGCTGTTTATTATTGTACAGCTGTAAGGCACTTTCACACAGTTCCCAGATGGAAGCAGCTGTTAGCTCCTCGTCATTAGAAAAAAAAAGAGGTTCATAGTTCATTTTTATTCACTTGTTCCAGCCTAGTAATGTTCACTACAACACTTCACCAAGTCACAACTCTCAGCTATGGCTGAGACTGTCAGGATGGGCACCCTGTCTTCATTTGCCACTTTGCCATTCACTTATCACATCTGGCAACCTCTCAAGCAACAAGCTGTTCCACTCCTTGTAATATGTTTATCTCGCATGGTGATGTCAGCAAAAGTCAACAAATCTAATATTCATGCTCAAACAGATTTGTTGGTGCTCTTTGTTTATAAGAAAGAGCTCTATATCACCACTGCAGCTGCTTCCTCTTCACCAAGCTTTGTTTTTGTACAGTACTCTTCAGATAGGTCTTGGGAGCTGTACAAAGCATGAGCCCTTCTGACTTAACAGTGTGGGCTCTTTTTCTTCTTTTTTTAATATAAAAAAACCCAACCCACAGCCCTTTTTTCCAGGGCATGTTATGAAACCTACATTTTCCCCTCAGCTTGTCAAGGGCTCATACAGAAGGCAGAATATAAAAGGCAAATAAAGAGACGTTTCTTTACAAGCAGTCACTGGGAAAGAAGAAAGTAGTCAGACTTTCAAGAATGAATACTACAGTAACATTTCTCTTGTAGTGCTTGAAAAATTCCACATTATGGGCCAAGATATCCACTGTCCTGCACAGGGATTTACATCAGTGCAGAGTGATTGTAAAGCTTTACTATTTCAGACAAGTTGCATGTTATATTTGGTGTCAAGGCATCGCGTGTCCTACAGGGAATTAGAGAACTTGGTGCTTGTGTTTGTAATAATTTGTTCATTTCACACGTCTGATACTCACAGTGTTTGGAACTATCTCAGATACTTTCTATGGCCTATTCTATTTGGGCTTATATCAATTTATATCTCTAAGGTACCTCATGCATGATAGTCCTAAAAGCAAGGAAAAGGCAAAGTGTTTACACCAGGCTGACATTAGGCATAATGTTTCTGAACAGTTTTTCAGTCTGCTCTGCATTTGTTTCTGTTCTGAGATTAGATTTTCTAAAATTTCTCTTAGGCCTGTTAATCATTAATTCAGATGTTTGGCTAGGGTCGCATTCCAATTCCACAATTTATTTATCCCAGCACAGGATAAATTTTGGGGATCTGGGTTTAACTAGGTGGCAATTGTGGCACTTCCCTTTCCACTAATATAAGCCAGTCTGGTTCTAAAGTTTCCTTTTTTTTTTTTTTTTTAAGTAAAAGCCTAAAAGCCTAGAGTATTGCTTTAAACATTGACTTGAATGCTGGTCTCTTTATACTGTTTTGCGATTGGCTGCCAAAGGACAATTTATTTCTTAATTTCCATAACACCTTTCAACACTAATATACATTACATTTTTTAAATTTAACATTTATGAGAATCTTAGGAGTAGAATTTTATCCTAATCTGTAAAAAAAATAATAAAAAATAAAGACACACCACAAAAAATTCCAGCAGTATAAAGTTGCTTTTTTTTATTTTTTTTTTTTAAATTGTACCTCTATCAACAGGCCACCCACATGCTTAATCTAGAAGAACTACCTCTAGGCTATGAGAAAGTCTCTGTGCCCCCAGAAAACTTGGCTATTTCACTGACAAGGATGTTGGTTAAAGCCAATTATGGTGGAGAGTTTTATGTTCCAAACAGCTGTCCAGTTGGAATTGGGCTAAGACCACCAAGTTATTTCATGTGTCACAAACAGCCATCTGATTGGATAGCTAAAGCTGCATATATATTTTTATGAATAGAAGTGGAAGGTTTAATTTGCTTTTGTTTGTGGGGTCTTATTTATTGCTTGAAAGTGTTTGGATGCCTGCCGGGTATTTTTGAAAATAGGCTGCTAATGCTGCACATATTTCACCTGCAGTTCTGGAGCAGAAGTACAGTGTTGTGGTTAAGGCTAAGCAAAGTAGAAAAATGATATGCCATTGGAGCAAGATAAGAAAGCTATTGCCAAAGTTGTAGACCAAAACAAAAAACCCAGTAGCCCAACTAAAACCCCCAGCTAATATTTATTGATGTATTGTGTGTATGTGTGTGTTTATTTAATATTAAGGAACCATTTGTATGCAAAAATTTTCTCTCCAGTTTAGGTATGCTACTACTTCAAATTACAGCAGTTTAAATTACTTCCTTACCTGCTCTTTAATGCCTGTTTTCTCTTGTTTGATTAGTTCATGCACCTAGAGCACTTTCCTATGTGCGGTTTTTACTGTTTCCCCTGTTTAGCCAGTCTGGTTTTTCATCCTGTCTTTCATATGAAAGCCCTATGCAGCAACTTAGAGAAAAAAAACACTTTTAAATTTCAAAATTATTATTTTTACAAAAAAATAAAGTTGCAATAACAAAACTGAAAATGTTAACAAAAGAAGTCCAAGGTCTACAGCTATGTCTAATTCCTAAAAAAGAGACCTTCATCAATCTAAAAGTCACTGGCATCACTTTAAGATACTGACCCCAAAATTCCTGAATTCATGGATCACATGCATATTTCTTATAAGACCAATAACATTACTAAACATTTATAATACAGCCACTATTTCTGAATTTTCTTTTAAAATATCCTTCTATTGTAAATTGCTTGTCCATGGCACAGAACTGAAGCTCCCAAAAGCTATGTGTTACCTGCTTCCCAGCTTCATTATCTAAAATCAAAAAGGCTTACAGCAGAGTAGTGTTGTCTTTAGTATCAATGCTTTCTTAATGTTTGTTTTCTCTCACAAGACATCTATACTCAGCGTCTTTTCCTGCTGTCTCACTGGATTTTTTGCTTACTTTTTTTCCCCTTCAGATAGCTTACTTTTTCCTTCACCTTCTCCATCTTTCCTTTCTCCTTTAAACAACCCCTCTATTATCATCTGTCTCATTCATGCCTTGTCTGCCTGCAGTTTTCACATCCAAAAGGTTTTTTGTAATGTCAAGACTGTCATTTATATTTTATTCCTCTTATCTCCTTCCTTTATTCCTTCTTTCTTTTCTGTTCTGTTTTTTCCAGTTGCTGTTTTGCCTGACTGCTCTTTATTTTCTCTCTTGATTTTTTTTGTTTTATTAATAATTATTTTTGTTGTACATCCTATTTTGTCACTAGGATTTTCACACTGTTGGTCCTTTCCCTGTCTTTTTTCTCCTTATCCATTCCAAATTTTGCTCCAGTAGTTTAGTTTATGTTATGCTTTCCCAGATTCCTCAGATGTTCTTGTTTTGTCCTTAGTCAATCAGCTGCTTTCTGAACCTTTTCTTTCAAATAAGACTTGTCCAAGGAATTTCCAAAAGTTCATTTTAGCTTTTATTTGACTTGTAAAATCAGTCAAGAATTCTTTAAAAACAGAGTTTTTGTTTAGGGGAGCACATCTAAGAAAATGTAACAGTATTCTATGTTGCTGCTCAGGTAATAAAATCTATCATAAGCCCTGCATTGCTTTTTCATTCTTTGTAGTAAGGAATGACCTTCTACATTAAGGCAAACCAGCATGTTAAATGCTTGGAAAATGAAATAAGTTATTTTCTGTCATAATTTCCTCAGCTGTATTTCCTTCTCATTTTCCAGTGATCTAACATGTTAGGTGGTACATGGTTTTTGTAAATAAGCTATAGGAAGTATCTAAATCAAATGCAGTTTATCCAATAAATAATCCTTGTATATTTGTAAAGAATTCATTTCCTTTTTATATATTATTATTGATAGCAATTAGCATGACAAAGCAAGATTTCAGTGATTAGAGGCAAATATGTAATACAAAACTGATAATCACAATGGTGATTTATTACCTCATTCAAGCAAGAAAAGTTGTGATGAGAAGCACAGAAAAGGATTGTCTACAGTTCTGCTTTCCTCTCTGTTAAATTACTGCAGTGTAAGAATGGTTGCATGGATCCTAGTGAAGTATTTCATCTCCAAGATACCACTTGTCCAGAAATAACTTTTATGACCATTTAGCCTGTTCTTTAGGGTAACATATTAGAAAGAACTGACTTAATCATTAGGTTCCTTTCAAGACCATTAAATATATTTGAGACTTAATATATCCTTTAGAAGAACACCTAACTGTAAAGAGCACAACTAAGGGAAAAGTCAGGGTTCCCCAGTTAATTTGGACTTGACCAAAAGGTAAGACTCCTGTGGAGGTAGTCTTAAGCAGATGAAAAAAATGTCTGAAGCATGTTGGTTTACAGTGAAGATGTATGAAGTTTCCCAAAACTAAGTGGGAGGAAGTTTTCCACTCTAAAAATTTCACTAGAGGTTTTGTAAATTCTGTGGACTAGAACATATATTGACACATGGTAGTTATCAGCCATAGGGGATGGGTCAACCTGATATGTCTTTGATAAGAAAGTAATAAAAGAGACCAGAAAAGAGAAGGAAGAATTCCAAGGTTTTCCTTGATAACAAGCATTCTCCCACTCAAAAAACCCACAAGAACCCAAAGATATTTTTAGCTTAACAGCTTAAAAAGACTTAAAAAGAAGCTCAGTCTAAGCATTTCAGATGAGCACCAAAATAATCTGGGTGTGTAATTCACCTGCTAATATATGCTGTATTTTTGTAACATGATAATCAAACTTAATGAATCATTATACTGTGGCCATCAATAAGGACACAGAAGTTTTGAAACTCACCAGAAATGGAGAGTTTCTATGTATGTGCCTGAATATCTCCACTTGGCCTCAAGGCCATTTCAAGTCCCTAAGAAAGCTGATATTTAGCACCTCATAAAAAAACTGTGTACAACTGAGTAGAGGAAAAAAGTGACATTTGCTGGTGGTTTATATGGAGGATCACATTACTTTTCTTAAAAGTAAGAGAAAGGTCTTCCTTTATGTGTTTAGAAGGATAAGAAGGAAGGGTGGTTTTGCAAAAATCTTTGTTTTGGAGGTGTTATTAAAAAAAGAAAAGAGTTTGTACAACTGCAAGCAAGCATACTGTTTTATATAACTGCATAGACTTGCATTGCTTTTGTACTGAATTAAAGGATTTACAGTGCACACCTAAGAAACTCTATAGTCACTCTACACTTACCTGGTGGATTTTCAACTATCATGCTCAGAAAGATATCTCTCTGAATATGCCCATATTAATGCAAGGGATCTGCTTGTTTAAGACTAGACAAGAAATGGCACAGCTTTGTGTTCATCAATTTAAATATGATTTTAAACCTAAATACTGAAATAACACCAAATATTTAAAATGAGTTATAGTTAGTGAGGCTTTCCACACTGCAGGTTTGTTTTCCATTCCCCCATGACATCTCACAACTCTAAGTGCTCAATGACAGCCTGTAGAGGTTTCGCCATAATCCACCTTTATCCATTAACAGACACTCAATCACTAAAGTGCTTACTAGACTAAACATATTTATCCAACCAAATCACACTTTACAATGCAATACTGCCAATCAGACCCCAGCTATTAACGAGGAACTGCTTTAAGGGGATTTTGGTGTTTGTGCTGTGAAGAGCATGCTTACCTCCAACAAACCACTAAACCAAATTAACATAGCTATATCCTCATAAAAGAAACCAGATATCCTGTTGTGAAAATAGAAAGCTTGGTAGGACAGGGCTCCTTTGATGGCTAACAGTGTGGCAGACGAAGGCTTCAGACTACAAATCTGGTTACCACAGGCTCATTACAAAACTCGAGCACTACACTTTTGCTAACTTAAAAACAAAATAAAAATTTATCATTTGGGTAACTCAGTTAGTCATCAACTTACTAAGTTACTATAATAATTGCAATAAGTGCTGTAATTGTTGAATAAGGCTCCTTAATTCTAATTGCTCCTTTGTCCAAGATCATGTTGTAAAAAGGCTTGCATTAGCCAAAATAAAATCCAAGAGACACAAATGTGGTTGCAATAATAATTCTTTTTATTAGCCTGGAAAAGAGGAAGAGAACAAAGCTTTAAAAAGACTTCAAAGTTCTGACCAAAAGAAAAAAAATCTAAAATCAGAGAAACATGCATACACTCTGCCCTTTTATTAGACTCATACAAAGTGCCATCACCACAACTTAGAGCTTGACAGCATTTCTTTCCCAGGCAGCAGGAAAAGTTATACCATCCATGTTGCAGGGATAATTTAAGTTCTCTGTCAAAAACTACATAAAACAGTCCTGTATATTCTCACTAGGAAGCCCTAATAGTTTTAGACTTATTGGTATTATACCTCCTTTAAATCCCAATATTTTAAAGCTGGATTTGACATTTGCTGAGACTTGGTGTATTTTCTCTCCATTTAACCATTGCTAAAAGAAAGGTTTAAAGTTTTCAACTCTGAGGTAAGTGACTCATGAAAATTCATGTTTTAAAGAAACACTTATCAGTTTAAAAATGCATATATTTACTTTCAAATAGCTTTAGCTCTGTTATTGAGATATGTATTTCCAATCCTTCACTGCTTATCAAAAATAATGAGCACTTTCTTTTTTATTAGCTTTTTATAAACACTTTGAGGGAAAATTTTATGGGCGGCTAGAACAAATTTCACTTCTTGCAGAGAAGGCTTCATGTTGGAATCATATCCAAAATGAGCAAACCCCAACATGAACAGATTTTCCAAAAATCACTAGAGCAGACTTCTAAGTTAGAGCTGGAAACATGTAAAGTACAAATTAAGTTGTCATGTAACAGGGTAGTATAGTTTTGTATGATAGAGTTGTACACCATGTTCCATCACAATATGTATCCATCTCCACTATTTCTCTTCTGAACATTTACAAATAATACAAAAATTTGCAAATTGAAGTTATTCCAGGATTTTACATAGGAATGTCAATGCATGTTTTTATATGAAAGAAGCCAATGCAGGTTTTCAGTGCATAATTATATCACTTACAGAAAGGGAGAAACATCTTAATACTGAAACCACAAGAAGAAAAGAACAAATTACAATACAAACTAAGAAGACGATTTACTGCAGACCACATTGAATTTCAGTATTTGGAAAATACGTGTTGTGGTTCATAAAAAATACATGCTTTCATGACTTTGCTACATATCCATGTTAATGCATTATATATTCTGTATTGTATATATGTGTCACAGAAAGCAATGAATATACATACAGAAAGTTGCCAGAAACAATTTTGTCCTGATTAACCGAGAAAGCAATGTTAATAACTGTAATGCTGCCAATTTGGTTCTGTACCACTGATTTGAAAGAATTTGTTTTTCCATAGAACATGAATTTCTCAATGTTCCACTTAGTTACTTTTAATTGGTGCTTTGTTTAGAAAGGTACCACATGTAACATATTGAAACTTTCCAGCTAACAAAACGTGAAGAATAGTGCAAACACTGGGACAACAAAATATTTCATTCTTTCATAACTTTGTTACTTAAGTAAAAAACACAACCACATAATTAAAGCATCATACTTGAATCCTCATGTTATGTTTGGAGACCAGGGATGATCATGAACTGTGTGATGGCTTCCTGGACACAGAGGAAGGGAGGGAACAACTAATTTGTTGAATTACACGATGCAACTCATACCTGTGTAACGTGTGCAAGTAATAACAGAATAATGACCATAGCTCTAAGTACCATGGCCCTGGTTTCTATGGACAAGAGCAATATTGTGCCTTTTCATGAAAGTGTCAAACTTCCCATTGATTACGTAGTTGTGTCTTTAAATAGACACAATACATCCAGCCAGATTGCCTATATTTTCCACCACATGGAAAATGCTTGAGTTGTCTTCTGGCAATGACGTGGTTCATTCTTTAAACTTACTCTACGGAAAGGCTTTTCCACATGTATGCCAGTATTGATAATCTCCACAGAATTATATTTATAGGAGATACAGTAAATAAGAAAGTGTAAAATTTGTAGGTGTCTCTAAGTATCTTTGGCTGATTCATAAAGAAAAAGTATTTTTTGTAAAATACTTTAAAATTAAATCAATTTCATTAATACAGGATGCATATGTTTACTCAAACAAGGATAACATTATATCACATTTTGGAGTTATTTTCTTCAGGCTGAAGACAGAATCTGAAGATACCAATTAGAAAATATATTATCAGTAATATGATAGATCTTAAAAATGCAAGTCTTTTTCACAGTTTCTGCTTTACTCATTTCCCCAGTACAATTGTCATCATGGAATGTTGGCCAATACTCCTGCAGCACGAGCTCAGGTGCTCCTGTTAAGCCTATTTACTATACGAAGTCTCTAACTTATTTAATACAACTTCACAATCTACTGAAAATCTTCAAAGTTATTGCACCTATTCTTCTTGCCTTTAAAATGTTACCATCAGGCAATTTTCTATTAGAAATTCATCTAATGTGAAAAGATAATCATACTATTAATTCTTCATTACCCAGGCCAATACAAGCAAAAGAGTAGGCAATAAATACAGTATTTGACATCATAGAGACTGCTATAACTGATCATGGGGTTTCAGGTCCTTTGGGGTTATCAGGTCCTTCTCAGTACTCTCTGTGCTGGCCCACAGCTCTCCCTGGCAGAGACATCCATGTATATCTGTGGTTTGTTTCTTATCTCTCAAATACAAAAGGCCTGATTACCTGTAATGGAGCAGAGTATTCTTGTGATGACAGGTATGGACTGGCTCAGGACTGGCTTCTATATAAGCTAATAAGGACTATATATACCTACACATACCTATCTGAATACCTACAAAAAAGCTGCTAGTCCAAACTGGCAGGCCAAGAGGAGAAAGCACTTGCTGCCTGGCCAAGTGGTCAGTCAAGACACATTCCTCTTGGCTATCCCAAACTTGTTTCTTTCTCTTTTCATGCTCAAGCAAATTGCTCCAGAAACTGTATCATGTAACCCTGTATCAGGACACTTGTGGGATTAGGCTACCCTGCTTTCTGGGTAAACCTCTCTAATCTGCATGTTTGATGAAAATGTTTTAAAAAGAAGATGTTTTCTTAACAAACCATAAATACTCTCTCTCCTCTATAATGTTAAATAGCATAACAAATATCTGGTAATTAGTTTTTACCTGTAGTCAAAGGTTTTTATAATTATTTAACCAAAGAACTGCAGCCATCTGTTTGAAAAGAGGCTCCAGAAAGCAATATTTTCATAATGGACAGATAACATCTAATCTGCTGTCTAGTAGAAACACTTGACATAAGGAACCTTCAAATTCTATTTTTCCTTTTGCTAAAATATTAAAGATGATTTACAATATATTATCACCTGCACTTCTCAGTCTACAACTGGTTCTAGAAATGTACTACATTCCCTCCGCAGTTCAATGGTAAATGGATTCTAAAATAAAGAATATTTTACCTTGAGTGGATGTTACAGACTTATACTGTTCCTCTATGCTTTAGTTAAGTTTTATAGGAAAGTACTTAAAAAGGAAAGCTCACATCAAAAATGAAATGTATATTCCAACCAGAATGCACATAAAGAGAACTTCTTAAAATTTCGTCAGTCTGACTTGTCAAACTCTGACATCATATAATGCATTCAAAGTTTTATAAGCCCAGTAAGTCAGTGTGATACTAAAAAGGAAAAAATGTGGAAGCCACAACTGCAATATCTAAAAATACCTACACTCTGGTATAACTGCAGATTGTTGAGCACTTTAGTGTTTGTTGCCTTTTTTCTTTACATATAGAAAAATATACAGTTTTGGTTTAGGCATACTCAAAGTCATGATGTTAGAAACTATTGGGAGAAATGTTTATCCCACTTGCATTGGCATAGGAAGGGAAGAAATTGTTCCTTGACCCTGTAGTTGTTTTATGTTTCAGAAGCATTTGTTGTACCAGCTGATTTTCAAAGGAATAGTTGCTGCCATCTTAATGTTGTGGCAAACTTGAACCTCAATTTTTAACTCGGAAATTTGCTGTGTTGTAATAGAACTTTCTCAGAGTGAAGCTCTCTCATGCTTCAGGAAAAGTTTTCCTAATGCAGAAATGTGCTAACTACACATACACATAGATAGTTTAATTGATCTATTTATCTCAAGACTTCAATTTGAGTTAATGAGAGATCTAGTTAGTCAGGCCAGGCTTCACTGATCTCAAAGATTTTGCCAAAATATCTGCTGGAAAAAAATAATGCACCATTAATTAAAAAAAAAACAAAACAAACCAACCAACCAACCAAAAACACAATCCGTTCAACAACTCGTTACTGCTATAACTCTGTTCCTTGGCTGTTTCACACCATTGCCTCAGCAGTTCCATGCAAGGTCCACAACATAATATCATCTTGATCAGGACAATGTCTACTGACACCTCATAAGCTCACAGTTTGCATTTAGTAGCCATTGCATTTTTATTTAGTGATGCACTATTCATATCCTATGACATTCATCTTCATCTACTGACTGCTCCTTCCCTCATCCATATTTATTTTAGCAGGTGACAGTATTAAAATAAAAAAAGTCTTTCTGCTTTTAAGTACTAAATCCCTGAGAAGTTTGCATGAAGTTCTAAGTCTCATTTTTTCTGCTGTGAAACTACATGAACCTATGACTTACATAGGTTTAAGTATGAATATTTCTCTACTAATGGAAAACCAAACCGTATTTTTTGTTCAGTTTGTTTGCTTCAGAAAAGTATTTATCTGGTTCCTGTTTCATAATCCACTACTGAAAGGTCAAAGATTAAAACTAAGCATTCCTCCTGTGCCCTCAAACCAAGCATAGCAGACAACCTCCGTTTTCTTGGTTTCCTGCTACTCAGTGTTTGTCAGACACTGATTACGAATAACACCCAGAGCAGTTATCTCTACATGGTATGTTTCTAACTCCAATGTCATAACCAATGAGTCACCATGAGTAGGAGAAATAAGATTACCTTTTAAAATAAGTTCACAGTAATCCTTTTCTTAAATGTCAGAGCTAACAACTCATTCTTTTGCATGACACACAACTTTGAAGTAAAACCCACTTGGGAATGTACAGTGACTTTGTATTTCCATGGTGAAGAAAGAAATGGATTGCTTTTTCCATAGATCTTTATTTTTTTAATTTTGGAGCTCAGATATGTTTGCCACACAGACTTAAATTTAAGAATATCGTATAAATAGACTACCATTTCTTTTACACATTCTCTTTTTTTTTCTGCATTCACAACACTTGATAGATGAAGAGGAAATAAGTCAGACTATTGAAAATTTGAAACTTTAAAATAAAATAATGAGCAAAGAATTTTCCAGTAGGTGGGGCAATAAAAATGAAAGGCGGGTCCCCCAAGAGTCACAAACACGGAAGATTATAGCAGAGGAAACTGTCAAGATTGGATAAGCTGGCTGAACAGAGAGGAACAGTACGAGACATTGGCTAAATGATTCCACAAAGGGGAACGCAAAGGGAATTTTAAATTGGTGATAAAGAACCCATTATCTAAGTTTCTTTAATTGACTGATGTTACAATGGATGTCAAATAGAAAAACAAGGAATGCAATGGAACCACTAGCATTTATATGTGTTTTGAGGGAAATGCTCAGAGACAGAGAAATTCACTTAGAGTGGTAGAGTTTGGGCAAGATCTGAATCTATTCCCAGTCTAACAACTGCCATAAATTTGTCTGTGCTCATGAAAAACATGTAGATTTGTTTCTCCATCTAGCTAATTTGTTACATGCAATAATTTTGTATTGTTGCTGTATCTGCCACTGTCTGGCAGACCTGTGACAGATGCATTCTGGCATCCAAGCCAATGGCAAACTCAGAAGGGCTGTTAGTTTCTGTGTTTCATACTCAGGGTGAGCAAAGCATCCACCCAGCACCAGAGCAGCTCTGGGGAGCAGCCATGCTCCTTGGCAGGATCTGCTCCGTTCCAGCATTGAGGTCCCCTGCCTGGAAAGTCTTATGCAACTTGTGAACTTCACGTTCCTTATCTTGGAAAGACACATATTTAAAACTTGAATGAGATTAAAAACTTTGGCTGCTGTTTTCATCACACGAATGTTCTGGAGGGGCAAACAGTTTTTTGCTTCCTGTTGTACTAAACTGTATACAGAGATTTGTGAAATGGATGTGGGTCCAGGACTGAGAAAGTCCTTCAGCCTAATCCCACCTACAGACAAGATTTATCATTTTTTTTTGCTTAGCTACCTCTTTGAAAAATATTGCTTCAATGAACAAACATTCTTTCCATTTTTCAGACAGTCTCAAGGAGTTTTCTGTAAAAACCTAAACTTGTAAGCTGAAACTGCTCCAGGAAATGCAGATCTCCTGACCAACATTAGGCCTCCTCTATTAACAATACACCATTACCAGATCATAAAGCAGATGTTATTTTATTTTTCATTTTTTTTTTTTTAAATCTTCCGGATGTAAAGTCCATATTTGCTCCTCAGAAACAGGTCATATTTCCAAGACTTTAAGTACCACTGACTAATTCAAAGTCCAATGTAACAGGTAGAGTGCTAAAAGTGCACGTAGGAGTATAACTTCTGTTGGAGTAGAGTTGGAAGGTACAAGGGAAATTGCTTCGCCTTGTTTCTTTGCAGCTGCCTCTCACTTCTTCCTATCAAGAACTTCCCTTGAGACTATTAAAACATTAATTAGAGAAATCAGTATGCTTTCCTTGAACAGTTGATCCATTTTTGAAGATGTGCATATCTAAAAATTTTACAGAACTTTACAAGTAAAGTAAAGTTTAAATCTACTGTGTAAGTAGATTTAATACATAATCTATGAAACTATCAACTATACCATTTTTTAAAGGAATCTCCACCCCAAGGCAAGTTTTCTAATCAAGTACACAATCAACACAAGTTCCAGGCAGTCCTTTGAATACAAAGATTTTGATACTTTCTTATTCTATCATCTTTATCCCCTTAGGGATTTTTGGCAATTAACAGAGGAATAATTGCTAGTTTTCAGAGGGATTTTACCTCCTCTTCTTCTAACATATATCTTTTAAAAACAACTGTAGTTTAAGGGAGAGAAACTTGTACTTTTCAGGACTTGAGAGTGCTCTCTTTTAAGCACTTTGTATTTCTGAAATTCTCTTATAAAAAGATTATTCTGCAGAAGAAATATAGGTCAAACGAAAACTGATATTTTGCTGATGCTGTGCAATTATCAAGCTTTCAGGGGAAGAGTTAAAAAAAGGCTGAATCACTTTTAAAACTTTGTAAAAAAGAGGAAAATGTTTCTGTCATGTAAAATTTAAAAACCATTCAAAAGGCAACTATATCTGAAACTCAAAAAAAACCACTTTAGTTAGGGGATGTTCAAGAATGAGAATGAAGTCACACAGTATTTGTCTCAACAATGTGGATTTTTCATTATTTTCTAGTAACAGGTAAGATGCAGATTTTAAACACTTATCCTGAACATTGTCTCACAAAATGTAAATGTAAATGTAGTGGCCAATGCCTGGCCACTGACTGAAGAATAAACAGTCCATTCTACTTAAATATCCACTAAAAGAGATGTCATTGCTATGAAGGCATGTCCAGTCTAGTCTGGGTAAAAATTTTATTCTCTCACTAGTAACAGTACTATGCAAAAGGTGAATATGGACGTTCCCATAACATTTTCCTCTCCTTGGAGAATTACATGAGTTTAGATGAGGGCCAGGCTCTAATCTCGTCTCTGTGGTGACCAGTGACAGGACTCAAGGGAATGGCCTGAAGTTGTGTCAGGGAGATTTAGGTTGGATATTAGAAAAAAGTTTTTCATGCAGAGGGTGGTTGGGCACTGGAACAGGCTCCCCCAGGATAGGGGTCACAACACCAAACCTGGCAAAGTTCAAAAAGTGTTTGGATGATACCCTAGGCACATGGTGTGATTCTTGGGGGTGGTCCTGTGCAGGGCTAATGGTTGGACTTGGGGGTTATTGTGGCTCCCTTCCAACTCTGTAATTCTGTATATTCTGTAATTCTGTGATTCTGTGACTGGCTAAAGGGCTGTAGGTGGGAGACAATAGGCTGTGATGGCCGTTCTGTTTTCAGAAGGTCCCTTACCTGTTCTTTAAAAAAAAACCCCAAATTATCCATTTGACACAAACTAGTAAAGGACTCAAAAACATCCTGGAGGCAGAGGCAAGAACCTTACATCTCTTCTGCTTTTCTGCTTTTTATCTCTTTCATGCCCAGTCCCACAATGGCTCTGACTCAACTGAAGAAAATCCAATCCATCTGCAGCAAAGTAGCCAGTTCATTTGTACCCAGCTTTGAGTACAGATCTGCAGCTGTAACCTCTCTAACCAAGAGGATATGTATTTTGCAACAGGTGAGTGTGGGTGTCACCACCACATTCTCATCCTCCTTCTCTGGACATCTCATGTAGGACTTACATGCTCATTTGTCTAAATACAGATCATAACATTGTGTTCACATGGGAACTTGTCTATCAGAAGAGGCACAACTGACAGATAAGGGACAAGAACTTCAAGGCTACTTAAGTGACAATCATAGAATCATAGAATACACTGAGTTGGAAGGGACCCATCATGATTACTGAGTCCAACTCCTGGCCCAGCACAGGGTACCCCAAAAATCACACCATGACTATGGGGCAAGCAGTTAAACAGATTAACTGGCACAACTTTGAGTAATGATTTTCCCATTATTTATAATACTGAACTATACTTTTCTCTTTCAGTTCAGTTCTACAACACTTGACACACCAGTTGTCCCCTTTCAGTCATGCCCAAAGACTATTGAAGAGACCACTGAAATGCTATACTGAGGCTAGTGGTCAACTCAGAATTATATGCTGCCCCCAAAAATAGCAATATGCAGTGTTTAAGAAGAGATTGCAAGGCTGAATACTTCATGCAATTCTTTTAACTTGTGCTTCTCCAGTATTCATGATTAATGCATTTGGGATATTAGAGGGAACATCTTTCCCAGTCATTTTGTAATCTATTTATGGACCTGTTTTCCTCTAATGAAACTGTTGAACACCCTTCTGCCTCCCCAATCTCCTTTGACAACAGGCTCCAAAATTTCCTGACCTGCTGAGAAAATAATAATCTTTTTACCTGTCTTTAACTGTATAAAATTATCATGGAGTGCACTTATTCTTATCCAGAACAACCAGCTGAGTAACAGTTCTCTGCTTAACTTACAGTAAATAAATTACTTTACAGGCTTTTTTGCTCTATGTTAGAGACTGTTAGCTTTTCAAAGTCTTGCCTCTAAGGGTTCCATCTTCTTCGACCTTTTCTGTTGCCCTTCTGTCTAACACCTTTAATTGCAATGCACTTTTTCTTGAGTTATAAACTTCAGAAACAAACACAGAACTGACACCAATGGATGTCTTTTTTGTGACTTTGTTTCTGAAAGGTTGGGATTTGAGCTTTAGGTATCAGTGAGTACAGAAGACCTCCTCTTTTCCAGTCTGGTGCTCAGCAGTAGAACAACAGGTTAGTGCATGGTAAATGTGAATCCTCAGCACCTAATTCAAAAAAGCGCTTCTGGAACAATAACAAAGTTTCTATCAGTAAGTCCTGCATGGACATGAACAAGTTTTTCCCTTTATTTACAAGAAAATAATTTGATTAATTGTCTCTCCCTCTGTATGTTTAAAGAATATACAGTAACTCTATTGAACAATTAAATTTCTTTAAAAGTATTTCAAGACAGTAAAACAACTTGACTTCTTCTTGGACTAGCACAATTGAGACCAGACACAATTATTTCAAACCTCAAACAAATGCAAAACACATTTAGAGTTAGGAAGCCTGTACTATCAATGAACTTTGCAAATACTATAGCTAAACATTTCTGATCATATTAGTTTAGTATTTTAGTGAAATCATTCAGTGGGTAAGTCTACACACAGTATTTCCTTTTAGGAAGCTAACAGATTCTGTTTCCAATTCAGATTAGAAGGTTTCAGCCTGTGCAGCACTGATCCCTACCACCTCTGTAGAGACAATGTGTGATTTATTGTATTACACCGAGCAACAGATGACATTGAGACCCCAAAACCACAAACCATTCGTCAGAGTCATATCTCTACATTCATGTAGAGATTCAGAGAGTAAAACTGTCCGTTCAAAACAAAGTTTTTGTAGTTGTGAGTTCAAGTCAACCCAAAAATCAGATGGGAACTTGTAAACCAGTGTTAAGATCTTCAGGGAGCAAGAAATTTGAGATAAATTGCTTCTATTCAGTATGTTTCACCTTCTCTCAACCTGTGGTTCCATTTCATCCCCAGTTAGTACCTTCTCAAAATAGTAAGGATGCAGTTTCTTCTCTAATATATATCATCTCCTTTACTCAAGCACTAATGCTCATCTATTGCCTCTCTACTGAAAGACTATTAAAATTCTTTTGTTTGTGCAGACTTACTCGAAAGAAGCATCCTGGCCTGAGCATCCCTCAAACTTCCTTTCTCAGTCAGAAATCTGTAAACTGTGACTTCTGAAGAGGAAGAAAAGATTATTTTAATCCAGACAAAAAAAAAATAAATATGTTGATTAACTCTCTTCAATGTCCTGCTTGGAGATAAGGTTATTGCAGTGTCAATCATGTCAGCTAGTCAAGAAAAAAAAAAAGATTTTCCTCCTTATATCTAATAATACAAAACTAAGTGCAGCTTTTTAAGGTGCCCTAAATAAAGTAGGCTTACTAAGGAAAGTAAAGTTTTAATTTGCCCATTAAAGAGACATGGTGAAAAAGTCAGTTAAATAAATGTCTAATGATTCTCTTACAGGGACTATTAAAATTGCTCACAGTTCTGCCCTGTAGGAAAGTTAAATTTGTAAGGAAAATCTTGAATTTTGCATCTCCTAGTTTTAATAACATAGGAACTGAGAATGCAGTTTCCAAAAGTAGTGCAGACTTACTAAAACTAAGGTGGTTTTTGATTTATTTTAATTTTTATTTCCACACTCTTTCATTTTGACAGTATAAGTCTTCCCATACACTGTAACAAACAGGAAACAGAACTCAAGAAAGTTTCAGATCAGTAAAGCTGATGCTAAAGTATTCTTCCAATACGAATTTTCTAACTGAATGAAAGAGAAGTATTTTGCTACAGTATGCTTGAGGTAAAAGAATTCACATTAATCCCTAGTGAGTTTTGAAAGTTACTTGATTTCCTTGCTTCTGCTCTGCCTGAATCCTGTCCTGTCTAATGTGGGGAGGGAAGCCTGGAAGCTCAGCTGCCTGTCACTGAGCACGGCCACAGCATGTCTTTAAGGGCTCTCTAATCTCCTGCCATATATTAGCCAGCAAACTGTTAAAGATGGAGATGCTAGATCCACCTGTACTTAATGTCCAAGAGCAGCCTCTAGGGAAAGTGGAAAAAAAAAGGTGCTTAATTTATGTTTTGAATGTAACAAAACCAAACATGAGATCTGAGTGTTACAGAATTAAATTTCTCTACAAAACATGACAACAAAAAGATAGTCATCCTGGATGAAAATCTTTATTTACTTGATGAATCCAGACATTGTGAATCCTCTTTCCACTACCTGGCCAATTGGCTGACATAAGTGCTGCTTAGAATAGCTCTCAGGGAACATTAGACAACAGAATCTTTCTTTTATGTTATTTATTATCTATGTTGGCTGATCGTCAACATTTTCATCATCTTCATAGTGATTGTGTTTCCTACCAGTGTCTCTCACCATCCTTGGGGACTCTTAAACTTTTATGCCTGCACTCAACAGAAGAAATTGAAGATACGGTACGTGACTTCAAGCTAAATCCTAGAGTAATATATTAGTAGGGAAATCATGACATTCTGGTAGATCTGCCAATTTTATTCGCAAGGAGAACTATAGAAAACTTGTAGCAGTCAAGAGGCAGATTTGTACAGTAACATAACAAAGTGTAAGGCAAGTATTTAACAAATCATATAATTGTTTGCACTTCTGGCTTCTGCAGATTGTTATTGGCATATCAGCATTTGGACCCTTGAATTAAAGGGGAGACTGGTAGTCTTATGTCAAAGATACCAAACATTTTCTCTCCACTGTTCTAAAATTTCAAAAGACAAGTGATGAGGGAGAATCAGAATTATCAGAGAAACCAGATTTTTAGATCATAGGTACTCAACACTTCTTTGAGACTGTTTTGAAGGCAAGGATTTGGGTTATCCATTAGTCATGTTTCTAAAAATAGTTGGCATCACATATTATCCATAAGCAACTCTGAAGCAGGCGGATCACCATTTACGTCTTTGTCTCTTTTTTTTTTTAATTTTTTTTTTTAGAAATGGCTTTAAAAATAGGTGGTTAACTTGGAGATACTACTACCTAATTAAGAACTATAATATGGAATTTATCCCCAGTGAAATATGATTATTACTCAATAAGATGTATTTTCCACCATGCTTATTCATTTATGAAGCACACTTTACTCATCACAATTGAACTCCAGCTTGAAATTTGTTGTGTTACATGACTGAATTCAGTGTGTCCTTAAAATACAAAAGTGGCAAAAAGTTGACGTTGTCTTTCAATCAAACTTCTTTACATCAAACTCAATAACAGTATTACTGATTCTCTATGACCACTTAATGACACTAGTTATTGCAAACAATTTGAAAATACAGTTTATTTTTAGCTGATACAGAGGAGTCTAAAAGCTCCCTAGTAATTAACAAGTTAATTAAAAAGATTTAATGTTCTTGGCAATCAAACTACTAAACAAAGACTATTTTACTTTGTATTTTGGCTTCCCTCTATGCTTTAATGAGCAGAATTTTGTTCTACTCTTATACTGATCTGACTTCAGACAAGTCCAGAATAGTTTGAGAACTGTAGGGTCACAGACATTTGCCCTTTTTTGTTCCCATAGTGAGTCATAAATGGTGCCAGTCATTTTAGCCCTCATGCACTGCATTCAGTGGGAATTGTCCTATTAACTCTAGTGGGACTACATTAAAAATTAGAAGTTACAGAAAAAAGTTCCATGCTTTCTTTGACAAGTCATCATATAATAAAACATATTGATGAAATTCTAGTTCTGTACTAAATGGGAAATAAAGAAGTTTGACCATAATTTGATTTTTCTTTTTTTTTTGGGAGGGTAACACTGTCACAGAAAAGATAAATTTTTTTCTTATAATCTATCAACTTGGCAAGGATGCTTTGCTCCACCTCTTCTCTGGAATCTAAATAATGTTTTGAAAGGAGCTTAAGTGTTTCAGGAAAATGAGTGTCATGAGAAGTAAATAGCTACTTCTAAATCTGTGCTTATTCAATGTATTTATTCTAGCAAAAAAGTACTGTGTAGTAAAAAAAATAACGTGCACTGATGTGACCATTGTAAGGGGAAAAAAAATCATGTTTCAGGATAAGATAACTTTCACATGGTATTTTAAATCTCAATATATGGCTGATTGTGAGTGAAAGAAAATGGTTTCAAATAAGCTAGATTTTTGGGTGATCAATTTCTCACAGAACGCAATTTTGCTGGGTATTCTGACATGTCTACTGATGTGACCTTTAACGCCTTTGCTTTAGAAATTTACTTAAAGACAGTCATGGAGATTTTGAATGAACATTCAATGAATATTCTTTTTACCTTGTCTTTACCAGAAATTATTTAAAAATTTGTTTTCTCAGATTTTGTACTATTTTTCTCTCTTCCACTTCTTCCCCTCCACTGTCATATGGCTGCATTGCCTGAATTTTTTACAGAAACTGTCAGTTCATATTTTTGACTGCCTGGGAAAGACAGTGCCTTGAAAAATTTATATTGGTGTTTTGTTTCATTATTTTAATTTTAAATGTGGCCTCTGATGCATGGTCCTAGGTTTAGAAGGATTATTATGCAAGTCCTTGTTTGTATTACTTGTCAATAAAATTTACCTAATTTGTTGTAAGACTAGTGTCCTCCAGAATCAATTCTTGAGAATATTTCTGAAGATTACATTGGTAGTTTTTCAGTCTTAATTGCTCTGCTTGCATAGGTCATCTCTAAGTTCTCTGTAAATATTTACTTAAAATTTTATTCTATTTACTGAAAATAATTTAAGAATGGCTGCCTAGAAACCACACCTGTATTTAGACAAGAAAAAAAACCCCAACCTCATATAAGCCGCTCTATCTCTTGTCTATTCCAGGCTTACACTCAGTTCTCATAGTAGAAACAAGGTTGTAGTTTTCCAAAGACTTGTTTCACTACAGAAACAACAGAAACTAATACCATAAACTGTTTCCTTTTTAGGATAAGATAAAGACCTTTTCGTGAAGGTTTGTTTTGGGGTAAATATGTTGTGCAGTACTGATAAATCATTGTTAGCCATTTTGTTATTTTCCCTCATCTGAACTCAGCTATAGCAATCTATTTAGACTTACTGTAGAACCTATTTAACTCCCAGCTTCCTTGAAATGACTTGTGCTAGCACTTGTATCAGTTTCACCAGCAAAATATAGGAAACTAGGAGTTTTCCTGCTTTTGCCTATGAACTGCCTTTTTACAAACCAATTGGCATTTGACAGGGAGAAAGTTAGTAAGATTATTTTCAGACCTGCTAATCCTGTGTATGTGTATTGTGAATTATACTAGTGCTGTGCTCCACACAGAAGATCAAGAGTGCAATGTTAATGTACTCTTTTCCTCTTGCATAAAATACATTTCTTCTCCTCTAATGTCCACTAAACCTAAATGGTAAAGAATAAACCTTTTTATTTATAGTATAAATGCTACAATGGGTAGGGATGCTTTCCCAAATGATTTGAATTCTGTTGTCAAATGCTAATGCACAAAGTCTGGAAACTCTAACTTTGTGATGATTGGAAATAATCTCCATGAAGAAATACTGCTGTGGACACCTAACTTGCAAAATAACAACAACAAAACCTCAGAAAGAGTTTTGTGGTTTCTTGAAAACCAAAGAACCTAAATGTATATGATACACTTCTTTTTTCTGCCATTCAGCTCTAGTATGTTATGCACGCAACAGGTTTTTGAGGCATGACATATTAGAAAAAGATCTCTAACTTGTTATTTTCTATGTAGACTGAAAAGCTGCTCAAACAGGATTTGCACTGATTTCTCTCCAATTAAAATAGAATGCAAATAGCTGAAAGTTCTTAAACAATGTAAACAGCAACAGTAAGGGTACTATTAAAAAGTATCTGGCTGTAATTTTAGCTTTTAAAACTCTGTTTTTAATTTTTCATTTCATACCACTGGCAAAAAAAAAATAAGGCAAGTTTCTGTCTTCATAAGGACAAATGGACAACAATGTGATGGAAATATGGAAAAGATATCTTTTCATATATTTTGATGTATATTTTTAGCTTAATTCCCTAGTTCAAGGCAACTGCTGCCTAGTATTTCACCATCTCAGTCCTCCCTTTATTTATTTCATGTAATTGCTTTCTTACTTTAAAACCCAACAGGCAATGAAGCTTTTTGTAAGTTGCATAACAATGTAAATATCTACATGATGCTCTCCAGACCTCCTTTGGAGAAAGAAGTGAACCCACTTGTCCCTGTCTGACAGCACCTAGGACAGTGAAATCCATGTCCCATCTGTAGGATACCAGTGACACATAATGTAGTCTGTTATGATTATTTGCCATCTTTTCAGTTCCTGACACCATACTTTTTGTCTGAAAAGATGAAGAAAAATTTTTACTTTATAGACCTTTAGTTTCTCTACTGACCCAGGCAAGAAAGAGATTTCATGAATGGAGCAATAGAAGGTGAGTATACATGTTTATGCACTGACTTGATATGATTTGTTCTTTCCATTCCCAAGTTTATACAAGGGGTTGCCCTACTGTTTAGAACTTGCTGTAGAATGGAAAAGTTTTCCTGAATTTAGAAATTTCACACTCCTTCATTGTGTAAAAAAAAAGAAAAAAAAATCCTTAGCCCTATATGATTTAGTTTTGTCAGAAGTACTATTAACTCTCTGCCTTTGAAGTCTCAAAACTGAAAAAATTGATGCTGTCCAGGTCAGTTTTGAGGAAGAAAGAAACAAACTGAGATTGGTAGTAGGGCAAAACAATCAGTTACAAGCAGTTTTATTTTCACCTTCTATAGAAACCTGAAAAAATGTTACAAATTATGAGACAGTAAGTGATTATCTTATTATGATAGCTGCAGGATTTTTCTGTAACTGAAGAAACAAGGAGTTTCAAAAAATTTTATATGTATTTTACAGTTAGCAATTATACCATAGAGACATGCAGAAATAGCATAGTTCATCTGTTTACCAACAACAACATTATTATTAAGAAATTTTTACGGTTGCAGAGCTGTTACATGGTTTTCTGTCTGGAGTAATAGTGTTAATGATGACTTAAAATCTGTGCAACAGGAAAGAATAAACTTCCCTATCACAGCTGAAAATGCTGCTTCCAATACCTACCTGTGTGCCAGGTTTCTTATGAGTAAAAAGATAATATTTATTTCTGGAGCTCTTTGTTAAATATAAAGGGCAAAATTTTTTTGTTTATGCATGTGGAAATCTGATTGGTACCAGAGAGACCCCCTTTCTGCAAAAGAGGGAATTCAGTTGTTAATTGCTAAATATTTCATGGCTGCCTCTTTTCAGTCACCTGCTATGGACAGACATAACAAAATGAGAGATAAAACTGGAAAAAGTTTTTCAGTCCTTTTATACTATGTTTAAATTATCTATTGTGTACCATGTAGGAAGTCTTCAGAATTCAAATATATATGGTTGAATATGATTGATGCTATTTTCCATTTATAGTTTTTAAAATGTTGTTCTAGTTACTGACATTTTGAGCAATAATATACATAAGAACTTATTGAGAAGGAATAAGTCTTCAAGTTCAGTAAGATCAGAGGAATAAAATTTAAAGTGGCATTTCTGATATTTTATTTATGTCCCTTTTGTATGCATCTAGGTATAGTTGAAAATGTCGCTATTATGCTGACAATGTTCAAAGAAAATGTAGATGTTTTTTCTACAGCTAAGGATGCTTATGCACTTCTTGAATACACCAACGGGATAGGAAACAGGTTCTTAAAAACCATTAAAGAAGTTAGTCTCACATCATCTGCACTGACGAGCTCACCTGTCAGCCCAGTATTGCATGTCACTTAAGTGGCATGATTGGCAATAAAACTATTCAATGTTTGAAGATATTTGAACTGATGATAGGTAAGGTTAAAACCATTATTATTACTTCTTTTAATAGTCATTTCACTTTGCGGTCCCTGTTTTTTACTGACTTTCAGGTTATCCAGTCTTGAAAATAAGTTCCATGCAACAGAGGTGCAAACTTTACATTTTGCTCCACAAAACACTTAGGTTGTGGGTCAAGTAACTACTTGTTACTTGACCATGTTATGTTCTTCCTTCCATGTTCTGGACAGTAATCCACTCATTGGCCACATGCACCAATTTTGTAAATTCAGTATTATGCTTAAATCCCAGTGAGATTACTCAAGTTATTCAAACATAAATCTTTCTAAGACTGGGGCCTAAGGCTATGTAGTCCCAGGGCAGGAAAAGTTTTTAGCTTTTCTTCTAAAAGGCAAAGCTCACTGTCAGACATAACAAATAAATAATACAGTGGAAATATCACTATCTGAATCACAAGCCTATTTTTACAAAAGTATCATGTTCCCTAGTGGTTGAAACATTATTCCAGGCTAGATTAATCTTGAGTTCATATTTCAACATTACATATCATAACATAGCCAAATACTATGCAATTCATCCAGGAAGTAGGAATCTGTGGATTCTGATTTACTATTAAAAACAACATAGGTTTTTTCAAGAAAAGAGTTAAAATTTTACCATTTTCTTCCCATGAACATAGTGAGTATAGCATTAGAACAGAAAAGCTCTACTTAATGTCAAATATTACCTTTCATTTTTATAAGGGCTGTGATATACTTTGATCTTCTAATTTTATATTGTTAATACCTGCTCCACTGTATTCAGCTGTACATAGTACCTGGAGTTAATTACCATACATGCTCTTGCCTTATGTTTACATGCACAGCTTACGTCTACAGTAACATTTGAGATTAGCCTGTCAGTGACACCCTTTCTAGATAAGTGAGAACCACTGTAGATTTCAGTCTGTTGTGTTTCTCTTGTGACTATAAGAAATTCTGTCTGGGAGTTGAAATAGTATGCACTGTTGAAGAAGACTGTTCCTCTCCTGCCAAATAGGATCTGCTACAACACTGTCACCAATAGGTTTTTGTTGAACTTTTTCTGAGATTGATGGCTTGTCACTGATGAGGTTCCACAGGGCTCCATCTTAGGCCCTGTATTCTTCAATATCTTCATAAGTGACTTGGATGCAAGACTGGAAGGGATACTGAGCAAGTTTGCAGATGATGTAAAACTGTGAGGACCTTTTGACTCTCTCAAAAGCAGGGAGGCCCTGCAGAGAGACCTGGGCAAATGTGAGGGCTGCGCAATTGCCAACCAAATGAAGTTCAACAAGGGAAAATGTCAGATTCTGCACCTGGAATGGGGCAACCCTGAATGTACATACAGTCTAGGAATGAGATGATGGAAAGGGAACTGGGGATCCTGGTCTATGGCAAGTTGCATATGAGTCAGCAGTGCCCTGGCAGCCAGGAGGGCCAGCTGTGTCCCAGGGAGTATGAGGCAAAGCATCGCCAGCTGGTCGAGGGTGGGGATTGTTCAGCTGTGCTCTGCACTGGGGCTGCCTCACCTGGAATATTGTGGGCAGTTTTGGGTGCCACAATATAAGAAAGATATTAAATTATGAGAGAGAATTCAAAGGAGGGCAATGAAGATGGTGAAGGGCCTTGAGGGGAAGCTGTATGAGGAGTGGCTGTTGATCTGTTCAGCCTGGAGGAGACTGAGAGGAGACCTCACTGCAGTTACAACTTCTTTGTGAGGAGAAGAAGATGGGCAGGCACTGTTCTCTTCTTTCTGGTGACCAGTGACAGAATCCGAGGGAATAGCCTAAAGTTGTGTCAGGGAATGTTTAGGTTGGATATTCAAAAAAGTTTCTTCACCTAGAGGCTCTGGAACAGGCTTCCCAGGTTGCAGCAGCAAACCTGACAGATTCAAGAAGTGTTTGAATGATACTCTCAGGCATATGGTGTGACTCTTGGGGATGATCCTGTACAGGGCCAGGAGTTGGATTAGATGATCCTTGTGGGTGCCTTCCAAAACAGTGTATGCTTTGATTCTGTCATTCTGTGAAAAATCAAACAGTGGAGACTCTGCTTCACTTCTATGGAACATGCTTCACAGTCCTTGCCACTAGGGAGTGGTTTCATGTCTAACTAAATTATTTCCTTTGCGTTTAAATGGCAATAAGTATATTTTAATTTCACACTCTGTTTTGTTCCCTTTTCCAGTCATGCGAAACCTTTGAAATTTTTTACTGAGAAAAAGACTTCAGTAGCAAACTCTCAACTAGTTAACTCTTGGTCATTCAACCCTTTGGAGTCTTAAAATTTCATATAAAGATGTTTTATTTCTCATCCTCTGATATAAGTCATGGGACACAACTGAAAATGTGGGTATGAAGGCTCAACCTGCCTGATTGTCTCATCATAATAACCACTGATTTTCATTGTTTGTACTTAATTTCTAAACACCTTATTTTCTAATCACAATATTACCTCAAATTTTTACTATATAAAATTATTCTGAATTACATTATCCTTTTCATCTTATTCCAGCTCAGGTACCAGCTGGACATTCCTCTCAAGTATCCAGTTTGTTGGTGTTCCTGCTCCCCAGTCACCCAACAATTGTCCTTTTTACTAGTCATTTAGTAAAGAAGAAAAGGCACAATGTAAGGGAAACATTTCTTTTTGCTGTGACTCTGGAATCACAAAATCATGTCTTCAATAGTGTGATGTAAAAACTAAAACAAAAATTTCAGCACTAGGATAATTGTAATTTTGCCAACCTGTTCCTCTTCCTGGGAACTTCTCTTCAGAGAAGTCCCATGTGCTGTTTCTTTTCCTGTCCAGGAAGCAATACTCCCATAGATCACCTATCTTTGCTCTCCACCACCTAAACAGAAAACTGGTAGCCCAGCATCTCTGTCTCACACATCATCCAATTTTTCAGCTGAAAGTCACCATTCCTGCCCAGCTGAGATGGAGACCTGGGTTGTCATGAAAGTAGTCAGTTCAACATTTGGGTATTGTTCAGATACGTACTGTCAATCACTCTCACCACTGGTCTACTCCTGGTTATATATTTCTGGTGCAAGTACTCCTGTAAGTCCTTATCCATATCTATCACATACTTCTACCTCTTCACTTTCCATCAGCCAGACACTCCTGTTTAGTTACTCCTTCTGGGACTCGGTTGCTGTTCATTTTTACCTTGTTTCCTCATGGTGCAAACAGTGAAACCAGTGGCCAGACCTAGATACGTGTGTATACTACTTGGATGGAAGGGACTGCTCAGCAAACAGAACTTGATTGAACTGAATTCACCAGCCCTTTCTGCTCTTAGACATGTCCTGCTCCTTTCTTGTAGAAGTCACTTCCCATTATTTGTGAACTGGTGAATTTTGTGGATTCTGCTTTTAAATATACATGTTAATGGCATAATGATTATTGTCAAAACAGTAAAACAAAGTACAAAATTCAGCTCTATGGAAATGGAAAAAAGACAGGGACAATACAAGGTATACTGGAGGCTTCTGAAGAGCGACTTGCTTAGTCTGAGCAGCATTACCTAAGACAGCACTGCTATTAGCAATTTGAAAGTTTCTTCATCTTTTGAACCAGTTTGGAGGTAAAAGTTATATCAACTCTCATTTCATAATAGTGTTTTGCTGTGAATATGCAATCAATAATAAAAAAATATAGTTTAAAGATCTAGTGAGACTTAGAAAGCAGAAGGTCTCTTAGCAACAAAACCCCATAACTAATGTGAAGCAGCTGTGGTTATTCTAGAAAATGGCTCAAACTGTTGAAAAGCCATTAGGAAGCTGATATATAGAGAATAAAAGGAACCACTCAGCTTTAAAAAGATTTCCCAATATGGAGTGTTATGTTATTTTATAACCAAATCTTAGTCATCCAAAGTTTACATGCCAGAAAATGCTATTTATGACCCTATGGCCGGACTTTCTACAAGTAGCTGGAATTCTGTCACATACCTGAAATTCCCCCTGAAGAAAAGAAATCGCCAATGGCTAAATACATATTCTTCTGTGGTAAAGCTGCAATTGTTATATTTTAGTGAGGCCGATGCCACTTATGGTTTGATTTATTATATGCACTTGGAATGGGATCCTAAATAATTGGAATCAATTTCTTTAATCCTATAACTTTCAATCTCTACTGGAAATAATGAAAGCCACTTGCTTTTGGTAGGCTTTGTGCATGGCTGATCATCAGACATTAGCTAAAAAGCTCTTTAGCTTATTTGACCTCTTCTTTAATTGGAAATATCCCATCGGTTGATGAATGACCTGTTTTAAAAACTGTAACTGGAGCAAAAAATAGAGGTGTCAGGATCAACAGATTTTATTGACTTACTGGTCAATATTGACAAGCTGGTACTGACTTATGAATAAATACTGATCTTTGTTAATCATATTTATTATTTTGCTCTGGTTTCAAAATAGCCTAAAACTTCAGGCAGACAAAAATTAGTCTCAGTAAATATGTCAGCTGGCTTCTACTGAGTTCAAGTAGGCTTAAATACTAGTTTGAGTAAATGCCAAAGGCTGGAAAGATAAAGAATATTAATTAGACAATCTTCATTAGACAGAAACAGCTCTACAAGCTGAGTTGGATGGGCTTCCAGATACTCTGAAGTCCTACTTAAATGTGGAGCAAGCTACATAATTCATTTGTTTGTGCAATGTGTAAAACTGCTCTGTGCAATCTGGGCACATCAGGCTTTATGGGTTTTGAGTCAATCCTTGCCATCACATCTGACTGCACAAGAGGAGACCAATATTCAGTCCCACTCCCTTATGTTGGACAGCTTTATAACAATTAAGTTTAAAGAGAAATAATTGGAGAAATAGCAACAAAATTTGGGATGATCAGTTGATAAGAAGTTCATAATCAGAGCTTCCAGCTCTGATATTCACCAAGTAAGGAGCCAAAAGATTAACATTATTTATAAAAAAATACAAAAGTAAGTAACTTTTCACAAATACGTGAATTCCTGAAAATTCAGTGAGTTGTTTTTAGTGTTCCCCAGTAAACAACAGGGAACGCTCCACTTTCTCAGTATCATGTTCCTGTCTGCCTTTTTAGATTCTTTGTTTTATGGGCACTGACATTGAACTGAGGATGGACTGTTGCAAAACAAGTAATGAAACATTGGAAAGGCCATATAAAGATTTCAAACTCTGGTATTAGGCCCCTTCTAATTGGATTGACTTGTACAGTCCCTGTCATCTGTTACATGAGATAATAAGTTTAGCAGTGTTAAAAAAATAGTCAAGATTGCCAGACAAATAAATTAAATCTAGTAAAAATTATGCGATTATGCAGAAATTGTGCATTTAGTGGCCTTTACTTAGAGTAGGAAGGAAATTGCCAACACTGGCAAAGCTTCACTTTTGGGTCTAAGTCAATTTAGAAACCAAAAGAAGTCAAGTAAAAAAAAAGAGAATATTTTTTTTCAGAAATGTCCATAAAACTCAAGGTATCAGAATTCATATACCTGCTATGAGAGATGTATTCACATCTATTTATTAATATAGTTGCTGAATTTTTAAAAAAAATAATAGACTACCTTTTTACCTGCAATTTGTAAAATATGCAATCAACAATTATCAGGTTTAAATCACTGTTATATAAACTATTTGATACATAGAGTGCAAAATTTGGATGAAATTTTCTGCAAATGTAAAGAGCATAATTCAATAAATGAAATACAAGGAGCAACATCTGTGATGCTAAGGCAGTGAGGAGGTATAATTCATGTCCAGATACTCTTCTTTTAAAAGTTAATTCCATTTCCCAAATTTCCTCACAAGAAAAACTTGATTATTGTTCTTAAACTCAACTTGATGATTGTTCTTAAACTCAATAACAACTCCGTGTTGTTATTTGATGCAGTTGATAAGACTTTATTCACAGTAGAATCAGTTGATTTATTTTTAGTGGCCTGTTATATCTGGCAGTGATTCACTTAAAAAAAGTAATTTTTGTCTACATTGTTGACAAAGTAATTGAAAAACTATTTCTCAGTAACAAATGACAGTCCAGTCAGCTTTCCAAAAAAGCTGAATAGACAAAAACGGTTTGTACTACTATTTGAAAGCTTCCTGAAATATGCACCTTCTCTTATCTCTATATTTTATGGACAGTATTTCTTGCCACTCAATTTCCATTTGTCTCATACAGCTATTGCTTTCTTTAAAATAATTTGATCTAATTTTTCTGTATGTTTCCTCAAAATCTTCTTTCATTCTATCATCCTTTGCTTTTTCTCCTTAATAGCAAATGCATAGAATATCCAACCTAAAAAGCAGATTACCTTGGATTTTGCTTGTGCCTTGGTTTTGTGTCAGTTTTTATTTTATATCGAGATTAGTCATCTGTCTTTTCTCTTACCCATATAAATAATTATCATGAAGCTACAAAAACTGCTGCATGCGCTTAAGCCAAGTTAGTATCCACATTTTTTGAAAAGTCAGGCTCTTTGGAACATATTCAGCAAAACACTTAGAGTCTCAAGAAGACAATTTGCAAGCGCCTTGAAGCCCACTTCTGTGGTACACAATACTAAATCTTAGCAACAAGTACTTAAAATGATATCCCTTCACAGACAGGAAACCATCACAGGATGAAACTGTCATAGTTGGCTGCTAATTAGCTAACTTTTGGAGTAGTGTAATTTGAGAGTAATAATAGAATAAGAGGTCTCTTTCAGTACTCCTGAGTGATGTATTGACTTGAAATTGTGCCACTCTCCTCACCACATGCTTCAGAAATGTATTCAGAACAGTCTCGTTGAGAATCAATACTGTGTTTAAAACATATTAATGAATTATTTATTAATAGTAAGTGTACAAGATGATAAACGCAACAACCAGAGTCTGCATTTGTTCATGAATTTAAACATTATAGGATTTTTAAGTAATAATAACCTTATCATTTATTAGTGAACTTATTCTCTATGATATGATCCTTCTGTATCTTGTATTTCAAATAACAGGGATATTCTGTCTTTAGGCATCTAGTTTAAGAGGCCAGCCTCCCTTATACTCAGTGGAAAGAGTTAGGTTCTTTCCAAATTTAACTGTGGGCCAATAAATTCGGCTTCCGCTTTGAATGACTATCTGGAAAAAAACTATGCCCATCTGCAAATAAAAAGGAAGGCCATTAGCCATTGTTAGTTACTGGTATAAACCTCAACCTTAATCTTTACTCTGGTCTTGTAACTATTTGTTATGTAAAATATTCAGAAGATTTAGATGCTATTTCCTTTCCATTAATGTACCTGTAGGACGATATCACAAACCTGCCTTGCCTCAAGGGACAGGGAGTCTGAGTCTTTGCTCCTAACAGCAGCAAAACAATACCTGGGTGAAGGATGGACTGAGCCTCCTTAATACCATCTTAACATTTAAACCTGTTTCTCAGTTTTGATTGCTCAGAGTGAGACTTTCATGATAGCCTTTCTATAACTAAAACTACAAAATACATCATGACAAAGAGTACTTGAAAGAATTTATCCAGTTGACTTTTAGCTCTGTTTTAATATGCTACTGATATGCCTTAATTTGTGAATGGAGGAAATTATGGACCTATAAATCAAATGGGAGAGAGGATAAGCAGTCCAAACTGACAATTTGATTAATATGAATTAGTACAAGTCTAGTTTAGTACTTCATTAGTTCATGTCAGCAATGATAAAAAACAATGTTAATGATGATACTGGAATGCTGAACTTTTAAAGTTCTAACTCAAGTATTGTGCATGCTGTAAAACAGCCTTGTTGACGCTCAAACTCTAGCTGTAGTGGGTGTTTAGTTGACATGGAGATCTATAAGTCAAGTAATGTTTTCAGAAATCTTCATGATATCAGTTTTTAATGAAAAAAATCAGGTTTGGTAAGCTGATACCAGGTATATGTGTTATAATCATATCTCTGGGTCTTTGAAACAGAATGAATTGACTCAATGACTGCCATGGGAATTATCCAAAAGACTGACAGAAAAAGTTCAGCTCTTCAACCTAAGTTCACAGTTCTTGTGAGAAGAAAATTCCTACCACCAGATCACAATAGCATCATATTTAGGGAGAAACATAAGGAGCAATCAAATAATTACAGTCCAGATTATAAAGTAGTCTATGCGATAAGACTAATACTCTAAAATGGATCTGTTGGTGCAGTGGCAACAATTACGGAGTAGTGTGTAGGAGGTAAGAAACCTCTTTATTGCTTTCACTTATTAAGATACAGACAGTGACAGTTTGAGTATCCAAGATGATTGGTAGAGAAATTCAACTCTATACTATTAGTCCAGAAGGATGATAAGAGTGTGGAAGACAATGACAAATTTTGTATGTGAGGGAAATACATGGGAGGTTACTATGGCAGGAGTTGGATTTCCATGCTGACAGTGTCAGTATGCATCTTTTCACCACAACCGTGCAGTTTCTGAATTTTGGAGAGTCATTCAAATGTAGTCATTGGTCAAAGAGACAGCTCACAAAAGATTAAATGAGATGGAAAAGGCATGTATTCCATGAAAAATTGCACTGGAAAGAATTAGTCTGTCACAGTCTTTAGGGGAAAAGAGCTCCCCATAAGAGAAAGGTTATAATTTCTTGATTTCTGTCTTCTAGACAGAAGGTCTAGAGGTCCTCTTTTGAGGACACCTTGTTAATATCCACACAGCTGGACCACCACTGACATTGATGGTCACTGATAAGGATAACCAAATGTGAGACTTCATTTCTGAAGGAGATGTAATAATGATTATTTGTCCTTTTTCTCCAGGACCTAATTCCTTTAACTGGCACTACAGGGAGTGAGTACGTACATCTTTCCAGAGTTCTACTCAAGCCACAAATTCTCTGCAGGGTCATGGAGATGTCACCTGTATGACTGTCCTGGTAAGGATTGATGCAATACTATACAAAACATATGAACGTGTACACATACATATGTTTGTATCTTTGAATTTGTCAAATGCGAAAGCTGAAATCAACACATTTGCAGATGTATCTCCAAGTTCTTGTGTCATTGTTTTTCAGCAGATGTTAAAATGCTGTCAAAAAAGTGAATGTGAACAGCAGAATAAATAATGTATAAAAAATCTAATCCTGATGGTGTCAGAGATATAATCCCTTGATTTCAGTGGTCTGATCCTTAATTCTGATCTGATTATAAGGTAACAATCCCATGTTCATGGAGAGGACTTTAGCTCAAAATCCGATGAGCTGAACCTCAGTTTATTGCTTACTACTCTGCTTGCAGGTTTATTGTATGAAGGAAATATTTCCTTTTTTTTTCAAAATACTTTTTCGTTATGGGCTACTGTGCTAACAGTTTAAAGTAAATTCACGTTATACCTGGAATTATTTCAGAGTGTTTTTTGGTGGTGGTGGTGGTTTTTTTGCCCCGGCAGTATTGAATTTCTTGATATAACAAAAATAAACAAATGGTTTTTTCTTCCAGGAGCCAACTTCACTATGCTTTGCTTGGGCTTTTATGGTGTTGAAGTAAAAATTAATAGCTAAGCGGTAAGTTATACTTTGTTTAAAAAGCTCATTTTAATTTTATGGCATGGGATTTGCCTCTGTTTTATTTTTTCCAATGATATTTTACAAAGTTTTGCTGCATGGCTTTCAAAGTCTCTTATATAACACAAATAGGACTTTAAAAACACGTAAAGAGCTATTGTGGCAAAAGAATAATGAATTTCCTCGTGTTCTTCAGTAAGTATCCTATTGAGTATCCTGTATGTTATTGTGAGTTCCTTCAATCATAGAGGGTGGTCCACTGGTAACGTACAAAAAAAGGATAGCGTACAAAAATTAAATTATTATTTGACCCCACATCATTATATGCCACATAACTAATTAAAGCACACTTTAACAATGTACTCTTAATGTGCTGTCCGTTACTTGCATGACTCACTCATCTTTCACAAAGAATAAGTGATTTGTATTAGACGAGAGTTGCTAAGGATGTTTTTGGGGCTAGCAATTGCTGTCATTGCTATGTTAAATCACAGGCCCAAGCCTGGGATAGAAAGAGACAGGCTTATCTTGAGCCAGGAAAACAGCACCACAGGACTGATAGCTCTGACTTAGGGCCTTGTTTAAAAAGTTATGACTCAATGCAAGCAGCCAAGGATCCTTAGCCTTCCTCAGTTCACTCCAAAGCAGCCATTAAGAGCCCTAATGTTCAGGTTGCGTGCCTCACTCTGATTATTTTTGGGAAGTCGATCACAGCAAGCCCTTTTTTTTCCTAATAGGCATTCATCTTCATTTACTGGATGAAGGGAGCTCTCAGTGAAAGCTTTATACATGGCGCAGAGCTTTCTGCCAAACTCAGTAACTGTATGTGCACATGGACTGTGAGCTTCTCTTTTCCTTCTTGGAGTTGTAAAATAAAAAGCACATATAATATCTCTCCCAGATACAAGTACAAGCAAATTATACATACGGAGAATAATTTGTGAGGGGATGGAGCTCTTTGGTCTCAATAGACAACGAATGATGCTAAAATTCTATCATACGAATGCGTAGAATATATGAGAGTCTTATGCAACAATGCCAAAGTTTTAGAAACTGCGTAAGATTAATTTCTCTTTTTTATAGGCATTCTTTTCCATACTGCCTCATTCTTACAGACAGACTTGTTCAGCAGCACGCATTTAGTTTGCCAATAATCCATGGAGAACATTTAACACATTGCAAAAGTGACCTTAGATAACTTGTTTATACTTAAGAACATAATTATTTAAGACTCTGGGAGTGGTAGTACTCCTTGGAAATTGATTATCAGCATAATTATAGTATTAAACACCCAGAAGCTGGTGAATCAAACAGTAAAATTGTGTTTCCCTAACTCTGCTCCTTGAAAGTATGTCACCAAATGGTTCATACAATTTTAAATAATAGAATATGATATGCCAGAGAGATGGTATTGTTTGAAAGGCAAAACTCTGAGGCATTAGACACGATGATATATGTCAGACTGACTGTGAAAATATTAAAAAAAATATAACAAATATATTTAAAAATACCCAATTACTACTGAGTTACTGCTGAAACTACAATTGTAGTTAATTCAGGGTTTCAGCATGTCATTTGCTAACAAAAATGTTTTCTATTCAAGAGGAAGTAAGCTCTCTGATTACTTTCTTATGGGCATAAAAATATACTAATATGCAAAGAAATGCCAATAAAATGTAATCTCCCCCTCTCTCATCACCCACCTGCAAACACACTCAGTCTGAAAACTTGAGGAGTCCAAATTAGTAAAAATATGAAAACAGTTTTTTCAACATAGTCACAGGATGTAACATTTTTAAAGAGATAATCTTTGTTTCATTCTTCAGAAATTTGTTCTGCTTACATTTTCCCCCACCTCAAAATAAAATCTTGTTTTTATTTTTCTTTTCTTTTATTTTCCTTTTCTTTTATTTTCTTCTCCCCCTTTCCCATTTTTCTTACAAAAATAATAGGCTCAGGAGAGGAAATATAGAAAGGTTCTAATGAAAGGGAAAATTACCACTGCTAAAAATGATTTTTCATTTCCAGGTTGGTTGCAGCATATATATTCTTTTACAAAAATAGTAGGAGAAGACAAGAAACTTTCACAAAACATCTAATTATTGGAAGGCTATAACTTTCTCTAAAAGGGCACCAACCAACCCACCAATCAACCAACCAACCAAAAACCCTTGTGAATTTTGACTAGCTGAAATACTTAAATTCCTAACCCTGTGGTCAGCCTAGTTTGCCTTTTGCCCATGTTCCAAGTCTTTATAATTAGCTCATTCCATTCCGTTCCATTCCATTCCATTCCATTCCATTCCATTCCATTCCATTCCACTCCATTCCACTCCATTCCAATTTCTGCTTTATAGCATGGGTTTTCACTTTTATCTCAGGATCTTCACACTGATGTAATAAACTGGATTAAAGCAGCATTTCAGCATAACTTTCCAGAACCTTCCCTCACAATGGTCTTCCAGCTGGCTGTGAAAGAGATCTCAGACCAGCATGAGCTGGGCTCCTTTCAGGCAGAATGAATTCTGGAAGATGCACTAGCTTCAAAAGGGTAGGCAGAGAAAGAGATTAGTCCTGAGACTCAGAAAATCCTGAATCAAATGTATTGTTTGAATTAAACTCTCAGTAACAACTCTTGTACTCTACAGATCTGCTCCAGCACTGTTGTGTTACTTGCCATGTTACCCAAGTGCAATCTTTTAAAAGGTGATAATTACTACTATCTAGGTAGTGTCTTCTAAATCTAACTCTGCTTTCTCTCTGCTGAGCACTGGAATCTAAAGCTGTCAAATGAAGCAGAGAACAGGATAGGTATGTAATGGAGTTTTGTAGTTTTCACTGACTTCACTCCTGGCAACATCTTTTCCTTGATATAAAAAATTGTGCGATACTCAGCAGATATGCAATTTGTAGACATTGCATGCTTCTTGCTGTGTGGTGACTTTCTTAGCATCTTTTATTGGCTATCATAAAAGTCCACATTGGCTCACTGCAAAACCAGAGAGAAAAACTCAACCCAACCTTGCTGCTAAAAGAAATATGGGCCGATACCTCATGCTGTGGTATACTCAACTGCGGTTAGGATTTTTTTCTTTAGGCAGATGGACAGATTCTGCTGTGCTGTACCCTATTTCCATTTATGTAAGTGCAAGTGGTGGTGGAGGTTATGTTAATAGGAAGTAACCATAAGCAGGGAATTCCAAAATAAAATTGTAGCTTTTTTACTTGCAGATCTCTACATGCGTTTTGTCTCATTCAGTGTTTCTTCCACTACAGCTTTCAGAAAACTACAAGATCAGAAGACCAAACTGGTATGAATTTGTTGGAAAAATACATATAATTTCTGGCCACAAGCCACAATGCCAGCTTCAGCAAATCTGAGGGGCGGAGAAGAGAGAGAAATAAAAAAATGAGACTAGAAGATGTTTTCATTAATTTTAAAAAGACTCTTTTAGGAGTAGCCTATTATGGATAATATGTATGAATGAAACCATACAGCAATAATATTCTGGGAACAAAAACATTTATAGAAAGTATGTGTGCTGTAGTGCAAATAGTGACAGAAATTAAACAAAAACTCCAGGTCAGTGCTAGGATGAAACAAGAAGTCAGTCATGGTAATTTCTCATCACATTTTTAAACTGAATACTAAGTAGATGAATTGGAACACATGACTTTAGATGATCTAGAGTTAAACTCCTTAGACTGCTGATAACAGCGTGCAAGTGTCAGACATGCTTGACCCATGCTTGGTGCTTTATTACATTGGACATCAATCGATTCAGACTCATAAATGCCAAGATGAGAAAGCAGATGTAACTCAGCAAAGTAATAAATAGCTACAGTATTGAAATGCAGCCATGGTGATGTTGTAAGCAAATTCTTACCTACATTTAGTAGCATCAAGTGCCAACAACTCCTCATGAACTATTAGCACTGAAGTGGAGAAAGCTGAAGGAAGAGGAATGGCAGTTTTCTGAAAAATGAAAGATGTAAAATGTAATCATTTGGGATGGTACAATGGAAACAGTTTAAAAGTCAACGTACCACCCTGGTTACACCTGAAAAGAATGGGATATTGCTGAAAACAAAGAGGCTAGAATGCAAAACAAAAACATATATAAGCCAAGGTCAGTTTGAATCAAGAATCAACCACTAGATAGATTGGAGTTTATTATAAAGTGTCCAAGTTGGAATTAATGGAAGAAATGTTCCTCAGTGAGCAAAACTTCACCCCAAAGACCTGGCAGAATGCACTAAGATTAAAAGACATCACTAATTTAGTGCATAAGTTGATGTTTATTTGAAATTCTGTAAGAAGAAAACCTTGATTCTTGCTGGTTTTTACTATTTTGGGGAAAAAACAACAACAAAAAAGAGCATTACAAATAAGCAGATTCCAGTATGTGCAAGCTGTAAGCACCTGTTAGATTACACAGGCACTTATATTTTGCAGCATTACTCAGTAAGGCACTGACCAGCAGATTCTTTCAGGCCCTTTTGTTCTCAGTCATTATGAAAAGCATTCTGATGTGGCTGTTTTAGACTTAAAGTTGCTATCCTTACCTCTTTTTCTGAAATTTCTTCCTGCCTGGTTTCTTCCTCTGCTTTCTTGATGGAAGTGTCATTCACATCAACTGCATTATGAACTGCTTGAGCAATCTTCAAAATGTGGCAGAACTGGTGGCTTCTGGAGGACAGATCACAGAATACTTAAGCAGGTTCTGGCATCAGATGTTGAAAGATCTTAGTGCCGAAGTTCACAGATACAGGGTTTAGTGAAATGAGGGTGACTTTCACCTCAACAAAAGAGATGTGGGCGGATATATGCAAGTTTTAGGGAAATCCCTAGAGAGTTGTTGTTTTGACCTATTCTGATAGTGATGCAGTGAAGAAATGAGCTACATAGTGTATATAACATGTTTAATTGCATCTGGGGAAATATTCATTATGAGTATCATTCACACCGTACTTTACCTGTTCCTCTGGTGAACACCTGTGTGTTAGTAGTGCATGTGGTGGTAATGTGAGAAACTCTCACTACCAGCCTTTTAAATTTTACTATTCCTCCTTTTTTAAAATGTGCTAAATTAGATACAGAAACAAAGAAACACACCTAAATAAACAAAGGAACATAAGGAACATGAGCAATATCACACTGCCAGAAAGAGCAGGTGGAAATACAAGTTTAAGGGCCATTAAAACATTGTGAAATTTTTCAGTGTGTCACAATTACAGGAACACCTGGGCCAAATAAATTAGGACTAATCCATTGGGGGTGTTCTTTACAGTCTACTCTGGCCTCAGAATGGCTTGACACTAACCTGTAATTCCGAAACAAAAAAGAACAAATTACAAGGAAAAGCTTACCAGTTCAGGTGACTGTTGTGAACGTAATCAATTGATTTGTAATAGACTACAAAGAAGGCATGGAAAGAGTACAGACAAGGAAATGTCTCCATAGGCCTTAAAGAGGAAATTGAATATGTGTATGTGTTTGACTAGAGTGTGAAGCTTGATAAAGGCCCTGTCTCTGTTTGCTATTTATTTTCAACCATAATTAAGGCAGCACTGATATAAAACTAAAGAAAAGTTTGAGTATGAAAGCTGCTTTATGAATATTGTTCAAAAACTAGATTAAAATTCTTGATTTCCAAAGGCTGAGAAGGCATTCTGTTCAAAGACTATATTTGTAGCTTTAAGGTAAGTTCCATAGGAACATATATTTGCATTTGCTCCATGGAAAGGAAAAGGAATCAGTAAGTATAAAGCATCCCAGAAGGCAGGGAAAATTGAGGACTTTTTATAAATGTACCTCATATACCGGTCTGATCAACAGGACTGCTGTAACCCCCAATTTTCTTGCCAAGAACTAGCTGACACTTCTATTTTGGGGCCCTTTACCTTAATTTTATCTACCATGGCAATGGAGCAGACTTCCTTTAAACCTAAAAGAGAGTCAGAGAAAGGTCACAAACTGTTTTCCACTCCTCAGAATTCTGCTAGAGACATTGTGTTTTCCTTTTTAGAAAAGCAATGATTAGTTAAGAGAACAGACAATCACCCTTGTACATTTTTTTTCCATTGCAAGGCTTTTGGCCAAGAAATCTGTTGCAGGGATAATTTTTCAAGGGCACAAATCTTGATTTAATTAAAAACTTAACAATGGTTAAAAAGTAAAAATAAATCTCAGAGTGGCTATATGTGTATTAACTGTACTCTAATATCCTACTGTATTAGGTAATAATAGTTTTAACAATTATAGAATTAATACAATAGCTATCATCCTAGCACAGGCACAAACATTAATCTTACCTAAAAAAATAAAAAAGTATAAGCAAACCACTTTCTAATCCATGAATTCAGAAAGTAGATGCATATTGACAACTGAGCAAGAAATGGTGCTTTCTTTGCTGAATGGTATACAACAGTCTCAACAAATAAATAGATGAATACCTGGAAACCTGTTGAACTTAATTTATGAAGTTCTAATATATCTAAGGAAATTCAAAGAACATAAATTTAACCTTTTTAATAACTATGTCAGCACTTAAAACAAAGGACCTTTAAAACAAGGATTTCTCCTTTTTTACAAGGGTTCCCCTCCCTGTTAGATTTAGGCAGAAATATCTCTGCTTTTGAAAACAGATCATCTAAAATTTATTATCCTAATCTACATGGAAGGAGTACTAATAACACAAATAAATGAATTACAGTACTTTGAGGACATTGATGAATGGCAGTTCAAATGAAAGAAAAGGAAGACTGTACCAAGTGAAACATTATTATCATGTTCTTTACTTCAGGCTAAAAAATTGAGCTGTTCTTAGCAGGATGTGATTATTATCTCTTTAGAAAGACCAGAATATGAGTTTTGCTGAAATGTGGGCAAGGTTGTGGGATGACCCATCACTTGAACAGAAGCAGAACCAAAGTCAAATAATCCTTATTTCAAAACAGTCCTTTGAAGGGATGAACAGCTGAAGATGAGCTTAGGGACCTCAAACAGAATCCAAAAAGGGTCTAAATGGTGTATCAGGAATCTAAATCCTGCATTTATGTAATGTGAAGTCTTTCAGAAGTTCAAGTAATTGCAGGCCGAAATCCACCAGTTTTTACTGGAAATACAAAGAAACATCCAAACATCTATAAAGCTGCCCATGTCATATCTTCAGGACCTGTCTTAACTGTTGTGTTACTTTGCTTTTCTTGCCACTAGAAGACAAATTTATCTTGATTTCTCAGGGACACTTGCCTAGCTCGCAACTGACATGGTTTTACAACAGTTTAAATTTTTGTGCCATTTTATAATTACCAAAATTTGGGCAAATAATACTTTACGTATGTTCAGCACCTACAACAACTGAATCTAAACTAGAGTACAAACACTTGTAGAATGCACAAGACTGTACATCAGCTTTATTAGCTTCAAGGTTAAAATAAAATATTTTCAAGGCTCAGATTTTTTCCCAGTGGATGCCTTCTAACTCAGGATATTCTTTGATTCTATTATTGTAAACTAGACAGAATTTCCATTTTAACTCTGATGAAGGAAGCAATTCATGGGTGCTTGTACACATCCCTAAGAAAGTAACTATGTTTTGTTAGAGAGAACCCAACATGAAGTAAACTGAGAATCCTTATTAAGTACATTCAGTCTGAAGGAGCTTCCTAGTAAAAACTTGACTAGAAATATTTGCCATAGCTGTCCAGGAATAAACCCACAAAGACAAATGAATTTGCATAAAATTTAGTACAGATAACAGACATATGCATCTTTTGCAGTTTCCCTGTTACTGTTTTCTGGTAGCTTTCTTAGAAAAGTCTAGAATCTAGAAAGAAAAGTAAATTCTGACTGACCTTAGTCAGCACCAGTGGTGTTTTCTACAAGTCCCAGTGTTATAAAACAGCAATCAAGGCCCTCTTGTTAAAAACATGCTTTTTTGGTTTAGCTATGAATGGAGACACTAGGCTACCTATGAGAGCTCAGATACACGTCAGTTGTTTCCATGAATTTAAATAGAAACTTAGGTTTCTTGGAACGCCTTAAAAGATTCAGCCACCTCGACCTGGAGTTGTGGAACAAAACATCCTAATGTTTTGTTAGCAGAGAGCTTTTGGCAATAGCACATCCTTTGATCTCAGTATTTGGAGCTGGGAGGTTACTACACTGACTGTGGTGGAATGATCAGATAGCAGGAAAACGATTAAGGCAAGAACAGAAAAGGTACTACAGACTTTTATATCCAGTAGATTTAATTTGAAAACTGTATTGCAAATGCAGAGACCAGCTCATTAGCTGCTATGTCACCTTAGTGAAGCTCTAATGCCTCTGAGCAAAGCATGCCATTTTAGAGTAGATGACAGAACAGTCCATCCCTTTTGTTTCTGCAAATTGTACATATGGAGTACATAGAGTAGGTTCATATTTGGCCTTATGTTCAGTGAGTGTTTAGTTCTGGTGGGGGAACTCTGGAAATTTTGAGAGGTTTCAACAAGGGCCAAAGCAAATTTCTTCTTCTGAGCAGAGTCTTAAACCTATTTGTGCTGGCCACACCAGGTGAGATACCAAATGAAGCAGACCTCTGTTGGGTTACTTTGCTGCAACAGGTACAAAACATGGAAACCCAAGCAAATGAAGAAGTCCCATATGAAATATTGGTGCAAATTGAAAGTCTTAAGAAATATATACTGAAAGTTTAATATCTGAGTCTAAACATTTTTGTCTTTTAATATCTTTTCAGTTATTTCAGACAAGAAGCCTGCTTATGAAATTGTAGGACACCAATTTCAGGAACTATGTGTCCCCCATGCACAAATGGAACACTTCTGATTGATATGATAAAGGACGAAAATGCAGAATATTGGAATTTATGTTAAGGCAAATGGGCCAACATTTTATATGGAGATAGAGACTACATGTGAGGTAGGACGCTGTTAAGTGGGAAAGACAGGGAGAGGAAACAGGGACTGAAAATCAGTTTCTGAAAGGAGAGAAGAAGGGTGTCAGAGTAGGGGAAATTTGAAGCCAGGATATGTTAATACAGAAAACCTATACTCACCAAAAACCAGACCAAACCAACATGACAGCACTGGACAGTGGCCTAGGAGTTGGCATAGATTTTGGTTGCCTTGAAAAAGAATTTTTCTTGCCTAACCTATTGTGTTTTTTAAGAAGGTCTTTCTAGGACTATTCTACAGCAAAGCACACAGTGCCTGAGAGTGGACCAGAGTTTAGCAATAGGTTTAAATCGTTTGCATTGAAATACAGACTTACTCACGTATTTCCTAGCTGCCAAATCAGGTGGCTGCTGATAAATGTGGTGAAACCTATTATGAAGTGTCTCAAGTTATAATGTTATATTATAAATGCACTGATGGAACATGGTTGTTAATACATTTTTAAATTGGTAATAGAAAGGTTGCTACTCCCAGAAACTATTGAAATAATGAATATTAATGGTGACTTGCAGATATTTAGAGTGTCTAAATATCTAGAGTGTCTAGAAAAAACAAAATTCTGGTAAACCCAGCTTCATCCTATAGATGCATACAGCTGTGAATTTTTTTGTTATTTTGTCTGTTGAGTTTAGTATTTGCAAAGACTGCAGCTTTACTACAAATGAAAGTTAAATGCTCCAGTGGATCTTGTAGCCAGATGTTTAGATATGAAGTTATCTACAGGAATAAGTCATAACTTGAAAGTGGTAGAACGAGCAGGATGAAGAGAACGAAAGGACCTTGTTCAGTCATAAAGAAGAGTTCATCTCCTCTCCTGCTCCTTTTTCATTCCACCACAGCCATACCTAATCTATGTTTCCTAAACTGTGCAGTAGTCTCTTGCAGGAAGTTTCAGGTACAAAGGAGAAAGAGTGGAATCAGGTCTCCCAAAGGAGTTATGTTGTTGCTGCTTCTGAAGGAAGAGCTGCAAAATGGAGAGTAGGTATGTGTCCATGATGGCTGCGGCAAGAAAGAGCAGATCTGAAATGACAACAGGAAGATTCATTCTCAACCACTAGGTAGTCAGTTTGGGGTAGTTAATCACCAAAAGAGATTGTATAGGAGAGTTTGGGTTATCCCAGATCTGGAGGGTCTTTAGGTACAAGCCAAACAAACACTTTCAAGGATAACACAGCTAGAGCTGATCATATCCCAGGGCAAGAGATAGACCAGATGACTTCTGAAGTCCCCTTAGTAGTCTATTTTTCTGTGGCTTTAAGTGCTCTGACTCACCCCTTGTGCAGACAGTATCTGTTGTAGTGCTGGCCATAAAGCAGTAATACCCAATTTTCCATCACTGAGTAGGCTGATCATTCCTTATTCTAGTCAGTGGAACAAGACCAGCAACTAATTTTCTATTTCATGTTTGTACATGAATATTATTAGTAGCAGTAACTTCCATCACAATGTCATGTGTCTGACAAGTGAGGTGAGTCTGTAAGTATTTTTAACATCAATGTATTTTCACCCCAAACTGAGATGGTAAAAAACTCAGTATCTACAAATAATAATGTTTGTTCTGAAAGGCAGGCAATAAACACTTAACAAATAATACCACTGTAATCCTTAAATGGTAATCTTACTGCCTAAGGCATCTGATAAAAGATTCTAGTGTTCTTGCTGTATTGTGTCAGGCAGATACATCAATCAAACTCCATAATGGACTAAATTGGAAAATAGGGTAGAGGGAATAAACAGTTCTAAAAAGAGGTGAAACTTTGTGACAAGCAGCCTTAACAGAGCAATCTTGATTCTAAACATAGAAGCAATTTTAGGGCTTCTCTGGAGGCAAAGGACAATTATTGCCTAAACAAATAAACTAGTGTCTCAGTACCTCAGGCATTCATTGAGGTTAGTTTGAAACACAGTTTTGAGATCTGACTAGTGGAGTTTCAGGAACATTATAGCTTGACCCATTAACTTTCGTTGAACTGTATGTGGACTTCCTTTTAGATAATCCATATAACAAACTGGAATATAATGAGAAAACTGGGTTGTGATTTTAGTACCATTTCTTTTGCCAACAAAAATAACTAGATCTGAACTAAGATTGAATATATGTCAGGAGCTGAATTTGATTTCACATCAAGACTGCACACTTAAGGTTCTTAAGTTCAATAAAAGACCTGAATTTCATTTTCTTTTGGGAGTGTTTATTTTAATCTGAAAAAAAAAGGCCTTATCTGCCCATTTATATTGTACCATGCTGTCCATACAGCACAGTAGGCGAACATGGAGTCCAGAGCCTAAAGGTTCACGCTTGCATTCATACTTGAACCATATACTGAATGGAATCATATTATGACGAGGGTAAAAAAGAGCTTCCCAGGAGTTTTTCCTCAATGGGAAGTGGTTATTCAGACTCTGAGAGCAATTTAAATGTCACAAGGATTTAGGTTTCTCTGAAATAGTTTAGCCTCTGTTATAGCTTGCAGTGGAATTTTGCTCACACTCTCTCTCAAGACTAGCTGAAGAGATTTTCTATGAGAATTAACTAAGATGCAAAGTTCAAAGAGACTTGTTATGTGCATATAATCAACATAGTCCTCGTGGCAATATGATTTTAATGAAGTATTGAAGCTAATGTATAATCTAATATATGTTGCATCACCATTCTATAACATTCCATCTAATATGATTTTACTTAAAATGCAGGGCCAGAGCAGCATCTACTTGTGGAGCAACTGCAGCATTTTTTATGCAACATTACATTACTCCAGTGGGATGATTTGGTACTTTTGCATCTGAAAACAATCTGGCTGATAAGCAGCTGCTCAGTTCTGATGTCGTTCTTTATCAGAAGAATTTAAAATAGTTCTCCAACTCACAGTGTAACACCCTCCTTAAACATTTACATCTGTCTGAAGAGGTGCTGCCCACTCATGCTGTAATACCATTTCCTATGCACATGGCATTACGTTTTTAGTGCAGAAACATAGAATTCAGCTTGAAAATCAGGACCATTTTCTTCCCTCTCTATGAACTGAAGTTTGGGTAGGTTGAATTTTATTATTATTTAGATCTTTCTGATTTCTGTCTTGCTAATTCAAATGCAGCTGTGTTTTCCTGGAAGTTTTCGTCCTTCCTTGTGTTTGGTCTGGTATCAGTACCATGAACTCTTTAATTAGTATTCTTAGCTACTTCCTTTATTTCCTCTGATGTTCAGTGGAGATGCTTTAATGTCTTACGGTCATCATGTCATTATAGTATTTTGTGTAATTCAAGTAAAGCAAGCATACTTTTAAGTTATTGGATTTTTATTTTAATTTTACTTTCTGTTTTGTTTTATTTTCTTACTAGCATTGTTCTAATATTTCAGATCTGCATTTCTATTTTAACAGCATAAAATATATTAAAATGACTAGATATAGGAGACATAATTTATAGGAATGAATACCCTTTCCATACATGTTCCTGTTGGATTTCTATTGAGAGGAGGAATTAAAAAAAAAAAGAGAAAAGAAAAAAATCAAACCCTATTGTTTCCAATTTTTTGACTCTAGGAATTGTCCACCTACATCATTAGAACTGTAAAAGATCACACTGTATAAGAATTGCTAAGCAGTACAATATCTAAAACTGTAAAAAGCAGCTGTGCTAGATCAAAACAAGAGCCATGTAATATCATATTCTGCCTCCAACTGTGAACAAACCAGATCCTTAAAAAGGTGTGAAAATGGCAGGCCTAGATAGTATTTGTGGCTCAGCAAGCAGCTCAATTGAAAAGATTTATGATTTGTAATGGGGGAAAATCCAAATTTTTTCACACAAAAATGGTTCAGTATTCCATGCTATTTTTTCCATATTGTTATAAAAAGTGGTGTTAGGGCACTTTAGATATAATCAATTATATTTAATTTTACTATAAACACTAAAAGATAAAAGCCACCAATACAAGGCAATTTATCCGTAGACTAAAATATTGCTTACTTTCATAAGCTATACATAGTATGTTCTCTGAACTCCACCATTTAAGCTTGAGATAAGTTTTCATTAGACAAAGTTTAGTTAGATTAGAAAGGGTATTTGAACAGTTTGGAGCTGTTTCAAAATTAAGTTTTCAAAAGTTGTTTAGACATGCATTTTCACAGAGTTTGAATGTACAAAGCCATATAGTCACTGAAAAGGGAAAAAGATGTTTGCCTAGTGTAACCTCATGAGCTCTTGAAGTATTTTTAAGGGAAATTAGTCTAGGTCTTTGCCATATAGAGAACTGTTCAAGGCCTACATCAACAGGTAGCAGCACTGTATTCCTCTCCTTCAGATAGATTGTCTTTCCTTCTATGTGAACAGCATCTAATACTGTACTACTATCTTGGGAAGTCTTATTGCAGCATGGCAAAAAGTTTCCAATATCTTGAAAAGAGTAGAGAAGTTAGTTTTGGTGTGAATTTTGGGAAAACATTCATACATGTGATGTGTGCTGATCCTTCTGATCAGTCATGTAACTGACCTGGCATGAAGAAGGTTAACATTTCCACCTAGTCATGATCACTTAAAACTTTCACACAGCTGTGCAGAGCCAACAGTCTGGGAAACCCTGTGGCAAAACCATCATCAGTTTCAGATTGATAAAGCATTTAGTATTTGTCAGTTACTGGACAAAAACTGGATAATAGTATATAAATCGAACACAGTATTTTGGCCTGAAGATACTCATTGGGATTAAATTGCATTATCTTCTTTCTTTTTTAAAAATAAAAGGGGAAAATGTCAGCTAGGCTGGTCTTACGTGCAGCAGCTGTCTATATATATTTTCTAAAATCAAATATCTGAGAATCAAAATACTTTTGTTTAGATAGCCAACCACAATATTTTTAAGAAACTGTACTTTTGAATTTTCCCTCCCTTGCACCTCTTTGAATTCTTTCTTCCTTTCCTTTTCACTTTCTTGAGGTGAACTCTCCAACTGGTCTATGTGTTCTTCAACACTGCATTTTGGGCCTGTATAATAAAGCAACCTCTTCTTAATTCTGTTTTCAGAAAGCCTGGGCTGCAGAGGAACAGTCAGATTATGAACTACAGCTGCCTGAGGTATTATGGTAGTATTTCATTACTGAAGTATTTTAATTGCAAGCCAAAATATTTCAGATTTTGTTTACTTTTGAAGTTGAAATTTTCCATTGTTTAATTTCCCTAAATAGCTTTAATGCTATGCAGTCTGAAAATGGTCCTGGATATCTCACATTGGACATCCAAAATTAATTAAGGTATTTCGCTTTAGTTTCCCTATGTTACTGGTCTTAACAATAGGCACAATAATAGAACATCACCATTAAGAAGAGTTGCAAAATTAAACTAAAGCATGTGATACTAGAGTAAAATTTTTTTGAAAAACTGTAGTCAAAGTAGAAATGTGTTCAGATAAGATTCCCCCAGAATCACAATTCTGGAATGAAACAGAATTTTGGTTGGAATTTATGAAGGTATTCAATTTACTAAAACTTTGATTTCATAGTACAGATATATTAGGCTTTTGTAATGCAGTAGGACTATCACAAATTCAATGTAAGTACTACTGTTGAAAACATTATATATCACCTTTATTCAGGAGCTCTCTTTCCAGTAAGCATAAACAAATATTCTACATGCTTCTTGTGCCAGAATACAATTGTACTTCATATGTACAGGATTTGCTAACAATTATTGTGAACTTTAACAAACTTATACCTGGATTTCACTGTTTCCAAGGTAGTCACGGGGAGGAAGAAGTATTAGTATCAGCTAAACTCTTCAGCCTCTTTCTGTACTGTCACGTCAGACATATTAACACACTGCTCTTCCTTAGGACACTAATCTGATCAGCCCATGCTGATACACTCATGGGTTTGGATTGCAGTGGCAGTTATATTGGGTGGTCAATGAGGCTTTGAACAATGCTGAACCTGCTCATAACCAAACCAAGATATTCCTGGTGGCCCAAGAGTTTTAAAGTTTGATGATGAAATAACTCCCAGCTTTGTAAACATCACTGTTTTTCACAGTGGCACATCCTTGTCTCTTACCGTGGTGTATTAATAATAAGTATTGATTTATCAGAATTGCCTTAAATATGTCTGTAAGAGATCTTTGCTGTATATGTTTACAGTGCCTGGTCCTTGTCAATTGGAGGAGACACTATAGCTTAGTAGGCTCATGCACAGAATTTTATGAGATGTCAGAACAAAATGATTTTTTATTGACAAAGAGTCAAACAAGTTGTGCTTTTTGTTGTGTCACACGAAACAATATGAGAAACCTGTTAAAAAGCTCACTAGAAGGCAAAGATTATGAGAAATGATTTAAAGCTACATTATCCTGTTTCTAATTCCTTTTCTTTCTTCCTGCGGAAATGTAATTGCAAGAGGCTGGAAGAAGGGATTGGAGCATTGGCTTCTATGTCAGCCTTGAAGAGAGTCATAAAGTCTCTTTTATGGCTTTCTCTCTAGCCTAGTTCTACTTTTCCAAATTAGAGGAGACAATAAGACAATCTCAGCTAGCTCTGATCTTAGATCTTAATTTGCAAACTCAGCAGAAATATCAGTGCCCAACTTTAGGGGATATGAGGAAACATTTTTGAATTTAAACAATTTCCCACTGACCTGCAGTAAAGGCCCTTTTTACAATTGTCTGCACACTGTTTTAAAGACTTCCTCCTTCCTCCTCCCCTTTCCCCTGCCCCCCCCGCCTCCAATTTTATGGGTTCTGATAATAAATATTCTGGATATCTAATGTCTGTCTCAGTTAAGATGTCTGTAAGATCCTAGATATAGAAGTCAAAGATGCAGATGGAAGATCCAAGCAATAAATTTTTCCAAAATTTTTCTGACTTGAGCACAGCAAACATAGGCACTGGAAACACATAATTCTGTGAAGCTGTTGAAGATTTATTTTTCATACTAATTTGCTAAGGACTAGTTCAGATGGTTTTATGTATTTTGAATAATTTTAAACTCATATCATTATGTATTAAACCCCCAAACCTCACAGTACTGTGTATCACCTATTCCAACCAATTTCCTGGTATCATTTTATAAAACTCTTGTAGCTCCAGTATGCTGCTGCTGCTGGTGTACCTTGGTCATGACCTGGAAGGACCACCCACTCCTGTAAAAGAGAGGGTAAGTCTGCCTCTATGCTAATTTGATTTCAGACCTCCTTTGAAGAAAAATTGCATGTGTCCTTCAGTCAAGTTCAGTCTGGGCTGAGCTATTTTTGTGACGCAAGTTTTGGTCTTCAGGAGCCACTTATATCTGTGTGCATAAGGCACACAGGTGAGGAGATGGGAAATATTTGTTAGTACTTTTGTTTCTTTTCGACTTGAAGAAATCCCAAATATTTTGCTATATATATTTGAAAAAATGTCCAAGAAAAACATTAATATTATCAAAATGAAACTTTGGTTAATGAGATGTGATTGATCACTATGAAAGGAAAAAAACAATATCCTATGACATATAAATCTAAATGCATTGGTTAAATATCTAAATCATTTTATTTGCCACAAAAAAAGTACTTGCAATTAGGAACAATAAATGCAGTAAGCCAATGAAGAGAAAACAAATTTATTGAAGTGATTTTGCAAATCACAGTTAATTGAGCCACAAGCAAAGCAGCAAATAAAGGAAATAATGTGGTAATTGGAACCCTCATCCCTTATTGGCATAGATTATGGTTTGCTATCTTTTAGCAGTATTAAATCATTGCATGTGAATGTTGCCAAAAAAACTCTTCATTTCCTTTTAGTGACTTCTTACTGCCCTCAGTTGAAGTTTAATAGAAAAGGAAGGACATGATGTAGTTTTAATGACAGGAAACCCATGGCTTCCAAATGAATAAATTCCATCACTGGCTGCCACAAAGTGTGCTAATTATTTCCTTTGATAAATTAAAAGCCGTAAAAGTCCAAAGTATATAGCATGTGGTTTACAGTTATAGTCTGCCTGTCTGCATTATTGAAAGTTCATATAAACCTCATTATTTTAATTTAATAAACATTATAATTATTTTTTACACCAGTAGGCTCTATAGAAAGCACATGTTGAAGACAAACTTGTATGACAGAAGGGTAAATAGCCCGCAAACAGGATAAGAAAGTAACATGATGTGTCATGTCATGATAGCTCAGGTTTTTTATGATACTTTTGAATGATCAGATGTTTATTATTTTTAGCTTTATAAAAAAGAGACTAGTGACTAACTTTATTGTGGAAATGAGTATTTCTTCTGCAAAGTGTGCTTGGATGAATGATTAAGTCCCTTGTATTTTAGAACAGTCTGAGAAAACTTGGGGAATGTAGGGAAATGTTAGAGAGAAAAATGGAGGTTTTATAATAAACATTGCAAAATAAACAAACAAAAAATACTCTTATTTTATCTGAAAGAATGAGCAGTGATGTAAAATAACCAGAGTTAGTGTTATTTTTTTGTTTGTTTCGTTGGTTGGTTTATTGTACACAAAATCCCATAACCAATAACAGAACGAGAGCCTGAATATTTTTAATGACTATTGTATTAATGGCACTGAGGCTTTCTCAGCACCTCATGAGATTAGACCTTTACCCTAACACACACAAAAAAAAAAAACCAACCAAAAAAACCAAACAAAAAAACCCTGGAGAAACTGAAGAATAGAAGAATGAGAAGCAAAACAAGCTTTTATAGGTTATGGAAGTTAATCTTGGTTTATTATTCTAAAACATTTTAAATGGCAAATACTTTACTTTCAGTTTAGTCAGACAGTAAAAGAAATATGCCACAGTGCCAAATCTTTTGCTGTGTCCTATCTAATGCACCTGATTCCAGCTGTAAACTGGCTCAAATGCACTTTTGCAATTAAAAAAAAAAAAAAGACATCTAACTGGGCTGCATGACTAATTTTGCTCATTGTATTCATTTGGTATTGAGACCAGGAACTTCTGGAGACACAAGACAGCAATAGCATGCCAGAACAGAGGGCACAGGTTCATACAGCAGATATCTGGAACCACCATGAAGATGAACAGAACTAGGTCTGGCAGGACCAGGAAAAGGCAAAAGACAGACAAACCATTCTATTCTCTTAAATTTAAAATGTTTGTTGAAGAAAGCAATCACAGATACTGATTAAAATTAGAGGAACTGGAGCATGTAGTGTTTTTCCACCATATCTGATAAAATGCATTGCAGAGGTGTATGCACAGATATCTGTGTCTTACTGACGGACAGCTGCTGCTCCCAAATGACTGATCCATGGTTCTCATCAAATGGGTGATGCTATGGCTTATATTGGAGAGCTTCTTTGTGCTGCTTATTGGACTATGTTGTCCCTAACACAAATCAAATCCTATTGACCATTACCAATGTACAACTGGTCTGTCTTGCTTGTACTAGAGAGTAGCTTTTCTGCAAATAGAGACCTCTTGCTATTTATGTCTGTGATCAGTTCATTTAGTAATTCCATGCAAAACTAAGAACTTCATGATGCAAATTCAGACTTGCATGTGCTACAGGGAAGAAATCAGTGGAATCGTATCTAATTGCAATGATGCCGACTTGGTGATATAGGGATTTGATATTTCAGCTAGAGCTTACCAGTTTTAGAATGACTGACACTGCATTTTGTTTGATTTTGAAAGAAATAGGTAAGAAATTTTCTGAAACTTTTTAGCTGAAAGGGAGGTTGAGAGGAAACTGGGGGAGGTGTCTTACTATTCTGGCAGAAATAATTGGTGTTGCAAGGAAATGTAGGAGGGTGAATTCTTCCACATTGTAACATAATGCAGCCCCAGGAGTGCTTATATGTACCTTACATTTTTCTTGATGTATACTTAATTACAAAAAGGTTAATCAAGTAAATAAATACCAAATTTATAGTAACATTTGCAAGAATATTACCTTAAAGAAGAGCACAGTCCCCTTACATTTAGATGTCACTAGCTCTCTGTAATAATAAACTTCTGAAAAAGAGAATGAAGGGTTATCGATAGCACACTAAGGACAAATCAAATGTAAAATAAAAATACCATAGTAAACTGTGATAAGATTCTAATGAACAAATTGTTATTGGCTAACAATTAAAAGACCTGTCAGACCTGTTATGTCTGTGGTATGAAATTTAGGAGAGACTTAGTAGTACTTTTTTGGTTTTGGTTATAAAGACATATTAGTGCTGTTTGGAAAATGCAAACACGTGAAAGGGGAAAGACAGGGTTGCTGTGAAAATCCTTCTGTCTTACCATTTATCAGAGGTTAAAGACAACCCTAGGAGAGCTGGAGAGAATTATGATCAAATGGATACTCTGTCACTTGCTGGCTTCTCAGTCAAAAGCAAATAGGAGTTACCTCTCTGTGAAAAGTTATTGCAGCTGACTATGAGAAACAGAAGGAGGAGTGGCTGTGGTTTCTTTCTATACCTGCAGGAGGTCAATGTAAGTGACAGTGATTAAATTCTCTCCTTGTTTTTTCTGGTCTGTTTACAGCTCATGTAGTACAACACCACAGCATGTGTGAATGAAATTATGATACAAAATCCTTCTGATGTTCTGGGGTAGTACAAATGCATGTTCAAGTGTTTTATTTTGTTTAGGCACTAGAAGATTTAAAGACTAGAAATCAAATGCTCTTTCATACTTTACACATGCCACTAGCATTCCTTGGAGAGTAGGTTGGGACTTCTTGGTTTCAGGTTAGGAAGAAACAGCAATGTTTTTGTGGGCACTGTGACTACTTCTGCTCTATCCAGAGGGCACAGAGCAGGGATGTGGCAAGACTGGTGCATGACTATTCCACCTTCAAAAGGAGAGATAATTATTTTAAAGTTGGTCTTGATGCACTACAGCTGCTTGGCATAATAAGATAGCACACTATTTCCTCATTTCCAAGTGTCATGGCCAACACAGGTCAGTGTGAAACTATAGATGTAATTACCACTAGAAAAATGTTAGATAGCTGCATTTGTTGAAATACAGTGTTAATTATTGTCACAAATGTTTTATCTGCTTTTTTCAGCTTTCTATTCCTATCTACTGAGCAAACAGGCTAAATAGTGCTATGATATATAATATTTCCTTTGCCATGAGGTGGGAAAGCAAGAAGGTTAAATATCAAATGGGCTGCTTGAAGCCTTAATTGGAAATCCCATCAGGGTCACTTGTTTACTAGCACTAATAGTTAACTAGTGCACAGCCTTTAAATTACTGCTTACTACAGAGGTGCTGTTCACACCACTATGTTTAAGGACCTGTCAGCATTTCCAGAGGAAAACTCTACTTACAAAGGCTTATGACTTTGTCGTGAATATTTGCTCTGAAACTTAACAAATGTCATCTCAATCTAGAAACAGATTATTTCCTTTACTGGAGACTGCTTGACTTGAGTAGGGAATAAATCAGTTTTCAAATTATTTTGAATGTAAGGAGAGCTGACTTAAACATTTCCCCACTAACACAATCTACTCTATTTAAAATAATGCAAATGAGGAGGGTTCTGGGACTTTGGGGGTAAGGAAAGTGTAATAGAGTGAAAAAAAATGAATATAAAAATTGTTTTGTTTTAATCTTGTAGTGAATTCTGTGGTGGTAACAATATACATTAATAAATTTCTCTAGCATTTGCAATATATTGTTGAGGCTTTTGCCACTAGAACTTTAGTGTTTTGATACTTTCATGTGCTACTTTATATTGACCTCTTTAATTCACTTTATTTGACCTAATCACACTCGAACTGAGGTGACCAGGGTTTTATTCTTAGCTGTCCATACATCAGACCTGTAATACAGACAAACCTGTGTCTCTTTGCCCCATCAGAAATAGTTTCCCATGTCTACCTATCACCCCCTATGGTCTGATCGGATGTTGAGGGTGTGAGAGCTGCTTCAAGACCTCAGGTGCAGTGCTGTAAATGGCACTGAGAATTCTCAAATTAGAGCACTGTTGTTTTGGGGGAAATTCCTCTTGCTTTTCAGAACATTTGCTTCCTTAAGCTTTTCTTTGTAACAGATCTGTATTCAAGAAACACTTTATTGCTCCAGAACACAACTCAGAGCTTTTAGTGGTGAATTGCGTTATGAAGGAATGACTTTAATTTTACTAGTGTTTTATTAGACAGTGTTTCTTTCCTTCTTTTGCTTTTGTTTCTTAATTTTCCTTGAACGATAAAGGTACCTACACTCCAATGTTTAAACTCTGTTAAATTTGTTGACTTTTTTCAGTTTGAGTTACCTGAATACTTCATATATCAAATTAGTGTGTTGCTTAATGCCAGGTGTTACACTATACTAAAACTGGGCAGATAAGAGCATCAAACTTTCAAAGGTCTTAAGTTATTTTTTCCCCTTTCCATTTTATTTTATTTTATTTTATTTTAAAGTATTGTTTTTATATTTTCAAAACTCGCACATTGTGCTCAAGCACACATAAGAATGTTACGGTTTTGGAGATTTAAATGCACATTTTCCAGAAATATATAAATCTGCAAATCTGGAGTTTGGGAAATAGTTAAGTATGCAGCAGTCCCATATGGTTATCTTCAGCTCCATAGTTTGTCATGCACTTTCTGCTGGACAATCTTCAGGTTTTGTCATACAATATTTCCACAGCACTATTATTCATGCTTTCTTACTCACAGCTACAGTGTGTCTTATTCAGCATGCTTATGTCTCTTGCTGTCTGTTTGTAGCTGTTAGCCAGGAAAAAAGATGCATATGCTAATTGATTTTTCTTTTTCATGGGGAAAAAAATACAAGCATAAATGTGTGTTTTAATTATGAAGGGAGAGCACTTATTGCAAGCAAATATTTTATCTCTGTATTTTGCAAAGGACTGGAAGAAATTACTGGAATTAATATGTATGCAAACACATCAAATAATCTCTCAAAAATCTGAGTGAAACCACAGTGTGAAGCAAGACCTAAAATAAACTAAATACAACAGCTTTAAAATTAGTATTGACATCTGATAGGAGTTGGTATATAAGCTGGGGCAAGGCAAGGTCAGATCCTAAACTGGGGAGTTAAAAAATACTGAGCTAGAAGGCCTATAACCCTGCATGTGTTGGGGATTTCTAACATTAGAATCACTGCAGGGGTAGGAAGATAAATAAGAAGATTTCAAGAGATTTCATAATAAAAAGTTGTTATTTTTTATATAATAAGATATGCAAAAAAATAGAAAGAGTTGGAAAAGCACAATTCTTCCTCCATCTTATGCTTTCTTTAAATTGAACAGGAATACTCCATACTTATAGTAAATCAAGTTTATAGAGGATCAAAAGCAGATTATTAAAGATGAAAAGCTGAATAAAAATGAATTGCTGTGATGTTGCAATGGAAGCTTAAAACAAGGTGAAAGACCTTGGTAAAGATGCTCTGAAGTGTCAGGGTTATTGGTGAAGAACTCTATTGTTCATTAATATAATAAACTAGGATTACAGGAGTATTATTTTAACCCCTTGGCTTTGCCATGAACATCTGTATAGAATTCATCTACGGGGCTTCTGAACACATCACACACACTCATGTCTCCACTGATCTGAGTGCAATGCTAACAATGTTGATTCATTATTTTGGTGATTATGCTCAATGCAGAAAAAAATTAACCTTGAAAAACAGTAAATTTACTTTCCTTCAAAATCTTTGTACCACATGCAGATGTTAATTATTTCCTATGCAATTTCTGTCATTTAGGTGAAGGATCCATGTGTGCTTTCCATGACCCCAACTCGGTTGTTAGCTGCAGCAGAGAAATCGGACTTCAGAGGGAGTTGCTAACCTTCACTGACTAGCCTGTCAACCAGAGAATGATACAGAGCACCTTCAAAAGGTCCCCTAAGTAATGAGCCCTAAGGAGGGTTATAATGGGCCCATCATTAGCTCCAGCTAATATTTTGACCTAATGGCCACATATACTACAGGTGTCATACAGGGCCACCATAGGATTAATCTGCAGGATGTTTTGTGGCTATTTGATGACAACACATTTCTTCAGCATGTTTCCCAACTTGTAAACCTTTATATGTATTTTATATAATACAAGTAAATTATGACTTCTTGCCTATATTTTTTTAATTCTTTCCTTAAGCTCAGTTATGCACAGTGACCAATGAATCAAGCACATAGGCATATAAAAGGAAAAAAAAAGGCATCCCTCTAACAAGGATGTAACAAAATGTAAACATAGCTACAAGAAAAACATCCTTCCTCCTGTTGTGTGTTCTTTCTTTCAACTGTTTTTGTCTGTTTGTTTGTTGTTTGGTTGGTTAGTTGTTACTGTGTGTTTTGTCCTCCCAAAATTCCCCATTCAAATCCAAGTACTACTTGCAGTTTTGAAAAGGATGGAAATTCGTGCAACTCATTTCTGTGTGTATTTTTTTGGGTCTCCTGTAAACTCATTCCCTGCCTTCCAAGATGAGCTTACTTTCATGATAAATATCTTCTTTTAGTCTTTTCTTTAATGTGTCTATTTTTTACTTTACCAAACACTCAGTTGTTTCTTCAAGATGTTGGATGTTCTCACCTTCTTATTCAATAATAACTTCTCAGAAGTTACAGTTTTCCTTCCTTTTGTTTTAGTACTTTCTTTATGTCACTTCCTAAAGAAATAGGAGTCATAAGATGAACTGAGCAAATGTTTAATATTATTTATATTCTCAACCAGATTTAAGCACAAATTCCATTGGCCTGAACTGCTCTCAGCACAGCATAGATAATTAAATTTTATTAACCTGTGCAATCAAACTGCTGAGTGCATTTCATGTAACTGTAATTTGGCAGTCATATTGTAGAATGTAGCAAATACAGAAAGACAATTCTTACTGGTTTTGCCCAGCACTACCAAAGAAACATTAGAAGTTTACTATCAGCTCATTTAGTAATAGGATATTTAATATAAGAAAGAGGCAATATTTGACTGATTAGTGACTCCTTTGAAATTCTTTTCACACACACACTCCACACTCTGAGACTCTGTATTCTTGTATCACTTACGTCAAAAATATGTGCATACAAAATGCTATGTTATTTAAACTTACAAAGATGAAGAAACAGCATTCATTCATGCTCAAATGTCAGTTAAAGCAAAAACATCTAGTAAGATGGTAAAAAACATATGTTCTTTACAAATGACACAAATTGCGCTAAGACTTCAAGTTAGCTTAATAAGCAGAAATCTTAATCTCAGATTCACTTAGAGTGCAGGGAATATATTTGTGTGTGAGCTCATACAGATTGTTTTTTCTTTAAATTATGTGACTAGATGAATACAAGTAGTTTTTTTTTCCCCTAGACAAGAAGCTGTTAAGTGACAATACAGACTTCATGAAGAAATGTTAGATATCAGTTTAAAATTGAAGTGCCAAAGCTTACTGTATTTCTGAATACCTTTATAATCCACATTTAAGTTAGCTATGCACACTTCATACCAAGATACTGCTAGAAATGGATTCTATATCACTCTGCCAATTTAGATAGCTTATTACAGGCCCTAGTATTTTGAGAAGTTGGATAGTATCAAACTCTAAAAGGCCATTGCAAATAATTTCATTCATCAAGAGACGGCACTTAACAGAAGAGAAGAGAAAAGGAAGAATTTTGGATGACATTTAACTGGACTTCATTTGAGCATGAGACCTTGAAATTCTTATATGGACTGAGTACAAATTAATATTCTGTTAGGTTGTTGGGGTTTTTTCCCCCCTTTTCAATGACAGACATTCAAGCACTCTTAGTGCAGTCTTTTTTTTTTTTAAAAAAAAAAAGAAGAAATAGAAAAGAATGAAAACTTTTCTTGAGACCAAGCTATTCAGTCCTTAAAATGATGAAGTCTGGTCAATACGAGTTTGTTTCTTTCTATGTAGCCACTAAAAATAAATCCTTCAGGGGAACATTTCTTTAGCTCACTTTTTCATTATTTCCAGAGGCAAAAGCTGGCAAGACAATTTATAATTCAATTTTTGCTAAATCCACAACACCTAATATATATGTCAGGCATTTCAACGGCAGGGTACTTTGGGGATAAGTGATAAATTGTACTGATTATAAGTGCAAGCTGTTCTTCCAAAATATCATATCCAAAAGAAGGCAAGTATTATTAGGAGAATGTAATGTATCTTTAGAATGTCCAGAAACATAAGAGATAATCACTTCATGTGAATATATTTTCCCTTGAGTTTAACAGCTCAATATTAAGGTCTTACCATGTTTTTGATAGCACTCATCTGAAGGGAGGGACCATCATAGGTTGATAGTCTTTCAGCAGCCACACAGCTCTTAGGCCTCCAATAATTCATTTCTCCCAGAAAAGGGCTTACCATGAAACCTGAAACATGCTCATAATAATTTTCTGACTGTGTTGGGATATGTGAAAAGTTTAAATATTATTCTGTTATATAATCTCTTCTGATCTTTTAAACATCCTTTCAATGTTTCCATGTATTTTCCTGTGAGGTGCACATGACTGACTGTTGATCAATACTGCCGAGCAAAAGCAAAAAAGTTCTTCAGCTTAATCTTGGTTGTTAAGGTAGTCTGAAAATAGGGAAAAAGGGACTATGCCTTGGGATCTTTCCTTTCAGTTTTTGTTTTTTGTTAAACAAAAATATGTTAGCATTACAAAGATGAGATTGACATATCAACCACAAGTATTTAGAACCAAAAAATAGGCAAGTATAAATGGATAGCTGAGATCTGGGGAGTGATGGAAACCTTTTCAACTTTATTTTGTTGGTCTGAATTTAGCTTTGCAGATTTTGGCCTGGCTGCTCAGCAGATGCTCCTTGTTTGTCTTGCCAACCATAATTTGTATCCTGCTCAGAATCTCTGAGGAACAGACTGGTTTTGTGACTTTTTTTTTTAAATCAATTTAGTACTCATCCTATACTATCATCTTATTCTAGGCATGCTCCTTCTCTTTAGCTTCTCAGGAAATTATTTTCTTGCTTTAAAGGCAGGCACCCCTATTAATTTTTTTTTAAACAGATAAAATTCAGCTTAAAGGAAAGAAAATAAAATTACAAAATGTATGTGCATCTAAGATTAAATAAAGTGTCAGTAATAAAACCAATAAGGCTTAGAGTAGAAAAAGGCAGTTTCAAAAACTCCTGTTTTATCTAGTTTCTATTCATCTGCTACTTTTATTTCTCAGTTTCTCCCAAATTGTGTCCTAAATGTTGTCAGAACTGTGTATAATATCAGCAATGTTTTGTAGATTCAAATCCACTGATCCTCCTTGCCCTCAAACTTCTAGTTTTTGTATCATCTAAACTCATTTAATGAAGATGATGAACTAAAGTGGAAAACAAATGATCACTCATGAACCAGACCAGCCTAGTGTGCACACTTGTCTGAAAGACTGATGAGATAATACCTGCAAAAGAATGGTCTGCTCTGACAGGAAAAGGAGAACCAATGTATCCAGAACACTCAATAGCTCATCTGGCAGTAAACGAGAGGTCAAAATGTCGTCTTCCAGTCCTGCCTCTTGTGGTGTTAGAAATCTATCAAAGAAGTCCTAACATTTATTCAATAGTATTGTAGGAATTCTTACAATGTGCATGAGAAATTAAGAATGAGTGGAAGTACAGATAGCAAAGATGTTCTCTCAAAGGAAAAATGAAACAAAACTGGAGGAATACTAAGAAATACAGTGCAAGGAAGTCAGTCAGAAGCAAGGAAAGATGCTTCAAGACATTTGAAGAAATATTAAAGAATAAAATGAGGAGAAATCATGATTGGAAAGTATTTGCCCTCATATTTTAGTCTTTCCCTTTGAGATTCAAAAATAATCTTTTTAAAAAGTCTGTAAGTGTAGTTGAGAATTGTCTGCTCATGATTAATGATATGAGGCAGGCATGGTTTCTGTTTGGCTGTGTTGCTTGGGCAGAGTAGGACAGTGTTATAATACCCTGCTAGATAAAGACACGATGAAAGTCGTAAGGCTGTTAGTTTAACCTAATCTCACTGGCAAAAGTTGTTACTACAGCAAGTCAGATTGAATCAGATATTAATAATGCAAAGATGGCATTGCATCCCAAAAGATATTAACACAGCTTGTAGGAGAGATTAGTATTAATCATGTTATTAGAAGGAGACCTACAGAGGAACATTGTCTACTTTAGGAGTAGAAAGTTTTTGGCTTTCCTGAAGAGCATTTGAAAGAACAAAGAAAAGATCCTTACTAGAGGAGTTAAATAATTCATATTTTTTTCCTCATAATTCTCCATTAGAAAAATTAAAATCTAGGCTTCCACTAATATAAAATTCTTATTATGGATACATTCTCAGCCTTGAAGACCATGGTGAAGAAGAGGAGAATTTTTTAGAGAGAATATTTATTTTTGGACATATTTGCTTATGGCTTGATAACACATTAGTTGGGTTGTTAGAGTCCCTATGACTTTAAACGACAGGATTGAGGCTGGCATGCAAATATCCTCAAGTCAGTGTAAAACAAATATTTCTCAGCCTTCTGGAATAAGAGGAGACTTTTGGTACAGTTGCAGATATTATGACTTTATTGTTTTTCTTATTCGTGATTAATTTTTTTTCATTTTTGGTGGTGGTGGAGAGAAGAGCTTATTAATCGGCGGATTTTGGGGGCAGCATCTTATATCTTCTTCTATCGTGTATCAATTTATGCACAAAAGCATAGAATTTGAACCACTGATATAGTATTTCTGAAACTCTCCCTGATAGGGTTCACAAAGACAGGAAGGTTGTGTGCTTTTGTAAGTCTGAAGGACCTTGAAGCCACTCAAACATAAACTTGATATGGCGATATAGATAAATATTTTCAAAATAAATGTAAATGTAGCTCCTCCTGAATACTGTACTTTTTAAATGGACTATTAAAAATGTTACTAGCCCTTTATATGTGAGATTAAGAAAGACAGTTCCAGACTTCACACAGGGGCCAACCTTCAGCTAGTTCCCTAGTTATGAGAGTCTGTTTCTGTATGCTCACTAAAACAAAAATAATTAAATAAAGGTCCAGTTGTTTTCTCTCCTTTTCATAGAAATCAGAAAACTGTAGCAGTGACTTTCAAAAGCTTTTACAGAAACATCTTGTTGGGCACATATGTTCTTATGGGAGGTGACAATATAGTACAGGAAGCAATGGGTGAATAAGAAAAGACCAGCATCTAAGCAGTATGATGTACATGCCAAGATATTGTTAAAGGAGTTCTTTGGTTTTTACATACTTTTCTGGTAGAAGAGAATGGACATAGGGCCTAGATCAGGCTTGTGTTCTCTAAAACTGGGCAGATGCAAATCTCATTTCAACAAAACTGATGGGACTTTTTACAAAAGAAAGCTCTTCAGGTGATGTTGTAGACCTGAAAACATACAAAATAGAATCAAAATGGGGCAACTGAGTTTTTCTTACATTGCTTCAAAGTGAATGAGATTTGTTTTTTACTTAACTCAAAGCCTTCTGTGAGAGGTATTCCTCCTGGCTTTCCTATTACTACTGAATGTTGAGGAATAAATAGTCATGTTTCCATTAGAACATGGAACATCAGGTACTTCTGTATAAAATGGTCCCACTTTTTTTTGTAGGGTGTTTAGGGCTGAGATTTTTTTTTAAGAAACATTTCAGTCCGCTATCATGGAGAGGGTGCAAAGACGGAAAGATAGCAAGACTGTAATTAATTTTATAATGCTAAGGGAATTTTAGTGAAATAAAAATAAATAAATAGACATCTTGAGCAAATGGAAATCAAACTTTCAATTACTCTAAAATAGATTCAGGCTCATTCAATCTAGCTGACACTTTGATGTGTTTAAATCCTTGCAGACTTTATGTAAGAACTGAATCCAGGCCAACTACACCCCCTCTGTTCTTGCAAATGCAGAAGCAGTGGTATCTCAACAGTGAGAGGACCAGCTCTTTCAAGAAGGAAATTTGTAGATATAACATGAACAGTGGTTGTCATTAAAAGTCAAATGACTACTTTTACATATTGGTGCTGAAGGTTATCAGAAGGCAAATATGGCACATTAGATTATGTAACAACCTTTCAGGGATTTGTTGTGGGGTTTGTTTGTTTGTTTTGTGCTTTCTGATAAAACAAAAACCATATTGCAAATGGCCTGATTCGGCAAAAGAAGAAAAAATGCAACTTACATAGTATTTATTTTACTGTACTCCAACAGTAATTTCATAATCAGAGGTATTTTTAAAAGTATAAACATTTCCCATTCTTACAGTCAATATCTTAAACCTGCACATCCTTAAGAGTAGTTTTACAATAAGCGTCCAAATTGTTTATATATCAAGGTATTTACAAGAAATCATTAAGAATAAAGTCTGTGCTTTCAATAACTTTTTCTGTTGTGAACTGGACACAGAAAAAGCCAGGAAACATGAGGAAACCCAAAGAAAGTATAATTCTAACACTTGGTTTTAATTAAAAACTTTTTCTAGACCTTATGCCACATGTTACTTGTATATATTATCAGGATAAAGGAATGAAGTGGAATTTCACTGAGGCTTGTTAACCCGATATTCAAGGCAGTCCAGTTAAGAGGAGACCAAACAGACAATAAATAAGGAAGGCTGTGAAATGCAGGTGAAATTCTTTCAGTGAAATCAGAGCGATGGTACCTCATAACACGAGATTCCAAAAAGTTTTTAGAGGTTTTATAAGTATAATTAATCCTTTTTTAACTTTCATAGCATATTGTCCTGAATGTGTAAAAGATCAGGAACAGCTATTTACTAGAGCTAAAAAGAAATCAAACAATTTAAAATTAAATATGTCCTGAGGAAAAAAAAAAACCTCTTTCCCAAAGGAAGTTCCCATGTGCATCTTGTGGATTTTTTTCCTTTATATTTCTACACAGTCAGTGAAGTTCTATGTTAGTATCCCAAGCTGAATTTCCTGACTGGAAAGAAGGCTCAAAAAAAAATCAAAAAAAAATCTGTGATTCACCTCAGACTGGTGAATATCATGGCATTGTAAATTAGTCTAAAAATATTCCAGTATAGAGTGTAGGACTGTTGCCAGATAAAGCACTCTTGGATGGATTTGGAAGTAGGAAGGTGGATCAGCTGAAAAAAGTTATCTGAAAAAGGATTGACTTCCAAGGTTGCCTGTGAAATAGCTTTAGCCATAAAATATGTGCTAGAACAAGAAAGGAAAACCACCAGATGACAAAATGGGATGGATAAAGTGCATGACACAACAAAACAAAAAGATTTCCTTAAAACTTCATTGTCATAACATATTTGTCCACTGGGTCCATGAACAAAAGATTTCCCAGGAAGTGCAGTGCATGAGCAGGAGGTCCGTGAAAGTTGTAGAAGGGGAAACAAATGCAACTGAGAGGTTCAGAACGGGGTATATAGCATGGAGCTGTGAGTTGGAGCAAATCTGAACACTATGTTGGGAGAACAGGATGGGAAAGTGCACAGGAGCAAGCATATTCTGGGACTGAGCTGAGTTGGGTATAATTGAAGCATTCTTACAGACAAGCTACTTTAAGAAAAAAAATGATGTCACTCTTTTTACATTGCAAAAATGTAGGCTAGCATACCCTCGTGATGGGGAGTGCAGATACAGTGATAGGGCCAGGAGAGCTATGCTTGAGGTTAACTGAATGCCTAACATGTGTGTTCAAGTGGGAGGAAACTGTGGTGAGACAAAAAATGAGACAAATAATTCCTATAGTGTGTGATGACTGTGAATTTCTTTAAAGATGATTTCTTTATATTTCTTTATATTGTGTAGGCTTTTGTGTCTTCCTTTATAGCTGCAGCAAAGAAGTATATCTCTTTGCTAGGACTAAATTATGATCACTTCAGTTGTGTGACTATTAATCAAGAGAAGGCATTTGCAAGCCTTTCCCAGCCACATATCCTTTGCGGGTTTTGAAAGCTATAGAATGCAGTTTGTTATCTGTCACTGCAAGGCCGTGCCAAGTTCCATGATGCAGTGAAAGCAAAGTCATATGCTGCAGCTGACACTTTCCCACTGACCTCAGCTCGTTGCACTGCACAAACAGAAGCTGTTACAAGTCAATATGGTTCTTGGAGCGGGGTTATGCTGAAAGGAGCTTAAGAAAGCTTTCCGTATTTCTGCAAGGTTCAAAGGGAACAATGAGCTTTTTCTGTCACATCAGCAGATGAGGCTGTCATATCCTCAGTTCACCTCATAAATAATAGGCATAGAGGATAGTTGTGTTAGACTGCAGTTCAAAAGGGTTGTAATCTGACAGCAGACACTGCCTTTTCTCGACATGCTCACCTTTAGCCATGCTTAGTGGTTCGTGTGTTTCAATTTAATACATGCCTGCCTGCTTGGTGAATCAGCACCCAGCCTTGTAATGCAAAACCCCTGGGGCAAAGGAAAAAGAAACAATTTTGGGGCAAAGCCTGTCAGCACTGTGACAGCCCCTGAAAGAAGACACAAACCTGGGAGCCAGTAACCACAAACCTAGCCCTGGCTGGTGGCAGCTGTCAGGGAAGGGGTTTGAAAGGAACCGACTGTAGCCTTCAGGGAGGCACCAGCAATCTGGAGGTGCTGGTAGGCAGAGGGGTTGTTTTCTGTCCCGCTCCATTTCTAAAGGTAAATGTGAAGGATTGGAGAAATAAAGTGGGGATTTATTGGGAGGGAGCAGATTTACTAGGAACTGGTGGGCAGGGGAGCATTAACCTTCTGCTCCCTCTCCAAGCTGATCTGATGGCGGTGGGGTGCACAGCTCCTCTACTTGCCTGTCTTTCTCTCAGGGTTCTCAAAACAGGCAGTGAGGCCATGGCACCCTGGATGGGGGCATTTCATTTCCTCCTTTCTCCCCCACCCCATGATCTGCCAACGTAAACAACTTCCTACTTTCACCTAAACTGAAAACCAGATCTGCCTCTAATCATGTTGGGTGACTGTTGACATGTGTGGAGTTTGATATTTTGATAATATTATATGTCTGTGATAATACTTCATTACAGCTATGTCCTTGGCTATAATTCTTCCAACACAGTCACTTTTGTACAGCCCCTTGAGCTACAGGAAAGCACTGTAAAGCAAAATTTTGCTCTGATGGTCACATTACAATTCAGAAGATTTAGTATTAATCAACATTTGATATACCTTTGAGAAAGAACAAGCAATGCATTTATTTATCTTATTTTTCTTCTAAGGGAAATTGCATGTCTGTTTGGGACAAAGGGGAGAAGACATTTTTCTTCCCCTGCCCAGATTCGGTTGTAATTTGAAACCATTACTGGTGTGTTGCCATATAATATTATACTCCTCCATTTTACAGACTCTTTACAGTTATTTCCCTGATTGCTTGCCTATGCAGAGGAGATTATTAAACTAAGATGTGAAAATCAGCATGCCAATCAGCAGTTTATATTATGAACCTGTGGAGTTTTATTCTTTGCATAGAAAAAAACCCTGTAGGTTAGATTGTACATTTCCTTTAATTTATACCAAGTAATCTGTCTTGTGATTTGAAACTGTTTTATTATATTTTGAGTGATCAAAAACCTTATCTTACCATGTATTTCACAGATACCAAATTCTCTAAGTATGTCTTATCTATAGTTTGAAATTTCATAAATGGTCTGGTGGAGATAATATTTTATCGTCTGCCAAAGTGAAAGTTTAGGCACTGTTTAAAAATGAATTTTGTGACCTGTAAAATCTTTAAGAATATTTCCTGTATTTCCTTGAAGTAATTTTTCCTTTGTATCAATCAATTAAAACATTTCATTTAGGTAAACAAAAAATGTATTGTGTTGCTGTTGACCATTTTTTATTAATCATATATAGTAAATTTCAAGTGGCTTTAGGAAGAGATCAATCTGTCCTTTGGCAATAATTACACTGGTTTTGAGGCTAAGATAAGTAATTGTATTTGCAAAGTTCCTCAGTGTTTTCTAGAGATATGTTCTGAAGATCAAGAGGACAAACTGCTGTGTTTCTGTTTTGTATAATAAAATTAGCAAATTAGAGCAATACAAATATATTTCTTCAAGGAGAGTCAGAAATGACAGCTTTTTCAGTAGATTCTATGCCTAAACAAAATATTTTTTTTCTCGTTGAATCCAATTTCTATGAAATTTTCAGGAAGAAGTACCTGACATATCTCCAGCATCCAGAACTTTGAAAAGATTAGTATTTAGAGTCTGTTAAAACACACACCTGATGCATCTTCCTGCCTGTCATCTTGAGCCCCTAAGATTTGAGGCAATGCTAATGTGCCTCTTTTCCTGTTGCCCATAATGGAAGATGGAGGTGAACAAATCTATGCAGGAGCAACTGATAGTGTGCTGGCTTAATACTTATTGAGAATTGTATGAATGTTTTTCTTGTGTAATCTTATCATTAGACTGTCATCAGCAGTCAAGGCACCACTAAAATCCAGTTAGAGGTAGTCAAGATTATGGCCTTTCTTGGTTCATTTAGTTTCACTTTACTACTGATGTTTGGCCTCATGGCAGGGTTATTTAAATGTCTCCAAATGGTACAGTGTCTGCAAACCTGCAGAACATGCAAGTTCAGGTGTCTCCTTGTGCATGGAGTCCAGCTTAACTCTACATCATGCAAACAGTATGCATGTATATTGCAGTGCTCATGCTTCTCTTTTCCAACAGAAAGGTGGGAGCTCTTCTCTGATCATGTGTATCTGGTGGAGGCTTTCAGCTTTAGTTGATACAAAGGTATTCATCTCAGATCTAAAGTAGGTCTGAAGATACATGCCCAAATATCACCTATTACTCCAAAATGTCACTACAAGGGAGATGTCTGTAAACACCCAAATTCAGATGAGATAAGTGACTCCCCTCTTCCAGCACTTACAGTTTGTCCTGTCAAAAATCTACCTGCAGGTTTGAGATTAGGGCTCTTATTTCTTATATTATCCTAATTTGTGTCACCTTTTTATTTTAATTTCTAGTTGTTTTATGTGAAGTGGAAAGAGTTATAAAGACAGGCATTGACTGCAGATGTAGAAGCAAAACACACAGTTTGGAAATGGAAGACAGAAGGACTGAGAGCACAACCTGTGAACAGCTTCTATTATTCTTCTTGATGCTCTAGATAGTGTTTGACCTAAAGGGAAAAGAATTGACATAAGAAACAAGCAGGAACAACTAGCCCCACTGCTGTCTGCCTTTCCTGTGAGAACCCAAAACATTTTAGTAAGAGTCTTACTCACATTTTCGCTTTGTCCATCCTGATCTTTTCCCAGCAGATGTTAAATCGAAACAAACTTTTTCCTTAAAAGAAGTTTTGTTTTTATGGTTCATTATAGTCTGAAAAAAATAATTTCCAAATCAGTTGTTAGATAAGCAAAGAATAAAGCAGTGCTGGGAGAATATAACTGACAGAATAGTAACATGGTTGATAATAATGTTAGGTGCTGGTGTCTCACTTATTAAGCTAAATATTCAAAATCTCTTTTTCAGTAAGAATCTGAATCTCTTTTAGGTGTTCAAACTATAGATGTATCTTTTTTTCCTCAATGAGCCTTTCATCCTTTTACTGACATTAGTTCTTCTTTTTATTCAATTAACCCAGAAAGAAAGCTTCTGGCAAGACGAGTCAGCTGTTGTCTGCCAAAAAGAGACATACAAATCTTGTCACATAGCTTTTATTTTTATGGTCAGGATCCCTCAGGCCTAGTATTAAGGCAACTTAGGCTTGTGTGGAACTTTACTGTCTCCTGCACACTCTGAAATAAGATTACATGATGGAGAAGATCAATTTAGTGAGAACATTTAAGCTCAGAATATTAAGCTTTTTGTGCAATCACATGTCCTTTCTAGCTGTGTGGCAGAAAAGCTAGCCACAAGATCCTTGACAAATTAGATATTACCACATCTAACTGTGTATATTTAAGCTTATCAAACTGAATCGTTGCATTGTGCCTGTGCTCTTACACAGACAAGGACTCCATTTAATAAATGCAGTGCCATTTAATAGTAATTAATCACCCAACTAAAATGTCACATTAAGGTCAAAGAGACCAGAAGACAAAAAGAAGAGAACATTAAATTCAGCTGGCAAACATAGGAAAGGAGAATATAGAGCCAAAGAAAGTTCTGGGACATTGGCACTGGTAAAACATTTAATCCAAACTTCTTTACTTTCCGTTCAGCTCAGAAGTAATCACATTCACTTGGTTCAAAGCAAGGTCATTTTTGTAACTTTTAAATGAAATTTCCTCATTGCTTGTGCAGTGACAGCCCATTGTAAGCTTGAAATTGTTGGTACATTTTACAGATATTGTGATCTCAGTATTTTCTGTTTCCTTCCTCCCTATTTCTCTCATTTTTTCATTATTATGATGTTCTTAATTTATGTGGAATTTTCTTCAGCATATCCTGAACCCAACCACCCTACAATGTCTCAAGTTTTTGGAGTATACGATACAGAATTTGATTCCACATTACAACCATATAATGCTTTAATTTTTGTCATGGTTTAACTTTTCAGCAGCAATAGAATCAAAAAGAAATTATTGAGTTAAATAAGAGGATTATTTGTGTCCAATACTGTTTGTATAAACTCTACAAAGGAGGCTCTGTTTCACAGGAAGCATATTTACCACCTGCAGAAGCAAATATTTACCGAGTTCCTTATAGTGAAAGTGGAAGATTGCAGAAAAAGTAAATCTCCATTGTTAATTCCACTTCTTCAGAAAGATGTTAATCAGCTTCAGCATAAGTGTATGAATAGGTTTATACATGTGGCCCTATATATATATGTGTGTTTGATTTCTCAGTGTCCTTTTTCTTTTCCTTTTTTTTTAGTAAAATAAACAAGTAAGCAATCACTATCCACTTTTAAAACATATATTTTTAAAGACTAAACATACTGCTTTGTGTACATGAAAAAATGAGCTAATAAAATACAGCTAAGCATGAAAATATGTTATTGTCTCAGTGGATGTTACAAAATTCAGATAAATGGCGTCTAAATAGACTCGTTTTTTAAAACATCTATCATTTCTCCTTCCTATTTCAGAAGTCTCAGTTTTATGTCCAAGGATTTTTCTATTAGCATTGTGAAAAACAGTAATTCTTCAAAAATTACTCTACATTTGGCAAGATCTGTCTCTATAACTTCTGTAACAGTCCAAGGAATTTTGGCCTTTCCAAAGGTTAAATATTATCTTTCAATATTGTGTAATTCTGACTTTGTCAGGAAATGTCTCAATTTTCTAAAATAACCTTTTCTTTCCTTATGTTTTATGTTTAAAAGTTCACATATGATATGTCCAAACTCATGAGTTTGAATTATTTCACATTAATTTGTCATATTTAGCTGCATGATAAATATTGACATAATACTGGTCATGACTGAGACACCTCCAGAAATATTTTCATGTGTGAAGTGGAATCACAGTCTACATTGGTGTTTATCATACACTGATGCACATTTCAGTTTTTAATGAAGCTTTTGGTGATGCAAAATTCAGGGGTTCTGATGGTAACATCTGAATTAACTTTACAGGGTTTGTAGATGAAAAATTAACATTTTCTTTGAGTTATGTATATTTGTGCTGATTTCTGGAAAAGCACATCTCTCCCTCACATAGTTTACTGTATTTCCACTGAGCTTCTGTGGCAAGACTATAGATGAGAACCTATCTCTTACTCAGACCTGACAGCCCTCCAAGAAAAGGTTTCCTTTGCAAATTTGACAGTATAGATTAAAATATTATTGTATCTATTTCATAACTCAATGGTTTCCAAAATGTGGTTTGCATTCCAACCTAGTCGGCAGTCTTTGGTAGTGCTTCGCTAATCTGTGATCTGAAGCAGATCCTGTGATCTGCTGGGGCTCCATTAGGAACACCACCTTCTGGCGAGTACCATAGCCCCTTCCAAACTGTGTGACCCATAGCCCTTAGATCACAATATGGTCCTATGTTGGACTTTTGCAAGTATGAATAAGTTGGAGAGGAAAAAATAACAGGGACACGCTCTTATAAAATGTGTATAAGTGAGAGGAATTTGAATCACCTGGACAACCTGAATACTAAAGACTCATGACATTGGGCAGTCACCTCTGAAATGCAATTCCACTGCTTTTCCTACAAATAAAAAGCCTCAGAATAAGTTCTGATCTGTGGAATGGCAAAAGATACCAACAGATATCACATGCAGATTTTTTTTCAAAACCTAGTTTGCATGACGTTTGAACAAATGAACAGTTTGCTACATAGAAATTGGTAGTTGTAACAGTAGGTGATTTTCCTTAGGCTCTTTTCAGCAGCTATAGGAAAACCAGTCATTTTTGTAAGTGCAATTCAGAGCATATAGCAGGGGCAGTTCAGAAAGAACATTTGCTAACATTTACAATTTTCTGTTCCTCAGCATCCCTACAGAGGCATTCCCCTTCACTCTACCTTCATTGGCATCATACATTCATCCTTTCATACACTCTTTGGCTTTGACTCTTCTCTTTTTCTTTGAATTCAATATTGGTTTCTGCCTTTGTGCTCATTCTCACCCTATTTCCTGCTCTCCTTCACCTTTTCAACTCCTATAAACTTGCTATGTACCCAAATATGCCTTCTACTTCTCCTGACTCTGCAGGCCATTTCTTTTACTCCTCTGCCTCTCTGCCTGGAGTGCACTGAGATTAGAAGGGCTTTGCTCTCACATCTGTCCTTTCCAGAGACCACTCTCTTGCTATCTGTTTCCTCCAAAAACTCCTTGTTAAGCTCCTTGTAGTGCAAGATTGAAACATGCTCTTTTGACAGATTTCTTGGGGAGTAACTAATTCCTGTATGTACAGTCTGAGCATATACAATATGAGTTTTGTGGAGACTTTTGGTTAAATATAGGTGCAAGTATGTTACTGTTACTGGGATAACCTGCTAAACGAATAAGTACACAAAAAGATAATCTTTCTTTCTATCCCAGGTATTTGAAACATTTAGAAAATATTTCTTTGTGAAAAAGAATTATTAGGCAAAACTTTCACTTATAACTGTATCTTCTTTGGCCAGAAAGTTTGACTCCCATGTATAGGGAGTGTTAACCTTGTAGTGTGTACATTTGCATTTTTGTTTTGCACAGTAGTATGGGTGCAACGTTGTGTTTTTACTTTCCATCTTTGATTTGACTGCGTTTAGCATTTCATTTTCCATGAAGTTATTGCCAGAAGATGGGGTTTTCTAAATTCAGGGAAATATGGAGTACTTTGCTGTCTAAATGAAAGGTTGTAGCTTGACTTCCATTTTCCTACAGCCAAAAGCCCTGGGGACAGGAAAAAAATGAACACTTTTAAAATAAATTCAAATTTAGTTACAAAAAAACCCCAGAAGTCTTGAACTAGTGTCTGTCACTATCTAGTATCTGTCACTACCTGCATTTCACACTCCTTTTGATAGTGACATAAAACCACTGTGAAAGTTGCCTCACTTTAGCATCATAAGAAATTAATTGCTGCAGTAGATCACAAGGCAGAAATAAGTCACTGACCCAAATGCTAATTTCATCCTCACCAAATGTTCATGTGAAGTTGATTATGTCACTGTAGCCTCAAAACTACCAAAAACGGGGAGGCTCCACTATTTGAACTCATACCCTCCCTATGAGCCAGGCCCAGTGTAAATGGGTTTTATTTTATGAGCTGAGCTTAATAAAAATATGACTGTGATGCCATGAAGTGGTACACATACTTTTAAAATCCCCACACATGTAGCAACCTATGCTTAAAAGAGTGAAAGAAATCTGCTGGCTTGCAAGGGGGGACCCTCCATACAGTCCTCTCCTGAGCCTTGGGTGACACTGGTGCCTTTGAAAGACATGCCTCTGCGATGGGGCTCACAAGGAGTCAAAGCAAACGTTGTTCATTTGGTATGCATACATTTAAATGTAAAGGCTGTACACTCTGGTCATAGGGCAGAAGAAGCAGGCAGTGTTGATGAAGTCCCTTTCTTTCTAAAGTGCTTCCCTGTCTCCTAAGCCATGCTGTAAGGAGCTTACCTTGTTGAGGGTCCCTCACCCCTCAAGAGGATGTCATTCCTCAGCCTGTGCCTGTGCTGTGACATTCTGGGCAACTTTTATTTGTTTTCTTTCCTGGCAATGCTACCCCTCTTGGGGCAGACGCTTTAGTGAGATGGATCGCACTCAGGTAACTGGCAGTTCAAGGAAGTCTTTTCCTGGGTTGTTTACACCAAGGCGTTTTAGAGCAGCCATTTAGCTTCCACCCCATCCCACCCTGCTGACCAGCTGTAAGTGTAAAGGCCGCCAGTGGGCCTGCAGGTCGCTGATAAACTAAACCCCCATTTGGCAGGCAAGGAAGCCAGGATGATAAGGATGTTGATTTATGTTTTATCTGTCACTACATTTTCAGTAAAGCTGGGCAGCGAGCCTTAACGAAGAGAAGGCTGTTATCACCTCTCCTTAGCCCTTTAAGTGCAGCAGGCTCTTTGGTGTCTCGCGCTGAATGCCGCTTTGTTAATTGCAGTGGTAAACAGGACAAACAGCGCTGACCATCACCGTGTTTTGCTCAGGCGGCACTTAACACAAAACCAGTAGATTTGGGGAAGGAGTCTGGGTCCAGGGGGAGTCACACGCGAAAGAGAGTTCGTAGAAGTACTCAGCATTTCCTGGACTTGTTTCTATAATTTAAAATGTATTGCATACCTTGAAGTGAATGTAATGGCTGGCTTAATTGGAGATAACTTCACTGAAGTGGCTGTAGTTACCATTTATGTCAGCAGTGAATGTGCCCTTTAAAGCCATACCTGTCAGGTATGACTGCTTAACATAGGAAAAACCTGACAACTTTCATTACCAGTGAAATAAATGTTGTGAATTATATGTATGATTAGGTCCCATTTTCCCCTCATTTTGGTTATGAGCATTATTTTTCTGAAAGCATTGTAAGATTTTACACATTATATTTAATGGCAAACACGTTTTTAGTTTTGAGAAGCGACACATGCTTTTTGGGGACAGTAGAAGTACCCATGGAGAAGAGAGTGGAAAATGCTGGGAGAGAAATGTGAACTGCAAAATATTAAAGTATTCCTACAAAACCGGAACATGGAAAATATGAAAAAAACACCCTAAACAACTCTTCTTATGTCCTATATAAAATGTTAAAAATACAGCTTTTTCTTTACCCTTGTCCCCTTCTGATTTCTTTTCCTTTATTCTTCTTTCTCTCCCTCTCTCCAAATATTTCATCTCACCTTTCAAGTTTGTCATTATATTTCTTTCTAAACAAATCTAGAAAGAGAAAAAGGAGCTAGTTCCTGCTTGAGGTCAGTGGGAACTTTGCCATTGACTTTAAATAGGTCCAAAAGCAGGCCCAACAGAGCATTTTATAGCTTCCTTTATTTATCTTAGGTTTTATTTTGAGCATGTATGACTGCATATTTCCACAGTGAACACCATAATGATGGCCTCATATACGTTATTATATACATACGTACTGAACAAAGCATTACTGATAGTTATGGTCTTTTAAACAAAACACAGTTATAAAAGTACGGCACAAGGATTTTTGTATGGTGAAGATTCAGTACAAGATTAGGCTCCATAAGGCCTAATATAATAATAGCCTAATAATAGCCTCTCCATAAGGCTGTGCTTGGTACTACTCCATACCAACTTTCAACAAATCTGTTGATTATTGAGAAACAGGAGATTAAAAAGAAGCTTTTGCTGTTTTAGTCAAAGAACCCTGGGCTGCAGTTTCTTTGGTTTTGCAAATGATACTCACAGAAAATCTATTTTTTCTAATAGACATGGTAGAACAAATGACTGTTTTCCAAACTGGAATAAAGTAGAAAATGTACTGAAATGCTTGATTTTAATATCACTAGGCTGGTGGGCCAAGGATAATAATACAAGGGTTGGCAGAAAATTGGCTGATAACCAGGGATATCAGCTGTGGAGTGTGCTGGCCATTTGTTACACAAGATTCAGAGGAACAAAAGAAGGAAGGGCCTATTTCTGTTTCTTGTTGATGACAGTTATGAATATTGGGTTCTTCACAAAACTGTCTCCAAGGAATCCCCAAAGAGCCATGTCATGAATAGAGATAATTTATCACAATTACAAATGTAGTGTTTTGAAACCATACCAACAGAGGCTCTTTTTGCCTCTGTCTTCTACATGCATGACAGACCAAGGGGATCTCGGTGGCCTGATCTGAAGGACCACCACTACGAGAATGGTTAACTCCCAGCTGACCCTGAAACTCTTTGGGACCTGCTTCTCCAGCTGGATCCTTACAAATCTATAGAGCCTCGTGGAATTCATCCCAGAATCCTCAAAGAGCCAGCAGTGCCCTGGCAGCCAGGAGGGCCAACTGTGTCCTGGGGGGCATCAGGAAAAGCATCATCAGACAGTCAAGGGAGGGGATTATCCCACTCTGCTCTAAACTGGGGCGGCCTCACTTGGAATACTGTGTACAGTTTTAGACACTGTAATATAAGAAAGATATTAAGCTCTTGGAGAGCACCCAAAGGAGGGCAATGAAGATGGTGATGGCCCTTGAAGGGGAAGCTTTATGAGGAGTGGCTGAAGGCACTTGTCTGTTGAACCTGTAGAAAAGAAGACTGAGGGGAGACCTCATTGCAGTCTACAATCTGCTCATGAGGGAAAGAAGGAGGGTAGACATTGATCTGTTCTCCATGGTGACCAGTGACAGGACCTGAGGGAATGGCCTGAAGTTGTGTTAGGAGAGGTTTAGGTTGGATATTAAAACAAGGTTGTTCACCCAGAGGGTGGTTGGGCACTGGGAGCCTGACAGAGTTCAAGAAGCATTTGGACAATATTCTCAGGTACATGGTGTGATTCTTAGGGATGGTCCTGTGCAGGGCCAGGAGTTGAATTTGATGATCCTTGGGAGTCCTGTCTAACTTGTCATATTCTGCGATTCTATAATATAAAAGAAAGAAATTAAGGTGGTTTTGCTGCAAAAATGGCTGCAGCCATGAATCAGAAACACCAGCTTCTCTTTATCTTGTAAAAATATAAGGTCACCTTGCATCTGGATAAGAGCCTCAGCTTGCAAAGATCTGGCAATGAGGATAGATCAAAGACATGTTTTTCTCTCACAGTCCTTCCAAGGGATCCTTCTGGATCAGGGTTACTTAGAACACACTGGTCTGAAAGACCTGCATCTTTTTCACCCCAGACAAAACAACCAGCTGAACAGTGCAGATGTGCTGCAGGAATAAGATCAAGTCATTGTTGTGTCAATTCCCTTTAGCTAGCTGACATTACATGTAGGGCAGCTTTGATACTGCTGGGTTTGTATTCTACATTCTGTAACATTCTAATGTTACATCTGTCTGGAGAACGTATAACTTATTCACTTGCCTCAGATAGAAATCTACTGCTAGGGAAACCAGAAGCATTTATAGAAACCCATCAGTGAGCAGAGGCCACAGAGCTTGCATTTTACAGTGACTGAAGTTCTGTACTCTGAACAGTCACACAGTGTCCCTGTATGGTATGTTACACAGGGTGAAATACCAACTCATCGCAGCATGCACAGTGGGATTGATGACAAACTGGTTGCACCCAAATACATTTCTGAGGATGGAGAAAACCCAGTCATTAGTTACCACAAAAATACACTGCTGGCAACAAAATGTTACTCTAGCAACCTCAAGGGAAGAAACAACTGCTTGTTGAGTGACCATTGGCTGCAGCATGATGGACTAGTATATTCGTTAGACTGGAGCTGACTAAGAAATTTTACAAATATGATTTATTTTTTTTATATAATAAATTTCCCACAAGCCATCAAGGCTGATCTCCACTATATTTGTTCCCCCAGGTATTTGTTGAAAGTTTTCTACAAACGTATTTTCAGTGTTCATAATAAATTTGCCTGAATGCATAGTTTTCATTATTTATTTGTGGCAGAACAAATACATCTCTAAGGATTTGGATTTTACAAAAATACATAATGTGAAAATACCATATATTCTTGCACAGAATTTAGTTTCTGTTTTTCCACGCCTTTCTACCATTAAACTCAATATTCATGGAAAATAGAAGAAGAAAGGGTGTCAATAACACTGAAATACAACCAGCATTTTATTCAAGTGATTATCCAGGAACATTTTTTGGCCACACTTTCCCAATTTTTATTAAAAATTATAAAAAAAGAGTGAAAGGAGTCCTCCCATCCTTTTATGAGTTATGCCACTTTAAAAATTGCTGTATTTCATTACACAGTCCCACACCCAGTTGTTTGCCTGAATACAGTTTGCTACTAGATGGATCCAGAGCAGCTGCCTTGCCCCAGGACAGCTGCTGGTGCTCTATATCTGCAGCTTCCTCTTGCTCTCTGATACTCCATAAAACTGTTTATATTCCCTGTAAAAGTATTTTCATTTTGTTTGCTTAGTGATCATGCACCACAAATATTCTCTTTACCACTAACAATCATGAAATGAAAATGTTTACAAAACTTTACTTAGTGCCAGTACCTAATAAACTATAGAAATGTTCTGAAGTGAGTGTGTGTATGTGTATGTGCACTTGCGTATGAATCAAGTATTTATCTAATTTTTCTGTGCAGCAGTCCTTTTACTGGGACTACTCCAAGATTGCATGCATTTGGTGTTAACTGCTTGCTTTTATAACTCTTTGAAGCTTATTTATGGTTTGCGGAAGAACTGACATGTGAACTAGGCTGACTATTCTTGAAGGGCTTTTTTTGAGCATTGGTCTCATCTATTCAAGATCACTTGCTTGTGCCACATCAATGCAAACTTGTGGTTTTTCCTGCCTCAGATCAGGTATTTGAGCTTGTTTGTGCTGCATTGCTTTAATGCTGCCCATCATAAACAGTTCACACATTTCTCACTACACTGTTGTAACCTGATTCGATCTGAAAGATGAATTGACCCACAGTTTTTATTAAGGTGACACATTTGAAAACATTTGCTTCATTAGTTGGAGGGAAAATATTTGCCTTTAAAGGAACTTTGCTTCATAAGAGGAAATAATATGACACATTTCAGTTCGTTGAGTTAATTTCTACTACCCCAAAAATCTGTGTTAGACTTGTTTTCTGTTCTCTTTGCAGCTGACTGGACTTTCTCAGATGATACACAGGGTGGCTGAGCAACACTTGGTAGCTTTCATCCATTCTTTTGCTACTTTCATTTGATATCTCACACACAGTATGTATTTCCAATGCCAAATCCTCTTTATCACACTCACAAAAACAGGCTGTGATGTGTTGCCAGCAGGAACAATGTGTAACAGGGTAAAGTTTTGGAAGGAAAAGCTTTGCTTCTGCACAGAAATTGTTCATATCCAGACACAGCAGGATTTTCTCTCTAGCTGATCTGCTTTCAAAGCAGGGTAAGATTTAGGCAGAACCACTGCAGTACCCTGTCTCTCTGAACAACAGAGACTGAGAAACAGATATTTTACCTATTGCTTTGGGTACTTTTAAAGCTTGTAGTTTGGCTTAGAAAATTTATTCCTTCTCTTGTGACCCTGAAACCATGATTACTCTCAACACAGTAGCTGTATTTCTTTTATATCTAGGTCTAGCTCCCAGTTTGAGTGTGCGACAGAGATTCTTTGGCTTGGTGCTTTTTATTCATATATAAGGGAAGAATAATAGGTAGATGAATTCCTTATTTTCATACATTCTGATAATCTTGAAAATTAAATACATTGGGATTTTTTCTAGTATTATGGCTTTTTTCCTGTTTGATAATTTATTTACCATTGCTAACCAAGGACATAACTCAGAAGCCTTCAGCTGAATTTAGTATTTCAATTGCTTTTCCTGCCCTATTCAAGTGCAGGAACCAGAATTACAGGGAGAAAGGCTGGGAAAATTTTCTTTCACAAATATATCTCTGTTGCCTCCTGCATAGCAAGTGTCTCACACACCAAAAATTAGTCCTTTACCTTGCACAGCAACTAATTGCTAGTACACAGATGAATTAAAAACAGTGCTTGCCAACACTCACAGACCTTCTGTCAGCTGCATTGCCAGACCTTATGCTCTCTTAAATGGATCTCAAAACACAGAGCTTAATAAACTGTCAGTTCTGGCAGACAAATTCAGGCTAAGAGAGTTATAACAGGACAGTGCACATATGCTTATTTTTCCTGGTATCTGTGTAGCAGAATTGTCCTTAAAATTGAGTTTTGTAGCATGGACAGTTTTCATGGAGGTTTCAGAACAAAATCTTTCAAAATATTCATGAACATTTCCTCTGCCTCTACGTCTCTTTGTCTGACCATAAATACCTTCCATTTTAAAAAAAAAATATTTGAATTCAGGATCTCTCAACAGTGAAGAGGTTGGATTTTTTTGAAGGATTAAAGGTATTGCATGCACTCCTTTTACAGGGCACAAATAGATAACATATACTACTTTTACCTGGTATTCTTCCACAACATTCGTGTTACAGCAGGTACTTCTCTACTTCAATTAAGATACCACAGATTGGCTTCTGTGCACTGAGGAACAGTGATCGTGTTTCTGCAAGTTCTTCTTTGCTTTCGGGAAAGTAGCCAGAGCTACCTCATGCACCCTGAAATTAGATGGTCCTCTGTTTGTCCAAAGCAGTTCAGAATATCTGATAGTATAAAAAGTGTAAGAGATGGTTTTCTCTCAAGTATCCCCTCCGTAACTTCAGGAATAACTAAATTTTCCTTTAAATCTGTAGACTGCATATGTTTTATATTAGTTTCATTTGTGTTTTTGTAGGTTTTATGAGGTTTTTTAAAATAATTTTCCTGTTTTCTGAGTAAATTATATGAAACATCTGCCCTAAATTTAATCTATCAAGCTCATAAAGGGAAAAAGGCAGACGTTTTATGAGAGATATTATAAAATTTAGATAATTATCTTGTTTGTTTTAGCAGTTTCTATTTTGGTCTCTGTACAGTATTCTTCCATTAAAAGACAATTTTTATATGGTGTACTGGTCAAGGGGAACAGCCAGTGATCACATAAAATGTATGTCTAATAATGGTCACGTTAATCAGTAATACTCTATGTATTTCTTCACTGCATAAGCATAAACCTAATTTCAAGTCGGTTATATGCTTCCCAGATTCAAAAACAAAGAAAACCCTCTGTATAGACAGCATATAATTCCACTAGCCTTCATTAGCTATGTAATTTATGCAAGTTCAAGTAAGATGTATAAAAGTATGGCTAGAGCAATGAATGCAAGTTGTACTTATGGTAGCCTTTTCCACTGTCTCCTGCAAAAGTGTACTGAGCTTCTTCCATCCTGTATCTACCATATGTACAAACCTACTTAATGGAAGATGGAAAAATATTCCGGACAGACATCGTCATATGCATGTCTGTTCTTATCTTCTTTACTAGACATCTGCAAATATCTGTTGTCAAAGACAGTATCCTGTGCTAGTGCAAACCTCTGGTGTGCCTTGATATGGTTATTCTTACTCCTCATATGGTTATTTCTGCCTTGTTTGGGTTTTTTTTTTGTTTTGGTTTTGATTTGATGTTTGCTGTTTTTTTGATTTGTTTGTACTGTTTATTATTTTATTTGTTTTGTTCCATAGAAGCTTTTTCTACTAACTTTGCAGCATAGAACGAAGTATAGGATCAAAAAACTGATGACAAAAGTATTTTATTTAAGAAAAAATACTGATGGGTTAGTTTGAAAACCAAAGAAAAGCCACTGGGGTTCACTTGCTTGTAGCAATCTGTGAGAATACTCACCAAACCAAACTTATTAGAGTTGTTAGTGATATTCCTTCTCTCAGAGCTGAGAGAAAACCTTTCAAAGCTCATGTGAATTCATGGCAATGTTTTGACTGCCTTGGTCAGCCCCTGGCTCTTTTGGACAGTTTCTGGATGACACTTGCTCCAGCCCATATTATGCCTTCTTTAAAACACTTTCAAGTGAGGTTTTAATTGCTATTGCTATTCTAGTTCACACACCTCTTTTTCCTGATTTACACGGTACTTTCCTCAGGCAAAGCATGCTCAGCTTGCGTCCTGGGACTCTGCTGGTCAGAAAGCCCAACATGTATCTAGTTAAATAAGCCTCTGTTCTCCCTTACTGGGAAAGACTAATCCTTTTTGACTTCAAAAATTTTCACATGGTCTGTCAACAAAAGGTTAAAAAGTGATTGAAGAACAAATGCCCTGTAGAAATGTAGGATTTTTTTTTTTTAGCAATGTGAAATCAGTGCATTAAGGCTATTTATGTTGCAGAGGAACTGAGAGGAAGGTAAGAGAAGCATGCATGTTGTTTTTCAGTGCAGAGAGTCTGCATTTTGTCCCCCCCACTATATATCAATGGATAGAGAATTCATTCATTTGGAGCTTACTAAGTGGTGCCAGAAGGCAACAGAAAATAATAGCACTGCTAAAGGCTTAGATGTATGAATGATATGTAGTTTGTTCCAGAATCTATTATAGTTAGTTAGAACTTGAGGATTGAAAAGACAGATTTTTCAGACTCTTCTGTTAATCCAAAGTATACTCCAACAAGGCTCCAGGGTCACGGACTAGTTAAAAATTATAATTCTCCGTTATGGAGAGCATATGCAATAGCACACATTTGTAGTCCCTGTTCTCTTACTCTAAGTTAGGAATTCTCTGAAAAGATCTGATTTTTTTTTCTAGTTTCCTGTTTGAGGATTCTTGATTTCCATGCATTCATCCATGATACAGTTTTACTGAAATATCTATTCACATTTTGTTCTGACCACTCAATGCCATAAATTCAGGGTTTTGTTCATTATCTTATCTTTGCTATCTTTGTCATAATTCCTGCTCCCCAGTTGGATAAACACAGTGATTTTTAACCACCTTCCTGATCAGTAAGTTTAAATGAAATAAACACTACAGACCAAATGGGTGCAATCCCATCTGGATTTGAGGCTATCACTACAAGCCAGTGCTACAGCTTCATGATGAATTTAAACCACAGGAACCTACAATGTCAGTGAGAGGTACTCCTGCTCTTCCTGCTTATCCAGTGACTCTCATCCACAGTCCTGGCATCCATGCTTGGTTCAGTGGCACAAGTGGTCACAAAGCAGTGCCACCTCACTTTGTCTTGTCCTGCAGCCCATACCTGTTAACTACTCTGTATGGCCCAAGGAGGAGCAGTGGAGAGTGATGTGGGGGTTTTTGCTTCTTAACAGCAGTGGCAGCCTGTTATCTTAAGCTGACCATGAGACCGTGTGCTGAGTAACAGTAACAGGAAAATGTAGCTGCCTGTCTCAGGAGGTGGCTACTTACAATTTTTCTCCATTACACTAATTTCTGGTAGCTGGATTTGATATTTATCTTCTCTAGGTACAGGTCAGTGAGCAGTCATTTAGCCTTTGATTTTTAGCAAAGCTGTATGGCTGTGTTGGTGCTGCCTGCTTCCAAGCATCATTAGGATCCCTGAGAAATCAGTGGTCTTCCCAGTTCTTCACACTAAAAAAGTCATATAATCCGATGCTGGGAGTAAGAGCACTAACTGTGCATGTGAGAAATAGGAAGGGGTATTTTTACCTCAGAATCCAGGGAAGGAAAGGGAGTTTTAAGTGACAGGAGACTTTGGGGCTTCTGTTTTGTTGCACTGTGAGTGGAGCCAGAGGGCAAATGCTTCCCTCCTGCTCAGCCTCATTATTCTGTCCTCTGTATAACCCACCATCTCAATGACATCTTGAGCAGGGAAAGGAAAAACAGACTTTTGGGACCTAGCAGGAGAGCTGACTGAGTCTCCCTATTCTATATGTGTGAATCTGGTATATGCAAAATTAAAATACTTTCTCCTTTATATGCTTTCCATAATACCATTTCTTTGAGGATTTGAAATGGCAAAAAGGATTGCCTATGTTTCATCTGGTTAGTTTACATGTTGATTGATGACTTTGATAATATGGGTAGTTTAATGATATTTTACACTGTTTGTCCAGCTAGGTATATTAGAAGAATGTTGAGAAAAGAGTAGACGTGCTAAAATCCTATTGCAACAGCTCATACATTAGTAGTGTTTTGTTGCGAACAAAGTCATATTTCAGCCAAGTCATAAAGTAGCCTAAAAACAAGTGTGGCACTGTTTGCTTCAAATAAGACTGTTGCCATGTGACCACCATTCATCTGACATCATTACTGACATAGCTTTCGTTAGTATGATATCTGATTAAGGCTCCCAGCCGTGGTGGAGCCAGACTAAGTAGTCTAAGTGAGGTGGCTGAGGAAAGTTAATGTGTCAATGCTACTATTGGGTGAGAGTGTCTGCTCAAATTTTCCTTCGGAGAATAAGGATAGAAATGGTTGATGATCTTTCTAATGGGAATCTTCTGAAAATATTTGAAGATCTGGTAGTAATTAAAGATGTGCTGGACTACAATGAGAGATGTAATCGTTTCAGCAAAAGATACCATTTCTGTGTAAGGAAATGTGAATATGGCAAAGAATTTAAAAAAGAGAAAAAAAACTTAGAAAAATGCAATTAATCACACATTTTCAGAAACCAATTAACTGTATCTTTGTGTAGCATGTGAATAAATTTCTGGCTTGTACATGCAAATAAACATTCAGATTAGTTCAGGTCTACCTTTCCTTTTATAAAAAACAATAGAAGTCTTGATGAATTCTTGTTAGGAAAAGTAGTTTTCAACAGGTACAGCAAAATACATTTGCAGTGCCCATCTGGGATGGGATTCTGTTTAAGCTTTTAAAATCCGCAATGATTACCACCGTATCTAGTAATTTGGAAAAGATACAGACTAGCCTGCTGAAGTAAAAAATATGTAAACATAATTTTCATTATCTCTGTGAACGGGATGATGACATAATTTATTTTGGCAGCTCTGGTTCTAAAGTCTGATATTAATCTGTGCTCCAATTTTGATTTTGAATATGGGACTTCTGCTGTTGTTGTTCGCTCTTTTCTTTTTAAACTAGAATATGGCAGGCTATTTTCCCTGCGCAGATGCCTTAATGTTTGGTATGTCTATTATACTTTAAAGTGTTATGGGACTAAGACCTATTTTAGATTGATATGGGACTAAGATCCACAACTTAGACCTCTAGACCGCTGGAAGCATTACATATCTGATGTTCAAGTGATTTGGGAGCCCACTTTATACTGTCAAGGGTGGCAGCAAAGCATAAACCCCAGTACCTTCCAGTGGAAAGTATGGTTCCCAGTGCCTAGATCCCTTGGGAAAAGGATTTAGGCAATGTACTGCAAAGAGAGGAATTAAGGATTTGACACCGGAAAGAAGTAACAGTCACAAAAGAGCAGGCTACATATAGTTTTAACAAGCACTTTTAGGTCAAGGCAATCTTTGATTCTGATGCCAAATGATGGTCTATCAGTAGTGCCTGGGCACTAACTTTGTGTAGATTACCAGAAGTCAGCAGTTCAGGAGATGTACTGCACTGCATGGCACTTTTTCTTAAAAGCACAGTTGTTGGCACCATCAGTGACACAGGCTGTTATAAATCCATAAAGGGAAAATTACCAAAGCATATGGCTTCGAGTAAAATTGTTCAGATGAGTCCTATGTTTTCCTGTACAAATATACCTGAGGAAGAATAGAGCCTATTAAAAAACAAACAAACAAACCTGACATACTCATGATATGGATTACTCATTGACATTCAAGATCTTTAATGATCTAAATTCTATACCATTTGGCCTGTGATCAGTCAATGGGAAATACGATTGAGTTGGTGCAATGTGAACATTAGTCCTCCAATAGAACCAGTGAAATGAATGGAGAGATTTATATACTGAGCTGCAGTTTACTTTTGTTAGAAAAATTAGCAGAGTCTGCCCTATCTTCATATATCTTGTAAAAAGGTTTTTCTGCTCAAAGAAATAATGATAAAATCACTTTGAAATTGTTAGAAAAATTCTGACTATTAATCTACTACAGTCTTTTAAGGGACTGTTCATATACATTTAATCTTCTCCTTTAATTAGAAAAAGTTGTAATGTGATATATCCATTTGACATTAGACTCAGCAACACATTACTTAGATGAAATCACACTTGAGAGTTCTGCAGACTGGACCTGAGTAGCTTAGCTGATAAGGCACTGGTTTGTCATCTACAAGACAACAGTTCAAGACTTCTCTGATTTCTTAAGTCAAATTAATTTAGTTATGTCAACTATGCTGCCATAAGATGATAATATTAGCTGCATGGATGCCAGACATACTATTACCTTCTTTGGCTAGATTGAAACTCTGTCAGAAACACTGTGGGTAGCTGGAATTCAAATCAGGTGTGATGAAAACAAACATGCGAATTTCATGAATTATAAAATAACTTTCATATAATTGGTCCCTCAATACACCGGGTCTAGGGATTTTTTCCTGTAAGACCCAGAGTGTAACACTTCAAGCCCACTTGCACTCTGGTTGGACCTGGGATCTCTATGTTAAGTTTACTTAAAACAACCCCCCAACAATCAAGCTGGAAACCCCACCTCACTTGCCTTCTATGTGTAGGGCTTTAGCATGCATTATTATCATGATTCAGCATAGGAATTTGTCACTTTCTGTGTTTCTAGGCTCAACCAGCATCTTGCAAACCATTCCTCTGAAGACACAGAGTCTCCACTGCAAAATTGTCACTTCTAGGGTGCCTATTGCCTCTATGAATTTCCACTGTGAAGGTAAATCTTTACAGAAGAGATATGAGGATAAGAGAGCCTAAATGCTTACAGAGAAAACACAAACATTCTTGTGCAAAAGTGACTCATTCAGTGAGAGATAAAGGGGCTGGAATTTTCCTAAGGAAATGTCTTATTAACTTATGTTTTCTGTCTGTATCTCTGTCACAAAAAGCTGTCATTCCACCTACCTCCTCAATAACTTCCATTTCAGTAAAAATGCTGCGGAGGCAGAAAACCTTCCAGTTTTTTCAAAGTGTGGGGCTGGGTAAGGAAGCAAAATTTGTTATCAGACCCACTGATAATTTTCAGCATGAACCATCAGAATATCCACTTGTGAAAGTATTGTTATGAAATTCAAACTACAACACTTATACTAACTACACTACTAGCACTTTGCATAGGTTCCCATCCTGAAGTAAGTATTCTGGTTTGTAACTCTCTAGGACAGCACGTTTACAGGAATCAGCATTAAAGGAGAATGAAATAATTTTGATACTGGAACGTACTGCCCAAATTTATGTATCATTGCAGAGATCTGGAAACACTGATACAATTCAGTAAACCAGCAACTAGTGAAGCTAAAATAACATCCTTCCCTGTTTTATTGCCAAGAGAAGGTATTTACTCTTGTTGCAAAAGATTAGGATATCAGAGACAAAAAGTGAAGTGCAAATAAAACCTTGAAAGTAGTGTGGACTGTAGGGATTCTATCCGTTTGGTGTACTTCAAGCAAGACAACTGATAGGCTCATCTTGAAGATAAATGATCTGAAAATGTGCCACTGTTATGCTATTTCCAAGAGACCTGGTTTGCTGTGGGGGTATGTAATTGAATTTCTAATTCACTATTAATAAATATGCTTAACTTTAGTCTTCTCATGCAACTTCTACATCAGCATCTCAATTATAGGATTTACTGAGCCAGTAGCATCTCTTCAGTTTTTGCAATAGCCTCAGTGATGATCAAATTTCTCGGGAATGATTGTCCACAATCCATCAGAGCTTGTAAAACTTCTACATTTATCATAGACCAAATAATCTGGTAAGCAGCCAAGCTTCCTTTTTCCATCAAAGAATACTAAAAAGAATCCAGTTCCTGGAATCAGATGCAAATGTGTTTTCCGTGAACTGCTCTGTATCCACACACAGTTCAGAAGACAACAGCAGAGAAGTTATTTAATGAGTAAAATATTGTTGTTTCTCCCCCTTCCTCCACTAGAATTCCACATATCAAGTTTTCCAAGACACGTATGCTCTTTTTAATGACTTGAAATACTTTCCTAATGATTAAATTCTGCTTAGCTGTCGTAGGCTCTTCCAGAATGTTTATAAGCCAATATAATGTATACATAAATATTCATTTTAGGTCACTAAAAGCAATGCTTGGAAAACTGAGTTGTCCTTAACCAACTTTGTTTAGCAATGATAACCATTACTAAAATTATATATTATGACTCAATAAAGACATTTGGCAGTGCAGTAGTGCTGTCCAGCTGTCAAAGATGTCCAGCTTCTTGAAACTGCAATGTCTAAAATTTTCAGTTGCATTTCCACAATAGTTTTGAGTAATGAAGAATATTTTTTGCCTTGAAGTTCAGTAGGCTGCTTGATTTCAAAAAGGCAGTTCTTGATGATTTGAGAAGTGAAAAGTCAATTATTCTATATAATGTGAAAGTAGTGTTTTCATGCAAGTAGTGATTTCTGTTTCCTATACTTTCCAATAATTTCCAGCCACAAAAATATTGGGCAATTTTCTAGTGTGCAGTAGAAGGCTACTGTCTGGCATTTTATATTTCAGAAGTTTCATTAGATAACTGGTGTCTATTCATGCATATGATTGGATAAAGGCTTGTTTGGCCAAAGACAAGTAATGTTGTGGACAAGGTACCATCAAATCAACTTCTATGGTGAGGCAATCATACTTATTTTCTCAATCACACAATTGTTCATTAGCATGTGAAGATATTAGCTCTGCTGCATGTGGAACACGAAATGTGGTGCTGCCCCTGTCAGCATCTTCTGTGCTGTGTGGTGGCTCAGTAGAGACACCTGCAAAATTAGGCATATACATGGTATATACAGACTGGCAGTAGTACTATCCTCCTAAGTTATGTTCCCACAGCTTCTGACAAGGAACATGGATCTGTATGCAGTGCAGGAGTTTCCTTTCTACTCACCCATCCACAACCTTATTTAATAAGTTGAAGGATTTGCTATAAAATCACCTTATTAATTATATAATTTTTAATTGTTCCCAGTGTTGTGAAGAAAACAGGACTATGACACAGAGCAGTGAAGGAGATCTTAACATGGAGATCATTTGCCTCCCAAACAATTTATCTCCTGTATGTATGTGTTCCTGTAGAGATTAGGAGAACACTTCAGGACTTCCCCAGACAGAGATGGCACAGGAACTGCACATTGATTCTGCAGCCTAAGAAGCCAAACTTGCCCAGATTTCTGACCTTTCATCAGAGTTCATATCTGTATGCTGAGTGTGTGTCCTTCACCAGCTCTTCCTTTCAGTACTTCCTTTATGTGTGCCAAGAATCCCGTAGACCAATGGCAACCTAATTTCCACCTTGTGCAGAAGGAGGGCATTCTGTTTTCTTAGGTATCTCCCTCTCTTTTTTTTTTCCTGGTGACAAAGTTGCTAGTTCTTCTGATGTCTTGACTCTGCATCCCCTTATTTATAAAATTTCTTCTTGTTTTTCATTGAGTTTTTCTGCTCTGTTCTCTTGGTCATTGCCTTTTTCTCACGTTTCCAAGTCCATGTTTTCATTTCTTCCTCTTCACCCCACATGTGCCATTGTTTTGTTGCCTGTTGTTTCTGTCTTCCTGCATTGCAGTTTTTGCTTCTTTCCACAGGCTGCTTTGGAAAGCATTTCTTTTTTTCTTTTTAATAGACTCCTAGCCATTATCTGCTCACACATAAGATTAATTTGCTGCCTTTGAGGTATGCAGGCAGTAGAAAACAGCAATACTAAAATTAAACAGTCTGGAGAGCCTGGATGTTCCCTAAGCAAGGTTTTTCTTGAGTTCCAAATTTCATGAAAAGCAAAGCATTTGTGTCTATGGCTGGAACACTTTGGCTCTTACCAGTTAAAGAACTCCCAAATTGTTGTCTTATAAAAAGAGCAGTTGGGGTTGGTGTTGGATTTTGTTTCCACTCAGAAGCTAATGACATGATCAGAGAGAGAGGAAAAAAAAAAAAGATTAAGTGCTATGGGAGATTTGGGGAAGTTTTTTGCATGTGGTATAATTTTCTTGTGTGGGTAGTGATTTTTTCCCCAGACTTATACTGAGGTCCATTCAAATATGCAGTTTCTCAAACTCCAAACCAGAATGGTTCATAGTCGCTCACTGATATTTCCAAGTTCTATATTTAAAATAGGGACTTTGAACCTCCAAAGGTAAGAAACAGGATACAAAGGTTTTAAAAAAAACACCAACAAAACCCAAAGGGAAAACCTGGAGTTAGTGTTTTGTTTTCAACAGTAGTACCACAGTTCTTTGGAATAGCTTGTCATAATGGTACAATTTTCCCATATTTTAGATGGCGCCATGAATAAAGAGTTCAGCACGGGTCATCTCATCCTCTACTTCAGTATAGTACTGTGTAAATCAAACTTACATTTTGAATTTCAAAAACAGATAGAGTAGATCTGAAAAAAATTCAGAGAGGGTGGACAGGATTGAATGAAAGCAAAAAAAGGCTTCCTTAGGAAAAAAAAAATGCATTCTGTGAGAGAAATAGAGTGGAGGAGAGAGAACATGAAAGAGACCAATAAACTTGGAATTAGCATGGAGAAGTTAAAAGGACATCAATTATTCACTATTACTCTGAATATTGCAATGAAAGATCATCAAAGCAAACAGAGAATAAGCTCTGTGCAGATGGATAGATCAGCTGAGGAACTCTGCCAATGGATGTAGCAAATATTTAAAAAGTGTGTATTTTGTGGAGAAGTTTGACATATTTATGAAGCAACTATTTGGTGTGACTATACATAGTGAAATGATTTCTTAGCTAAACCCTTAATTTAAAAAAACCAAAACAGATTCTGTATTTATCTTCATTTTCATAAGCTTTTTTAGGTGTGTCACTCTTGGAAACGAACTATTGTCCTATATGGACTATAAGCAGTGTACATAGTGCTGTTTTCTTGTAATTCATCACTTAATAGAATTGTCTGACAGGTGATTTTTAATTGTTCTAACAACCATATATCTACCAACAATTTTAAAAACTTTATTGTATTGCAACAGCTTGTATGGATTTATTATTATGCAGGAGTTGATACTTCAAAAGATCTTGTGTCCTGCTATCCTTTCTTCACTGTCATATTTCAACAGCTTGGCTGAAATTCTCTCTGTTATTGACTCTTTTGAATGACAGTCATATAACATCCATTATCATGGATGTCGTGTATTTGGGAACTTTTAGAATATATACAAAAATGTGACCATGCTCCAGAAATGCAGGGTACTGATTCTGAGTATAAGTCCAAGTTGAGGAAGTCTACAGATACAATTCTTTGGAGGGTATTTGCTCTTCTAGTTTTCAAGACAGGTTTAGCAATACACAATAATGGAACTTTGATAAGGAAAATGGATTGCAGGCCTTTAATCTCTGCAAGCTCTTGAAGAACTTGCTCACTCAGAAAAATTTGCCCTAGGACTTAGTGTGTACTTATTATCTAGTTTTCTACTCTGTTCAATTTTGCTTTAATGAGTAGTGTTAAATAATGTGAAGCATGGTAGCAATGTTGGATTTCTTTTGAAGCAAATTTAGTTTTCGTTTTGATCTTTTACATTTTGCTTCCTCTTGGCTTTAGGATATATAGCCAAAATCTTTTTTTCATGTCCACTTTATTAACAGTTTTGTTTAAGATCCAGAAAAAAATTCAGAAGAAAGCTACTGCAAAAATTTGACAGAACATAGTACAAAAAGGTATACTGGGATCAAGGGAGATGCCCTTGTAAACCAATTTAATGCTCATACATGTAAAAACCCAACTGTACTAATTTTTTCACTACTAAAAGATCTTCATGTATGGGCTTTTAATTGTTTAGTTAGTCTTCTTAATTTGGTTTTCAATAGCAAGCTAACATAGAACAAAAAAGCAAAATAAGTTCAAGAAAAGTAGAAATTAGAATTAGCAACTTTATTTCTTGTAATACTTTTCCTTACACCCAGGGAAGATGAAAAGAAAAAAAAAAGGCTAAATATGTTTTCTCTTCTCTTGTAACTTATTTTGAATTTGGGCCAATATGGTTATGGAATTTGGGTGCCAGCTCAAAGTTTTAGTTAACTGTAGATCCCTTTACTAATCTGCCATGTGTACTTTGTCACAATCTGAAATAGTTCTGTGTGTAGATTAGGAAAGTGAAGCTGGCAGAAATTTAGGTTAAGGGATGGCAAAAAGATATTCTAGTTGTCTCCAGGGCTCATGATTAATTCTCAGAACAACACTGAGAAGAAATCAGCAATGACAAGGCCAGCAGGCCCTCACTAGGTGAACAAAGTCTCAAAATGCCTGTAAGTTTTGGGAGGCAAAGGTCATAGGAGCAATATTGGGCCACTCCAACTCCATGTCATAAACTGTCAATAAAGAGCTCTTATGTGGAACAGACCTCATGTTTTCTCTGCCTATGTTTGTTTTTCCCCAGCACCCCATCAATTCACAGCACAGGGTTAATAAAAATCCACACAAGACTCAAGGTGTTTCCTTTAAACTTCTTTGGAGGTTGCGTGGAGAGACAATAACACACATCTGAGTGCGTGCTCAGACCCCTAGTGGTCTGTGCCCTTTTCGCAGTGCATTTTAACATACAATGCACATATCTGGCATGATTGAACAGCAGGGCTACAAAAATTTTGCATGTAACATAAATCGCAGGAGTCTGTCACAAGAGGAAGACCTGAATCATCTTGGCCACACTGCCAGCATATCTAATCAAATTTATCACTGCATGACAAAGACTAAGCCCCAAGTCTGGTAAAAGAGATGAAGTTCTTCTGTCTGATCTTCCTGTCCTTCAATTAATTTTTATTCAGCTTTTTAAAAGCGTATCTATGACCTTTACTCTCATTTTGTCTTCTTAAATATCTTCTGGCTGTCTTCAGATTCCACAACATTTTACAAAATGGAGTTTGGGCAGAAAATTCATATTAACAGCAAGGTTGAAAGAAGCAAAGACTAATACCTTGGAATCACAGCAGCTATTCATCAAGTTTAATTGCCATCAGGTCTACAAAACAGATAGCTGATTTACCTACACTGCATTGCACAGTAAAGGAGTATTACATGGAAAATACCAGAAAGAGACAATTATTTTAGCAGGTGCACACTGATTTGTGGTTGAGCTGATTTCTAACCTAATTGGCTAAGTTCTCATGTTTTGTTTGTTTGTTTGTTTTTTCCATAACATTCTGCACAAATATATTTATAGATCAGTTTTACCAAGGATTTCTGTGACCGACCATAAGAAAATTTGCACATGAATGACAAAAGGTGTGTTCAAATGTGACTTTATTGTGCATTTCACTATATTAAGACACAGATAGAACAACTAAAAATTGTTTGAACAGCTGTCTGTCAGCTCCAAGGCCTCTGGGGTGTTTTATCTCCAGTTCTAGTAATTTAAAAGGTCAAATGATTATTTTACAGAAATAACAGCTAAAGCAGAGTGTCAGGAAGTCAGATAAAGAAAATCCTTTTATGTTTGAAAATATAGCCTTATCTTAAAGTTCACTTTTTATGTAAAAATAAGGCCAGCTCTGAAAAGAGCATACAATATTTTATTTTATAAAGGAAGTAAATACAAATGATGATTTTTTTTTTTCAGTAGCAGAACACAAGTATAATTTTTTTCTAGAATTGTCTTCACATATCATAACATCTGTAGGTTTATATATATGTATTTGATTGCTACAAAGGTAGGGTTTTTTTCCCGCATGGATGGCCTTACCTCTGTGCCAAAATATAGTTAACAAAAAAGAACTAAACCTGAAGTTCCAGATTCTTGCTATAGACAAACCATTTCACCACTGGATTCAAAAGAATCCTGGAGAAGAGGAAGTTTTAATAAATCAGAACTAATAAGATCATGATTGTGAAAACTACCTAGACCTCTTTATAAATAGAGTACCTATTTCTCACAGTTGATTTATTGATTTATTCTACAGGAAAGTATAATCCATTTTTAGTTTTTAACACTATTGCACTCTGATCTTAAAAAGTTGACATTATGCCACCGAAGTAAGCATCACAGTTCAGTACTGATGCTTCTGGGAACAGCAGAAAAAATATGAGATAACATTAACATTATGGGTAGTGAAATTTCAAAATCAAATGCAGTTTATTCAACATAATAACATCCTGGTTAATCAGGAAGTACCACAGCTGCATTTACTGTCTGCAAAAAAACCATAAAACCATTTCATAATTTACTGTAATTTATTATAGATTAAAAGTACAAACCTGGTCAATTGAAAAGTTAAAAACATGTTTACAAATTGTTAACCATAAGTTTATTGCAAATAAACTGTTTTAAAGCAATTTAGTTGTTAGTACACAAATCTTATAAAATAATTTTCTGGAATTATGCAGACTATTGTTTGGCTGCAGAGCTGTTATTAGATATTTCTGGGTACTAGTAGCTGAAACCTCTCCTTCGCCTCCTTATGCGCTTCTTTTCACAGAGCTTTTGCAAGAAAGGAATTAAAAAGTCCTGGCAGAGTGATCAGAAATGTGACATTCAGGAGAGAAAAATATATTTCTCTTAACCTCTTGCATGAGGCATTAGTAGCAATCTCCTTTAAAATTCTTGTGGAGATCTAGCTAGGCTGCTTAATAGAAGTCTAACTGTAGGATAAACAATATATCAACTAATATAAGCCAATTAACATGCAAATAGAACCCATAAAAGCATCTTGCTAACTGAAGACTGACCAATGTGACTGCATCTCTGATGTATCATATCCTCAAAATGACATGGTACATGCTTTTTGACATATATTCTCATCTGAAAGCAAAGTGATTCTTGGGAATTAAATGTCTAATTTTATAGCCCTTCAGTCTTTTCGGGCTTCCTGAAATATTCACAACAACCTGATGCAATGTTATATGTTGGAGGAAAGTTGGCAGAAAATGATTTTACCTGGCAGAAGAGGACCTGGGGATGCTGGTTGACGTCGGCTCAACATGAACCAGGCCAGGTGGTCAAGAAAGCCAATGGCATCCTGGATTGTATCAGAAATAGTGCAGCCAGACTAGAGAAGTGATTGTCCTCCGGTACTTGGCACTGGTGAGGCCGCACCTCAAGCGCTCTCTCCAGTTCTGGACCCTTCACTAGAAGATGCTGAGGTGCTGGAGCCAGCCCAGAGAAGGGTCTAGAGAGTAAGTCCTATGAGGAACAGCTGAGGGAGCTGGGATTGTTTAGCCTGGAGAAAAGGAGGCTCAGGGGAGATCCTATCGCTCTCTACAACTTGAAAAGAGGTTGTGGCCCAGTGGGAGTTAGTCTCTTCTCCCAGGTAATCAGCAACAGGATGAGAGGACATAGCCTCTAACTGCATCAGGGAAGGTTCATGTTTGACAGCAAGAAGAATTTCTTCACTGAATGGGTGGCTAAGCTCTGAAATGGGCTGCCCAGGGAGGTGGTGGATTCACCATCCCTGGAGATGTTCAAGAAATGACTGGACATGGCACTTAGTCCTGTGCTCTATCCGGCAAAGTGGTGATCAGTCAGAAATTAGACTCAGTTATCTTGGGGGCATATTCCAACCTAAATGATTCTGTGACATTTCATAGCTTTTTCAGCTTTAATGTACTGAAAAATGAAATATATATATATGTAGTACAGTATATCTGTCAGATGAGAAGCATCTACAGAGTTTGTAATCCTCTATACACAAATTGAAAGATAGTAGCATTGAGATCTTTGAGAACTTCTGGAGCAAAATAGAGTTTGTCCCATGATGTCTGCTTATGTCCTTCTGAACAGGTATGAAAGTAGCTAAAAGCACACAGAACTGTGCAATTCCTATTTGCATATTTATATTGTTTCCAAATTGTTTTCTTCCCATGACTCTTCATGTCAGTCATTGTATTTTTACACATTCCAATCAATCCAATTGATTGATCAGCAATGGTTCCAAGTGAATTGCTTCCAGCCTACAAAAGTATTCTGCAAATATTTGCAAGCATATCACAATAAGCAATTCTCTGAATTAGAATATTTTTGTGTGAAATTCTCACATGCTTTTAAGAAATATATCTTCTGGCAGTTTTCTTTACTTACAGAAAAAAAAGTCACAGGAAAAATACTGGACTTATTTTAGAAGTTACCATATGACTGACAGAGGAACAATGTTATCAGATGCTATCCCCATAAATCATGAAAAACTAAGTGGAGATATTTTTTTTGTCATTCCATTGACTTAAAAAGAATTTTCTACTCTCCTTGATAGAAAATTCCATCACTTCTTTTTGTATCCTTTGTAAGGATATTTTTAGATAAAGAAATAAGCAATACCTATTTGATGAATTATCCATTGCAAATTATTCCCTCAATTCCAGTTACCAAGTCAAACCTTTATTACTACCTGGGAAAAATCACTTACAATCTGTGAAGAGCTTCAAAATGTTTAGCATGTGAAAGGGGAAGGAATATATTTGTTTCATTGTGGGGAAAAAAAAAAAAAAGAACAATTTCTACAACGAATAACATCCAACCTTCCACATTGCCCAAGTAAAAGTCTATCAAAAAGTTAGTTGCTTCTCTGTTTAGATCAGTTTTCTACGAGTAGAAAAATAAGGCATTTTACCGAAGTTCCCCAAGCTACAGATATAATGCTCTCTCACAAAGGAATGAAAGAGAGACTTTCGAACCGCTGGTATTGGGAGCAATGTCCTATTTATCCAGTTGAAATATATGGTCAAGCTAAAGCCTTATTTCTATACAGAGTTTCTGGATTTTTTGCATTAGATATACTTTGGAAGATACATAGCTCGAAACTTCCTTTTTTATCAGAAGTAATGGCAGATTTTCCGTCTAGTTTAAATGGAATGCAATGTGGTACAGAAGGTTTCAAACTAGGAACTAGGAAAATAATTTGGCTAAAATAGAACTGACCAGAAGCTTTGTGCAAGACTGAAACAAAACTTTGTATCTTGCAAAAATCTAATTTAAAATAATCTGCACATTTAATATGCTATCATGGCAACAAAATTATATAATTTTTGTGTATTCTATAAGGCATATAGCCTTCTTTTGGGGCTATTGATTTGATTCAGATAAGAATCCAGATTTTTAGCTGCTTATTTAATTGAACCTTGAAACATTTAGAATTTGCACATCTCCAATTTAAAAATCCTCTCTGGGAAATTTATCCAGATGTAAGTTCTACAAAAGCACACCTGGCAAAACAACATCTGCCTGACAATGACTTAGTGAGCCTCAGTAAAGGCTGACATATGTGCACATGCAATTGGACCTTATAGGAACAAAGTGTTTTACATGTTAGTGTACACTGGGGAGTCCTGAATCCTGACAGAAAAATATGACGGCTTTTACATTTTAAATTACAGTGAAGCTGTATCCACAGATGGTGCAGGTACAACATGTGCTCTGATACAGCTGGCAGGTAAGGGAGGTCATTTCTATAACTGCCTCTTCCTGATTCCTGGTGTTTGCTTCAATGCAGTGTTTGCAACTTGAGATCAGCATTTTCAGTGCTGACTGGAAGCCTGTAAGCTCCAGTATCAATGCTGAGGCTCCTGTTGATACAGATGACTAAATATCATTCACTCTATTTTATTATAACATCTCTTTCATAAGGTATGGGGCACACTTTGTTGTGGTTTGGTCAGAGATAGGCACTAAGTTAACAGTTTCTTCGAGATTTGTCAGCGGGAGAACTCACAGAGCTATTTCTATGTGCCAAATAGCCACACTTTGAAGATAGGGGAAGTAAATCTTGCATGGTCGGGTTCTTGAAAACTAACAAAGGAGCTTTAATTCTGAAGGAAAATGGACTGATACATAGCCTGTTTTTTCATGCTTACCTTTGTTTCAAAATTATAACAAAAATTCCATGACATGTTTATACTTGGCCAAATTCTGAGAGCAGGACATGACCCAGCTGACCTCTGGCATCTCAGTGTGGAATGAAAGGACATTTACATTCATGACACAGAGCAGCAATGCTGCACTGCTTGCTTCAGAGCTGCAGGAGCCTTCTGACTAAGGTGGGCTTTACTAATTTTTTTCCAAGTAGTGCATTCCCCTGGATACCCAGACTCGCTCATAGTCCTTCTCTTTCTCAACCAACCCAAGAGCTTTATGCTTTTGGGAGAGATGTGCATTACAGAGTTTAGTCTTAAAGGACCAGTACTGCTTTTAGAAGGGCAGGGCTGGACTTTTATCAAGGTGGCTTCAGAGGATAAATGGCTAGGGATAAAAGCTGCTTGAGAGGGTTGGGAAAATCCTCTGCCTACTTCTAGTATGCCTAATCTAAGTGTGGAGAGTGATCATCCATTTTAAAGTAACCCTTTTCTGCCTTTTATTTTGGCATCTACACCTTATTAAAATGTTCCTTCATTTCCAAACAACAAGGAGTGGTTGTGCCATTGCATAGGATTAAGAGGGAATTAAAATTTTGTGACAGTTTCCAAGCAAAGTTGTATAGCCTAGCGATAAGGAAAAAATGAGCCAGAAGTGTAAGTTTGCAGAGTTTGCAGCAGGAAGGATACCAGGTCCTACTGGAAGAACATCATTAAAATCTTTTCCCTGTTTCCAACCTGGTCGTTTTTATGTTGTCTTAAACCGCTTTTACTTGGGCATGAATCTGTTCTTGTTTGAAGCCTGCACTGCACAGTATGTAAAATATGATCTTCATCTTCCAAACCATTTCCATTGAAACCTTGTGTCCTTGCACCTTGACGCCTCTCAGCTCACTTCTGTGCTATAGACTTTTCCAAAAGTTTAGGTTGGTCAGATGTATGATAAGATGTGACTCAAGTTTTGGACAACAGTGTCAGCAGAGATGACAGCAGTCAAGGTCAATCTGTCTCCTTAACAAAGGCACTGCTCCTAGTGCTCTTCATCTCACTCTCTCCAGTCTTTACTGTATTCACTACTACATGCTTTTTAGATGTTGAAAACTCTGTAATCAGATTTCTTTTCCTGAAAAGTATTCAATAGATGCAAACTAGACTACATCTGCATCTGGAATCAAATAGCCTCCTGAGATCTGACCTTAAAGACCAAGGTCAAATCTTTTAATGAGAATTTAGGCAGTGTCTTACAGCAGTACATTTGACTTTTTGGGAGGTATGTATAACACCTACCAAACTGAATTTCTATCAAGTTATGTCATTTACACACTTCAGCAGCAGTATAGCTTTTATTCCATTCCAATTTCATTAAATTCTTTTTTGCTTCTTATAAATGTTCTGTTCATATTGTTTTACTTTTTTTTCTTTGACTGGGTAATTGTTATTTTATTTCAGTAATAGAACAAAACTTATGTAAACCATTAGATTTTTATAGATATCAGAAATAACTGAATAACTTCAGATTAATATCCCCATGTAAAAGACTAAGTATACATTTGACACAAGCCTAGAGCAAGGGCCTATTCAAAGGTAAAGCTTCTCCATTTCAGCAGAAAGCTCATAATCTGACTGAATAGTCTGACTAGACTGAAATATTGGTCCATTCTTTCATGAACAATAAAGATTACAGTGGTTATCAACACAGCTTCTGAGAAAAGCTAATAATTGTTAAATCATCAGATTAAATGAAATAATGAAAAATGTATCAGTGAAAGTCAGGGAGAAACTAAAGCTAATGAAGTGAGATTGTTCATATAATTCATGGTCTTTATCCTGACTTTGTTCAACCCAGAGAAAGGAAAAGTAGAGGATGAGAACATCAGATACATACTACAAACTCTGAATTTCTATACTGTGGGAGCATGGGACAGGATATCTTAAGCAGGCTGAAAAGCACAGAGAAGTTGGATATAATTACTACTGCACATACTGCAAAAGATTATTGGAGACTTCAGTAACAGGTATTTGCCCAGTAGAAATACCTCATAATTTTGGGCTAGTGAGTTAATTTTAGTAAGGACAGCAAGGTTGCAAACGTAGATGGAAAGAGCTACCAGTTCACCTTTCACACCTATCATTGTATCAGGAGCCTCAGCTGGAAAAGTCTAAAAGACGTATCTTCCAAAGTCAATAGCACTAATACTGCTGGGACTACAAATGTTTGGTCTCACTAGTCACTGAAGAGCAGGCAGCTATTGGCACATGGTCTGCAATACCGCTGGCTTTGGTGGTCTCACTATTTCTTTGTTGAAAGGGATCAAAAGAAATTGTAAAGAATTGAGAAGCTGCTGGGTTTTTTCCAAGCTTGGAAGAAAACAGATGATACATGCTCTGATCACTCCTGAGACTGAAGAATGAGAAATCTCAATTGACTGGAAAGGACTATGTCAACTAAGCATATGGGAATGTATTCATACCGTTCAACTATGCATTTAAATTCAAATAATTGAACATCAGTGCAACATTTTAATGAATAGATATTAGTAAATTTAGCCTCCAGAATATTTTAAGTTATTTTAAATAGGACTAACAATATTTCCTGTGCTGACTGCAATATCTTTTTTCAGAGATTTATTTATGGTAACGTTGAAGTCTAATCCTGTATTTTACTTTTTGAAATGTTGCAAAACGGCATAACCCCAGGCTCTGTCTCAGAAAGAAGTTAAGGTGAGATGCAGAAAAAAAGGGCTGTAATAATGGTGCCTAGCATGGTTTCATGACCCCTCCAATGTTTTATTCATACCACAGATATTTATGGATACTGTGGTAGCATCTGTAGAACTATATTCCAGCTGTTCTCAGACTTCCCCGTTTCTGGAAGCCTGCCCCTCCCTCAGCTCCAACCACAAATGTTCACACAATAGAAATCCAGTCTTCCTCCAGAGATCAGTTCTAGAATAACGAGAGATTACACCAGAATGTCTCTGTTATGTTTTCACTCCCATGTAAGGACCTTTAGAAACAAAAAGTCAGACGTAAATTCATTACCTCAAAGAAAGACATCAACACTTTCCGGAATTAACCCTGGCAGAATTGTGTGTAAAGATCTTTCACAAAGCTACTGAGATCTTTAGTGCAGGTATGTTCAAACTGATAATCAGTATGTCAAAATATGACCAAATGAATGAACATACTTTCTGTTCTCTTTAAAATTTAGGAAACTTGCTTGATTACAATCAGCAGTCCTGTCACTTTCAGATGTCACCAGTCATCGCTTACTGCTGCTTTACTTCAGATTTGAAGTTCCATCTGATCTTATTTTGCTCTAATTTGGTTTGAAAAAAATTTCCTACCGTGATGCCTAAATACTTGCAAAAGCATTTTCAAAATATACAAAACTTATGCAGGCTAATTCGATAGGTACAGATACACCTGATTCCTGATGTCTGTAACTTCAATTCTAGTATACAGAACTCCACTGGATTCTTATTTCCAGTAACTGTTAGCAATTATATATTCTTCATTTTTACAATATTACATGCTAAGCTTACCTTTCAGTTGATCATTACAACACATAGTATGTTGTTTAAATATGTACATGTAGAATGGTTGTGTGTGCATCCAGAAATTAAGTAGAAAAGGTAGAAATTAAACTGCTAAACTTGAAGTATATTCAAATAAATTACTTACTTTGGTCCCTATTCTAGCCTAGTTTAGTGTTTTTTCGGGTTTGTTTTTTTCTTTAATCTGATTTTTCTGCAGGATTTTTTTGCAAGTTTGCTAAAAAAAAAAGCTGGTTCCTAGAAACATTAATGTGCACTGGTTACATACTGGATTTTAGGCTTCTCTGCCTAAGCAACAGGGAGGACTTTAGCTTGTACATCTAATTTCTGGACATCTTTCAGGAAAATGTCTAAATTTTCTTGTTTTCTAAACTTTTCTTATGGTTCAGATTGTTTTCATTTTTGTTTGTGTAAGTTGCTTTTTTAATTCTGTTCAGAAGGATGACCCTTACGCATCTAAAAAGAAAATATTTCAAAATCTGCTAAGCACATCATTAAATGCTATTGGATGAAACATAGGGATAGTCATGAGATTTAAAGCAAATTACTATTGTTATCATTATTACATAAAGATAAAAACTAGGTAGCCCTCATTATACTAGGCACAGAAAATCAATCAATTTCTCCATTATCGTGATACTGAGAGTCATACTAAATGGAGCTTATTAGGAAGTGTCATTCTCATCCCTGAAGTAAAAAGACAAAAATAGAACCAAAAGGGGATACTGATAAGGGGAATTATTTTCCTATGCAATTAGCAGTGTTATTCCCTTTTGCAAGATGACATGGCAGCCAGGAGTTCAGGAAGTTATTTTTTTTCTTCCTTAAGAGATTTTTGGCTCTACAGAGCATCCTGTGTAGTCTGGGCTAAAATAACAAGAGTTTAGGGTGAGTTGCAACTCTCTGGCTGTTGTTCTTTAACTTACTTCTGAATAATAACATTGATTTAAAAATCTCTTTTCTTCTAGATGTCTTCTTCCATAGCAGGCTTTCTACATCAAATTTATGTCCTCTTTTTTTCAGAGTATGAGTACTAAACTGGCAAATCGTGGGGACAAAGCTTTGCATGGCAAGCTGTTTACAGTGTGATCAATAACTTTCTATAGAAAAAGGAAAGACTACAGAAGTCTGGAATAAGCAATACTGTTACTGGAAGAATTACTAAAAGTATGATATTCAGGGGTCTAGTTTTGCTGCTTTTTGAGCCAAAAGTTAATCTTTGTTCAAAGAGCTTGACAAATGATAGTGGAACAATTGACAGACAAGCAGAGATGAAATGTGAGTGATTATGGTTGCTTGCAGAAAAAATATATGTGATTTGATTTAAGTTTTGTTTGCCGTGGCAATGTTTTTCTTTCTTTCTATGACAATAAAAAAATAAGATAATATCTATTATTAAAACTTGCTTTTAATTAATTAATTTTAATTAATTTAATTAAAAACTTGCTTTTAAACTTTTGCATTATTTTTTCGCGGCTTGCAGTAAATATGCAGCAACAGAGAGTAATGGTTATTTTCCATGGGTATAATCCAGGATTAGAAAAAATGTAGGAATACTGACCTATTGTACATTCATTTAAAATAAATTTTCTGTGTAATTCCTTATTTGTTTTCATGTCTCAACTGTTTACATGAAACGTGCTAAGATGAAATGAGTACAAGGAGAGTGTGAGAAAATACATTTGACAGTGTCTCAATATCTACAGAAGGATGAACACAACTACAGTCTGAATGGGGGTGGGGGAGTCCATGTGTCCATGACTGAGTCACACAGAATAAAGAGGTGAATTAAATAACACTAGTAGGGAAAGAACTTTACTCACAGGTCCAGGGGAACAGTGCCTAATATATATAAAAATGAGTGGAAGTGGAATATATGACTAGTAGAAGGTGATAGTGAGTTGTGTTAAGAGATCTCTCCTCATACCCTTATCATCTTGGTAGCACATAAGCCATCTCATTTATTACATTAAAGATTGCAGGCTTTGGAGTATGAGAGCTCCCTGGTTGGCCCTTATAAAAGACAGGTCCTGTGAGGCCATAAAATAGTTGGGATGTGGGGCTTTAAAATGACAGCCAAAGTTATGGTTGAGTCGGTCAAAATAAAGAAACTACTCTAAATTCATTCTTGAGGGCCAGGAATAATTGCCACACTGGTGTTAGGTGGACTGTCTTGATAGAAGATGACATAGAATCATGTATTGCTTTCATCACCAAACAGCCTTTGATGCATATTTTTCCTAAATCCAGCCCTTAGGTAACAGATAATTGTAGAATGTATTTAATTTTGGTCAAATTCCATATTTGCTTGCAATAACTGCCCTGGGAGACTCATTAATGCTTTAAAGCTTTCTATTAAATGGTATACTCCCAGTACTTTCTTTTTAATAAAATAAACTGAAAGGTGAAAATATTTTCTATTTGCTTTTTAATTATGAATGCCTGTCCCAAAAAATTACTCTTAATTTGTTTTAAGTGTTATGTCCTTTCACAGGCATGTAAATGAATAATGAAAAAAAGTGCAATAAAAGCAAACAATAATTATTCATATTGACCTGAGGCATTTAATGAAATAGAAGAAAGTCTAAAGAAACAGATTTCCTATAGTGCTACTTTCTTAAGTGTACTAAGGTAATTAGCTTTAAGAGGAGATAATTTCAGTTCACTGAGGTTGCTCTTTTAAGTCTTTCTGGGAAATTTGGATTTTCCATTGATAGTAATTTTAACATGCCACACTGGAGCCAAAGTGAATTAAAGTGAAGAGCTACACAGTCTAAACAAATAGTCCTTCCCTGATCAGAAGCCTGACAACATAACAGCATAAATTATAGTCACATGCCCACAAGTAATGGAGGAACAATTAAAAAAATAGTAGCAAAACCTCACTGCAATTCATAAACAATATATGATGTCTTCTATTGAGATACCATTTTAAGTTGCATTCTTACCAGTCTTAAGAAAATAAACAACAAATATTCCTTGTTCGGTGGTCTATTATTTCTTCTGATTAAATGGTGACATAGCAGTTCTCCATGAAAATAACTGACTAAATCCTCAAAAATATCAATGAATAACAGAAAAAGTCCAGTTCTTATCTCATTTTGAAGGATAGTTAGGATATATACTGTATTTTTTGTGAGTAATGGTATTTTAGTAACTTATTTTACATACTAAAAATGTCTATTTTATTCTATCATTTACATGTCAATAGGAATTTTTGTAGAGTTGTTATTTTCCTTATCCCTACTAATTTTTACACGAAAAACATCATCCATTCTCTCTATCTTATTTCCCCCATATTTCTCCTACTATTTTGGATGTGACCCATATTCCTGTAATTGCTAAATCTCATTTTTGCTTCCTCTGCATATCTGATCTACAACCATTTTTTAGTTCCCCTCATGCTGCTTTCTAACTAAATAAGAACTTAAAGGGTCTGATTGCTGCTTACTGTGAGGATCTCCCACTCTTTGGCATGGTTATTCACATCATGGAATGTCCGCATTATGTGTAATTGTATGTGCAAAATTCAAGCACAAAGCAATTGAGGGCTCTTGCTCATATTCAGCAGACAAACAAGCCAACACCGCTTTGGGCATTGTCCCCTCCCTTGCACTCCATAGGTGTGTGCTGCTATCCTTCTGTGAGACACTTGTGCTCCTCTAGAAAGCTTACAATTCACTTCTTTTAGTTTACAGTCTTCAGACTATATCTGGCAGGCAAAACTTAGGTGAAGGCATGTGTGCCAGCAAACCCCATCTGATGCCATTCCCTGTGCTTTTGTTAGCACTCCAGCAGTGACTTCTACTCAACATTAGCTACAACAGGAACAGGAAAAAGATTTTCCACCTTTTGTTTTTTTCCAGTATATGTTACTGCAGATCTTTTCATGTTTAAGATGTTCTTTTGTTGCACCTTTGACCAAGTGTAAATTAAAGGGTAAAGTTGATAGCAATGCCTCTCATGAACCATCCCTCTCTTTGTACCTACAGACCAGAGGCGCTCAAAAATGACAGTACTTTGAGGACTTCACCAACTGGATGATAAGCAGGAGAGGTTTTGCCCTAACTGAATAGTATATAAAGATTACTGTGTAACACACAGGGTAAGCATAAGCATCTCAACATGAAGTCATCTAGCCAGATGCTGCAGATAAGAAAAGTTATTAGATCTTTTCACATATCACCTTGTCCTCTCCCAGCCTCAGTTTTAAGATACACCGTTTTCGTAGATATTGTTTGTTGATCGCATAGGCTCAGAAAAGTGTCTTAAGAGTTTAAATGAAAGGCTACAGAGGCATCATTAGAAACTATTTCAGTGTTTTTTCTTACTTGGATTTATTTTCCACATTGTACGTGCCAATAACTTGCACCTGCAAAAGTCATTATTTATCTAAGAAAAAATGGCATTTGGAAAGGATGAATGAGAGATGAAAACTCTTACAATACCTAAAGAAACAGTAAGACTTCATTAGGTTCATGTTGCTTTCCCTCTCTATAAAAATCATTGTAAGCAACATTAAGCAATAAATTAGTTGTATATTGGTATGGCTCCATATGAATAATGGCAGCCATTTTTAAAAGAGGTAATTAAAATATTAAAAGTCTAAGAGAATTAGGTGTCCATCCCTTTTTAGAATGACCTGAGCATTAGAAGCAAACAGTTTACCCAGACTCCTCAAATCAAGACCAGATGCCTTTCTAAATACCATGCTGTAATTCAACCATATTTTTATTGGACACAGTACAGGAATTACAGGGTGAAATTCCATGGTTTCTGTTATGTAAGAAGTCAGAGTACATGATGGCACGATCCCTTGTGTCACTAAAATTTCTGAATAACTGAAGATGAAATCCCATCTTGTTTGCTCAAATTTCACTTCTTTGGTTCTTGCTGTGTCATAATTTCACTCAATTTCCAGCCACTGAAGTAGATTTTGGGGAAATCTTTTTAGGTAAGATTTGCGTTTTTAATTTAGAAAACAAGGAAAGCCCTCAAAACCTTGGGAAAACCTTCCTGTGACATTTCAGCATGTTTTAATATGCTTATTTCACTTCAGGATTGAACTGAAGGGAATTCATATCTGTGTTTTCACGGTCACTCTAATGCTATTATCACCAGGCAATAAATCTAGGAAATTATGCTGAGTTCTTTATTTAAGCATCAGCTTTATCAGCAAAATCAAAATACTGATAAAAAAATAGAATCTATTTCTGAACTGGGAATTCCATGAATTTGCAAATGATAATACCTACTGAGAGGCCTTTTTCATACCCTCAGGTTCACTTCTGATCAGATTCAAAAATTTTCTTTTGAGCTTCGAAAATCTTTTCTCCTTTTCAGCATGCTAAGAGCCAAGTATTTAAACGAGTTCAAGTGGTGTTAATACTTCTGAAGAACTCTATTGTCATTAAAACCTGCATATGTTTAAACCATGTTCATCTATAAAATGAGTTTGAAATGGCTTTTCAGTTAGGCAAGATCATTTGAAAGGAAGAAAATCTGAGATTGGGCCTGTCTAATGTAAGACTCAAGAAATAAAAACACACCGCCACCCTACCAAAAAACAGCCCAGAGCAATCAGTGTCAGTGGGAAATGGAAGGAAACAATAGGTATGCTTTGACCTCACGATTGTTTTTTTCTTCGGGTCTGTGAAGTCATTAGAAAACTCTGGTACCCTCTGCTGGCCAAGCAATAAATCTGTAGCCCTGGAGCCGCGCTGACATTTCCACGGATGCTGACACGCACGGAAGAAACAAGGGCCCCGCTGACTTGCCTTCTGCTAAAGAGAAAAAAAGAAAAAAAGAAAGAAAGAAACGAAAAAAACCAAAAACCAAAACAAACAAATAAACAAACAGGAAACAAAAACCGACAAAACAACATTTGAGAAAGTGGAAGTCAGGAAAAAGTTTCAGGCTACAGGAGAGCACTATAAGAAAAGATCTTTGCTAACTAATATATTTAACACTGTAGCTCCTTATAAATTATTTTTAAAGTATTAAGCCTCTACCTAAGGATGTTAGGTTTTCAGATTATATTGTAGCAGTGCTGTATAATGACTGCAAGTGTGCTTATGTTGCTCTTCCTATCTTTCAGAACAGAACTCACTGCTGCAAGAGGGAGCATGGCACATCTGGTACATTGCCTTACGATTTAAAAAATGCATATGCATATTTCTTTGAAATGGAGCAACATCCTCTATTGCATGAGTTCACTTTTAAACAGAAATCAGTTAACTTAAAACTGTTTTATCCATTTAAAATAATGTCTATTTGGTGCCTTACAGTTCATGAGGTTAAAAAGGTAAATGGTTTCATGTATACTCTAGGCCTCTGCTAAAAAGAGGACAATAATGATGAGCCAGCCACTTTTGCAGAGGTGGAAAGTAACTAGTTGGAATAGTTAATCTTTTGAGATACATCCCTGGCATTAAGTGGATTCTTCTCATTCAGCTGAAGGCGCAACAGCTGGATTCTGTCATCTCTGACTGGGGCAGTCTTGTTAGTGTAGGATGACCTCTGGAGCACTAACACAGATAATACTGGCACCTCTCTCCACTCTAATCAACTACCAGTCTGAGCAATTCTACAGGAGATGGGGGCATTAAGGCCATATTATTCTAAACAAAATTCATTGATGGTAGCAGAGTATTGTGACAGCAAAAGACAGATTTTACCTTTCCCACCAAAGGTTTTTAAGGCTAAATTTGTGGAATGAGCTGTAAAAACAACATAGCTCTGTATTTTCTCCCTTTTCTTAAAATTATGTTTTGCAAACCTAGCTGTTTGTGTCAAGTATGTCTAAGCTAAGACTCTCCCAGTGTTATTACCATATATAAAACTGCTTGTTGAAACCACACATAGTTAACGTGCTCACTCTTCATCTCTTTCCACATAGATTAGAGCTGGTAGGAAATTTTGGGGCATTTAGCTGGAATGTGAAAGGCTCAGGTTTAAATTGCTGTTCTGTCCTGTCCTGTCCTGTTCCAGAGCAGGACATTGAAAAAAGATCTCCTAGATGTGAACAGAGTACTCTTGTGTCTGGATCAGGTGCTGTTTTGGTGATGTGTTGGTGATGGAGCTCTTGCATTTTGGCCATTTTCAAAGAAGCTTCATTAAAAACTGACCCCTTCTCATTTTGTGCACCAGCCTTCACTGAAAACAGTTGCTGTTGTAAAGTTTTCAGGCATAGATAATGCAGGGAGCTGTACATGGAAATTAAAAATAAAAAGAAAGAAAGACAGCTGAGCTGTCAGTAGTTATGAAACAGCAAAATAAAGACAGTTAACTATGTTGAAAGAGATTCATATGTCACACAGGCTTTCAGTGTTCTGCATCTCACTATGCTTGAAGAGCACAGGCATGCCATTGATAAGAATGCCCTAGTGCACCTCATGCAAAGTACAATTTGCTAATTTCATAGGTAGCAACAATTCTGTTTATCCTTCTCATTTATATATAATTTATTAGAAAATCACTATCCACAGTCAACTAATTTGAGTCTACAAATATAAAATGTGCTTAGCTTGAGTTTCCTGGTTTTCTGCTGTGCTTGCCTTTTTATAGTGGTAACAAATGCTATCTAAATCCTTGGGATGCTGGAATGTTGCTGCCTTGTGCCCAGACAAGAAAGAAACATTGGCTTTGGCTGTGTTTAAGAGTGGCTTCAGTTGTGTTTGGGAGTGTTCACCTCTGAAATTCAGATCCTATTGTTAAGAAAACAACATAAATAAATGTCTGCATCTGAATTAAGATGGTTTACATTTACTTTACTGCCAGTGGAGAGAAATAGATGTCCTTTACACCCCTCCCCCAAATAAATATTAATTAGTTGACAAATTCTGCCTTTGATTTTTCCTGTCAAATTAGAAAAGAACAATGATCAACGGTGAAAAATTGAGTTGCTTACTTGACTACAGTCCTTCGTGTCAAAGATAGGGATAAAACCCCATTCTCCAGAGTAGCTTTGCTTAATTGGAGTAAGCACTGTGCTACACTCTCTGTTGACAATTTTAATACAACAACAACAGCTTTATTTGCTATAAAGATGCAATCCTCTGCTGGGAGGCCAATGAATTACTCAGTTTTTGAGGCAGGAGTATAAAATGTCCATGAGATTGAGGACTATGCCATAAAAAATACAGCCGTGGATGTCAAATGCCATGTGTCTTTGATGTAGGCAAAATGTTGTAGAAGTGGGAAAGTTGTGTCGTTTCTTAAGCTTTTAAAAGATCATGGAAAATTAAAGCCTGATCCTTTAGAAATTCATCAATACTACTAGAGTTCTTCAGCAGTATACCCTAGTCTTTTATCCCTCAAACTAATGATAGCAAATGGAGGGGACATGTCATCCTGTTTGTGAACCACTAAAGAAGGCTTCTTGAAGCTTTAATTTTCATAGGTTTTGGTAGAAAGTTAAAGAATTTTAAACTTCAAGAACTCATCTGGTCTTACAGTGAAACTTTGGTGGGAGGTAGGAGGCGAGTGAAGAGAGTAAGACAGCATGATTTTGACATGACTTTCAGTAAATAAAAGGACACAAATGTTAACAAAACCTGTGAGTCTTTTATCCATTAAAAAAAATGGAAGAAAATATCATCATCGTGGAAATTACTGCTAACTTGGTCCTTAGGACACTTATCTGGTCCTCTGTTTCAGTTCCTTATCTGCCTGACATATACCTGGCCTGTAATCTTGATCTTCCATTTCCCATATGAGTTTGCTTGCTACAAAGGAATTCTTGTTCTTCCTGTAAATTCTTTCAAACCCATCACAACTTTTGCAGCCTTTCCACTGCTTCTTAGAAAGATTAGGTTTCAGCTGCAGATTCTCAGTGCATGTGGGTTGGTAATCTGGGGTCTTTTGCCACTGTGGTCTCTGATTTTGTCCATCTCTTTCTCTCCATGATTTCCTCTACTGTTTCTATTTCTTTTATTACCTCCATCCAAGGAGTTTCTTTCCACTGTTCGCTCAAGCCCCTGCAACGCATTTTCCCGATTGAACGTCGTCAGCAGGGGGAGCATCAACAGCACTGGAGGCTCCCACAAGGGCTGCTGGATCTTCGTGGAGGAACAGACTCAGACCTGTGGAATCTTAAAGACAGAAATTTGGCCAATACGTATAAATCAAAGCAATTCCAGGCTGGAAAAATGTTGATTCATGTAAAAGATAGTGAGTTCCTTATATTTAAATAGAAAGAAAAAAGTGCCAAACTTCATACTTGCCAGAGTTGCCATAAAAAAAAAAAAAACAAGGAAAAAAGAAAGGAGAAAAAAAAAAAGATGGCATAGGAAAAATAGGATTGTTCTTGAGGTCTTTCTCCAATTTATTTATTTTAGAGATTCACTTTTTTGTTTCATTCCTTGTTCAATGACTCTCTAGAGAGTGAGTTAGTTCTTTTCTGGTGGTTTTCAAGGCTAATAAATTATGTTATATTGACCAAATTAAAAGTAAACTGATTTTGAATATGTGGGCATTGAAAGAAAACAACTTGGGCAGTCTGCACTGTCTGGGCATGCTGTGTCCTTGGCTGATTCTTTCTTTTAGTGAGTCACTGTTTTCTGGTAAATGTTGATTATATTTCCATGTGCATTTGCAAAGTTTTTGTCTAAGCTAGGTTGCTGCAATTAGTGCAAATATCAATACCCTATCAACATATGCCTAAATAAAAATGGTACACTCTGGATTCTATCTTAAGAGTCCAGATTTAACATATATGACACAATACATGAATTTAAAATTATCATATAAAATTATATATAATAATATATATTATAATATATAATATTATATTATATTTTATATATATTTATTATATATAATATACAATAATATATATATATAAAATTATCATATAATATATGAACTTACAAAATGAGTGAAGCTAGCAATGTAGATATATACGAAAAAAAAGAAAAAAAAACAAGTGAAATTCACTGCTGTCATGTAGAGATATATGTTTGAACAGCTTGTGTACATTGAGGCTGGGAGGAAAATATAAGTTAAAGACTAAGTTAACTGTGACTATTCTCTAAACACAAGATGTAAATAAGCTTTTAAGACTCTCCAACCACAATGGAGTATAGGAATCTCAAGTTTCCTGAAGTTTTCTGCTCCTTGGGTGTATTGTGGTAGGACTTGTCCCCCTGTTGTCTGAAACAAGCAATTTGTCTTCCTGTGCCTAGCTACTTATGAGTCACAGACGAAATGGCCCAGTGACTGAATTCTCTGCAGATCATGATGAGGTAGGCATCTTCTGCTTGTATTTAACTCACCTCAGTTATACTGCATTCAGCCGTGGCAAATTTTTTCAGAGGAAATATCGTGCTGGCATATATGGTGTTGATGTTGATGCACATTTTTCTTATTGTCTAATGGTTAGAGTTCTCCTCTACATTTAATTTCCCCTTAAACTCACATGACCTTCAGTTTGCCACACCTGGAAGAGAGCCTGTCCTAGCCAAAGAAACACAGTGACATTCTCCTCTAGGACTAGCAGTGAATGTTCAGGACCAAGACCAGGGACAGATCAGAAAAATACTGCTATGAGGGCTTATAGCTGCTTCTCAGAAGAAGTGGGAAGTCCCTCTTTCCTCCCCGCAGTGTTTTTTTTATACCCTGGAGCTAGAACCAGATGAGGCTTCCAGAGTTTTGGCATCCGCAATGCAGATTGTGGTGCTGTGACAGTTTTTGGACCAGAAGCTGTCGGCTGATGGAGGTAGATACCTTCTTTGCCTGTGTTTGCATCCCACCCTAAGTGCTTCTTGAAGCACAGCATCAGAATGTGCCACATTTTTTTATATACTTATCCATTTAATTTTATAAATACAGAAGTACTGTTCTTTCCTACAGAAGAGCAGAGAAGGATAGTTTATGATCACATAGGAAGGAGCTGGTAATGTAAAGCCTTGAGTTTTTCAATTCTAAGTCCTAAACCAGGGTCTTCATGAGTGGATCCTCTTTTTTTTTCTGCATGTTCTTGCTTTTGTGTGAGAAAATATTGTAAGGTTGTGATTTTCTTTTCTTCTGGGCTGTTCTACAAAATATTTATGTCTTCAGTCCTGCAAGCTGAGTAGGTCCACTTTTTCAGGCAGTAAACCGATTAGTATAAATAGTATTCCTGTGTTTAAAAATGCCTTTGAAGACTCATCCAAACTTCATTGAAGCCAATGACATCTTTGTTTAATTTCAATATTGTATGTACCAGAATGTAGATTGAAAGAGAAATTGTGGTCCTGCTTCTGCTTTGAGAATTAAAGCAGGCATTCTTAAAGTATAGGATATTATTTCATTGTAGAGGTATTGAGAGCATCCAGAACCGTGAAACTTCCCAGAAATTATTATTTGTCACAGTTTCTAATGTGTGCACTACAGTCTGAAGTACACACTTTAGAACAAAGCGCAACACACAGATACATTGTCTGAGGAGAGATTTTTTTTTTCACCGAATTTCTTTTTTTATTTTAAATTCAGCAAAACTTGAGAGAAATTGTATCTCTCTTTAATATGCATTTAGAAGAACATTGTAAATCAAATTAAAATAACTGCCTGAATTTTGCTATACATAGTAATATTTTCATTGGGTCAAGAGCTGTTATTCATGAAATCATAGGATAATTTGGGTTGGAAGGTACCTTTCAAGGGCAGCTAATCCAACTCCCCTGCAATTATCAGGGATCAGGCTGCTCAGAGCCCTGTCCAACCTGACTTGGAATGTTTGCAGGGGTGGGGCATCCACTACCTCTATGGGCACCATGTTTCAGTGTTCCACAACCCTCATGGAGAAAATTATTTTAACAAAGCTACAACAAACAGAAAATCCCATTGGTCACACACAGTTAAAATTTTTGGAAGATCCCTGGACAGATTTGTTACTAATTGTAGCAACACTATAACCTGTTAATTAACCAGAAAAAAAATCATTATTGAGCAATTTAGAAGTCTTCATAAGTGAACTTTTGGACTTTTTTAGAAAAAAAATGGAGAAAGTCCTCAACACCTGAAAGTAATAATAGCATGAAAAAACCCAACAATTTGTCAAGGTGTTGTTATTATTAACAGAATTGTTTATTATCTAAAAAAAAAATTAAAATTTAAATCAGCCTTTCAGAAAAGGTTATATTCTTAAATAATTTTTTACAGTCTGCTAGAGTGTGTAATTTCTGAAAAAAAAAAAAAAAGAAAAATTAGTCTCCATTTCTACTTCATCACAATCTTGTGGGGAGTTAATTTTGAATTATCTGCATCTCAAAATTTTATTTGCTGTAAATTGTAATACATGAAGTCAGCTTTGACACAAATTGTTTTGTTTCAACCTTACATATTTTTCTAGGGAAGGGAGAAACGTGCACCACTCTGGAGAGTGAATACGTGATGAGCTACACTGAGGCATGCTCACTAAAACTACTAACCTTTCAGCTGCTGGCAACAGTTCACTCCTGATAAATACAAGATGAGTCCATTGCACTGTTAGTGCAATAGTGCTGTGAGACTGCAGAACCGGGTTTGAATTGCAGAACACTTGAATGTGAGTGAGACATTTGTTGATGAGATGTGTTCAGACAGAACTTTTTTTCTTTTTTGTAAGCTTTCAGTATCATCTGAAGCCAGTACTGTTGCAGATTTACCTTTGGTTGAACCACACTTTAGTTTCACTGTAAATTTGTATACGGAGAAAACAAAAGTCATTACAAAGAGAAAGAAAATGTATTTCTCGTAAACTATAGGCTTCTCTCAAACACTTGCTGCTGTCTTCAGAACAAAATCCAAATTTCATCATTTTTTTTGACCGTTAAGTCTTTTGAACCTCTTCAGCTTTCTCAATTACCCATCCGTCTTAGCAATCAGCCTATTGTTGCTGAGGAAATACCCTTCAAGAAGAGTATTAGGAAGATCATTTCAGTGATTATTTTATATGGAATAATAGCCACTTTGTTTCATTAGTGGCTTTCTGGTTCTAATCAGACATTTATTGTTCACATTCACCAAACAAGGTTGCAGAGCATATGTTAGGGGAACTGTGAGTGTACCATGCGGCTAAGAATAATAAATACTGTATAAAACTGAAAGAGTGAAAGAGGAAAAATAAAGTAATATAATAGATAATGAATTCAGCTACATTGTATGATTTTATCATTATGATGCTGCAAGGATGAAGGAATAGAGCACACATGGACTTTAAACTCGGGTGACTTTCAGTATTCTAAGCTGCAATTTCTTTTCCCTCATTGTGATCGGATGTCTCTGGAGTCGTGAAACAATAAACATAGAAGACTTAATTCTTGTACACTGTTGTACTGACTAACATGTTTCAAGAGAGGTAAAGCACATTAATCCAGGTATGTGAAACTGGAATCACAACTGAGACAGGCCTACTATGTGTCAGCACTGGCGGGGGTTTTCTGTGTTGCAAAACAGCACTCTGGTAATTTCTAAGTACTAAAATCAGGCTCCAAAGTCAATTTAAATATCCATTTAGAACTTAGAACTTGGCTGGACTCTGAAAAGGGAATTTTTCCATTGCTCTAATCATCTCCTGTTAAGATTTGAATAAGTAAGAATCTTGAGCTCAAATCACTAGAATGAAGGGCTGAGATAAAAACGTTTTGATTTCCTAACCAAGATCTACAATTTTTTAAGAGGTGTTCTGGAAAAAAAAAAAAGCTTGTCTGATGATAGTGTGAAATATAGAGGTGACATTTCAAGCCATAATTTAGCACAAATTGTTACCTGGTATTAGACCTACCTTTTCATTTGGAGTTCAGCTTGTTCTGTGATCAAAATCCTACATAGTATTAAAGTCTTCCGACTTAGTATTACTAGTGAGATCTGCTTTTGGCTAAGCAATGGTCTGATCTGCTATCAATAGAAATCTGAAGATATCTGAATGTAAACTGGCTCAGAACTACCTACTTTGATCTACACACAGCCTCCTCTTAACAGTGTCCCTTTCCAAAGGTGTGTTAATTTTGCAAGTCAAATACATTCAATGCTTACATTTTTACTTTTAATATGTGTTTTATAAGTCATGGTTGTATATCATATACTGTCTATAACCTTACTCACATAGATTATAATTTATGATTGTTACAGCTGTGAGTTTTTTAATACCAATACCTAAAAACTGTATTCATTAGGCTCCTAACCCATGTGTCTCCTTGAAAAGCATATTATCATAGTTGGCAATATCAATAATTTTACTTAAAGTAAGTAGCATAGCCTTGCCTTGATTTTGTGATTTAAAGGTAGTTACTGAGAACCCTTGAGTTCTTAATATATAATTTAGAATCAGCTAAACATACACAAGACCTCACTTATTGGAGAATCAGAGGTGTATAAATCCATATTAGCTTTTCTTTCCAACTTTTGTTTCAAGTGTACCAGGTAGATTTATGACTTGACTAAGCTTTGTAAGTCTGACTCCCTGTGGTGATTTCCAAAAGTCTGCAGGCAGGAATACACACTTACTGTTGCAAAAGATTATGACATCATGGATGTTAAAAGGAGAATGAATGATGTGGTTAGTCATGCATTCAATATATTATTAGAGAGGGGGTTATATGAAAACATGGCCTTTCTGTCAGGTAGAATAAATGAGATATATAATTTGTTTTGTCCTTCTCTTAAAAGAACAAGGGAAAGGAGATAATCTGTCTTAATAAGGGCACGCTTAGAGTATCAACCAACAAGAAAGTAATATATTCTTAAACATCTATATGTGATCTCCTTATTAAACTAGGATGTTGGCCTAAATTTAAAGTATCAATATATAAATCTGTCAGTCAGTTAAATTAGCCAGTTTTATACTGATAAATGGGAGTTAATAAAGCAATTACTTCTTTCTGAACCATAAGGCTCTGGTTTCCAAATCAGTTGTATGAGTTATGGATTACTGACATAATTTACAAGTTTTCATTTATGTGACTTATATCCTTGACTTTTGAGGAATTAGCCCATTATTGTATTAAAGGCACAACAAAACAGCATTTGAGTAACATTAAGGTTGGAGCAAAGCAACAGAATCTGACTTCTCAATTTATGGTGACAGTGTTCCTTACTCTAACTGCTCTTGTTCATAACATACAGAGAGTTAAGGACAGAATTGTTGCCTTAATATTGAAGGTCATGACTTTTCAATGTGTATTGTGACCTGTGTTATATACCTGTAGAGTTGTGCCTTTTTTTTCTGTCATTTCTATAAGTACACATCACTAGCAGGCAGTTCTGCACCTATGTTGGCCATTTGCCATGAAAGAGGTGGTATGAAAATTTGTCAGTGTTTTGCCACACAGCCTTCACATTTTTTATGTTTATGAGGCCCAGTTATGTATAGGTTGATATCACTGAAGGATTTTCATTTTAATTTTTCACATGCTTTTCTCCTTTTAATGCTTACTGCCTGGTATATATTGCATTATTCTACTCAGAGAGAAGCAACCTGTCTCTTGGGACACAAAAGCCTCAAAAAGCTGCACAAATTAGGCAAAGTCATATAGAATGTTGCTAAAGCCCAAGTCGTTTTTTACAAAGTCGTTTTAAAATTCAAGAAAGGTAATGGTTTGTAGATTAAGCCACTTACTATCCTCTCCTGTGTTATTTATTGGGAGCACAGTAACAGCAATGGTAATAGTTGCTATGAAATAGCATAATAAAAGCATTTCAGGAAGATATCATGAAGCACGCTGATGGTGTAGTTCAGTGTTTCAAAAAAACAAAAACCAAAACCAAACCAAAAATAGAACTCAAATCAATAAAATCATATTCAGGTTGAAAATGTAATTTTTCTCATGGAAAACATAATTGATTGGGAAGCAAAAAGCTGAGAAATCAAACCCGGCTGTATATTGCCGGAGACCCCAGATAAAAGTAAGGAATGAATAAGAATGTAGGAAAAAAAGTCAGGTAGAAATAAGAGCATCAATAGCCCACTGAGGGAGAATTCTCTGGGGAAAAAAAATCCCAAAACCCCAAAAAAACAACACATCAAGATTTATGTGGCCAGCAGTAGGAGTACTCTGAGCTCTGCCCCAAATGTCAGATTCCCTTTCACAGACTAGCAGAATTAACACCAGTCTGGTGAAAGAATAACTCTAGTCTCCTCATTTGCTTAGTTATGTTTGCTTTGCTGGCAATCCAGAAACTGGATTTAGCACTAATCATGGAATGAACCATTCAAGAGATTGTCTTCCATCTTCCCACCATATCTCCATACAAATATCAACAACTAATAGGTAGGCAAGGCTTGTAGAATCTGTCCTTCCTAATGGCATGACCAGTGTAGTTAGTGTGACCTGGAGCCAGTGAACTTAGCCACTTGCTATAAAGAAATTGTTTTCAATAATAGTAAGAATTTTCCTGGCAATAATTTTGGGGGATTTTTCCACTGAAATGCAGTAAACCACTTAAATATTTACCCTAGAATTGTTATACAGCATTATGTGCCCACTACAACATATATTTTAAAGTTCACAAAGTCCGAGCTTCAAATATTAATGAGCTAAAAAATAACTCATGGCAGAAGGTGGTGATCTCCCTGGTATGTGCTTGAGACAAAGTATTCTTTTCAGATGCCAGACTGTAAAAAAATGCTTCTTAGGAAACATCATAATGGGTTTCCTTAATTTTATCAACATTTTCCCTCAACCTTATATAATTGGATAATATCTGTTGTGTCAAACAGCTTCGACCAGAGCAATTTGGCCTGCAATACTGGCATTAATATTATTGTAAGGATTCAGTAAGTCTGCCAGTTATGTTGGTGTTACCTAAATCTGAACTACATGAGTGGCTAACAGAAATCTAAATGGATTTACTATCAAATAGGATATATTTCTAATAAAATATCAGGGCACCTTAATAAACTTAAATGAAAAGGCCAGTACTTGATAGACTAAACAGAAGCTGGATAGACTGACTCAACTATTCCAGTGTTGACTTAAGAGCAGCCACACTGCTTTCATTTACACACTTTTCTTTTTGGATGCAATGAAAATGAAAGTTAATATAATTATTTAAAAGATGAGGCATTTTGACAGAACTTCCCTTTTCCCTTCAGTCATCTATAATTTTATGGGACTTTTAGATAACAGAACTTCCCTTAATATTCCTTCCAGGATGCTAAAGGAAGGCTATTTGTTTATAGTATACAGAGTGATGCCAGATCTGGCTAGTCTGGAGGCAAGATTTTTCAAGCTTTTGATCTGTAGGCTCTGGTTTCCAGAATGTTGAGAATCCATGCTAAAAAGGAATCTGGTGTACAGAGTCTGTTCATCATATTGCCACAATCATAAAACAGAATCAGATAAAAAATAAGGGCTGTTAAGTGCTGATTAGAGGTATGGAATAACTACTGCAAGAATGGGGAGCAAAAAGATAATGGTCTATACAGAGGAGGTATTACAAAATCAAGGAGTATGTGGAAGAGATGAATATAAGGTGTTTATTTACTATTTCTTCACACAGGAACTCAGCACATGAAAACAGTGTCAAGAGAAGGCCTTTTTTTCTCTTCCTACATAACTAAATGGTGTTCACAGAGTGCTGTGGTATGGAGTTGTTAGCCACAGAGTGCTATGGAAGATAAAATACAAAAGACTTTGGAATCAATCAGTTCTAAACCAATTCCTAACAGACAGACCCATCAGTGACTTTTAAACACGTACGAAACTGCTCAGCAACTGCTAAAAGTTGAGAGATTATATCAGATTATTTTGTACCTGTTTCTTATATAAGACCACTGCTGAAGGCAGGATACTGAGCTATACAGACTTTTTTTCCACGGCCCTTTTGGTATACTCAGTTGTCAAGGACTTAAGGAAAGGAAAAATTCTCATCAGTTATGACTGATTTTTACCCCATCTCTCTAAACTGCTATCTGGACCAGCTCTTCCTCTTACTCTTCTGTGCTGCCTTCCTTTGCTCCATTTTCTTCTTTTAGGATGGACCTTGCAGATGGAAAGAACATAACAATGCATTGAACAATGATGGCCACGTATATAGACCGTAATCTTTCCTTCAGGATAACTTGAGCATGATGACTGAGCATGACTATATTGCTGCTATGTTCATTTCCTTGACCAGATAAGAACTAGATTTTCATACTTGACTGTTCTGAGCTAGATCAATTGTTTGTATGTACCTCTTTTGTTCGATTTAACGTTCAGGACAATGGTTGTAAATGCCCACATGACCATAACAGTTAATGTAAGCAACAACTAAAAAGTTTTTGCTTTGGAAAAATAGAGAAAGTTAGATCAAAATCAGGCTGCATGTTCTTAGCATTCTCTAAAATGTTGCAGATGGGTTTAACAGAAGGCTGATTTTGATAAATGGTTCCTATTCTGAAGCCACAATGCAATCCTTTTGAGATTATTAGACTGGTAGTTTAGCATCTGTCATTGAGACAGACTAGCATGACAATGGTTAGAAATAACTCATCACACATCTCTGCTATTGGTCTTCATCTGGTATGGCTCATATTGCTGATATTCAGTTGCTCCTCTTGGTGAATTTGAAGGAGTATTTTTTGATTACAAGCAGGAAAACTTGATTTTGAAAAGAGCCTTAGTATGAGAGAATGAGTACTTAATTCCCCCATACATGTCAAAGAACAAAGTCTGGCAGGTTTCATGCTGTTGGGTGCTTTGGGTTTGTGTTTATGCCTCTGAGGTTGTATTCTTAGACCTCGTGCACAAAATTGGAGGAAATACAGAAAAACTTCCTACAGTCATTCTTTGTCTGGGCTACATGCGAAATGTTGTAATGGAAAAAACAGTGTAAACCATTTTGGATGATTTCAGCTACCTAGACTAGTGGAAGTGATCACTGCCCATGGCAGGAGGGGTGGACCTGTCATTTTTGAGCTCCCTTCCAATCCAAGCCATTCTAAGTTTCTGTGATTCACTTTTTTTGGCTTTGCCAAATTGTAGCTCTCCAGGGAGCTCAATGGCCAGTGCAGGCAAATGCCTTTCCCTCTGGAGGCACAATTTTTGTGCACATGGATGTGCAGGCCATGCAGGTGCCAAGAAGGTGCAGAACTGCAGAAGGATTTTCCTACTGCATGTCTATAGTGGACTGTCAGCTTCCATTCTTGTCACCTTTCCTGAATCTTTACTCTCCAAGGAAGATTTATATTCTTTTGACATCGAATAGTTAAACAATGGAGAAAAAGACTTTTACACTGCCCTGTAAAAGTCATGTTTTGCTGGCAAACAGCAGCAAACTAGCTAGGCTTTCTTCATTAGAACCTTGCCATTTAAGCCATCAGCGTCATTTTGTGAGGACATCAAACATGTGTACACCAGATGCCTGCAATGCAGAGCAGCACTAAAGACCTGACCCAACTTAACAATAATCTGAGGACAGCGGGTGTGAACCTGAGCTGGGCCAACACCTCATCAGACTGCATGGCTAATTGATTTCAAAATTAGAGTTGGTATTTCTGAACAATAATCTTAAAAGGCAGCAATAAAATACATCAGAATCCTTTGAGCTAGCCAAGCTTTCATCCAAATGGCTTATTACAAAGAGTTGGCACACCTGAACTTTGGCATAGACAAATAAATCCCAAAACAGTAAATGGAAACCACATTTGGCACTGGATGTTTGTCAAGAGAAGCTTGTAGTCATCAGGAAACAAGATTTTGGATTTTTTTTTCCTTAGTGGCAGGAAATCATTCAGTTGGATGTATTTTATTCCAACTTCTGTGATTTATGCAATGAAAATATAGGTAGTGTTGAGGAGAATGCTCTATTTTTTAATTTTTTCTTTTTTAACACTTCACAGTCTTCAGAATTCCAGAAGCACTAAAAGCACACAGGAAGGGTTACAGTTATCCCAACAGTGATAACTTAATTGCCTCTGTCGGCCTCCCTCTTTGAACTTTGAACTGCTGGTTTGTGGCATCATGGTCCAAAAGGATTTAGATCTGACTTTTGTGTGGCTACAATAAATTATGCCGAAGTATCTGAGCAATGCCTGGAATCTTATCTTCAAGGCAGGATGAGGCATCTCACTTAAGGGATGATATAAATTTGGAATACAAATCTCTCTGGGAACTAGTATTTCAAGCCACATAGAAAAGATTGCCTTTTCCCTTGCAATAGTTTGAATTATAAGAAAATGAAGAGTATATATTAAAAAATCATTAATTTCCTTAAATACTTCTTGAAAAAAATGGCTCCTCAGAAGTACTCAAAGATGGTACTAAACAAATCTGTGAAGTCAGAGGCTGATCTGTGCAGTCCCTGAAATTCATTCGTATTCAACAACTCCATTTCCTGTAAATAATTTTATACATTTGAATTTGATGACTAAAGATATAGCAGTCTAGAGGCAATTGCAGCTTTCATCATTAACTGGTCTCACTGAAATGCTACTCACTGCTTGATTACTAATTTGGTGTTTAAAATTTTAAAGGTTAAGTTTTACTGTTCTGACAGGCTCAGCTTGAGTTTGTGAGAACTGAGAGAGTTCTATTTGTGGTTTTGAGTAATTCTGATATGTACCATTTATATTCATGTTAGTATGGTGTCAAACTTAGCTCAAAATGTGAGTCTTGATGGTATGCATTACATCTTCACAAGCAGTCCTAAGACAAGTATAACTACAGAATTATACGCTACTTTGCCAATGGATATAAGTAGTCTTTTTGCTATGCCTCTGACAGATGTAGCAAGATTAGCTTTAGATGGTGCAAAACATTGGGGTTTTTTTCTGTTTATGTCAAATTACAATTTTCAGGCATGGCCTCATTCTCATCTCACTTACAACATGAGTTACCAGATGTACCCCTAAATTTTTACAGGATTATTTATAACAAACAAAATTGGTCTGTGATATGCCAACTTTCTGATTATCCAGGGTCCAATTCAGTTATACATGTTTAAAACCAGCTTAATTCTATTAGCTGCCAATCTGTATTGCTGTGAGAGGATAACGAGACCTTGTAGATTCATCTTGTCCTTTTGAAAAATTTTACTGCTCACATTGTTACATCTCTCAATCTTGCCAATATATTATTGGGTTTCCAGTGGTCTAGGCACGTTAGAGCACCTTTTAGTCATGTACTATGTTTTAGCCATGATTAAGTTTAGAAATGTTTTGCAGTTTCACAAGTTTGGGGAATGTGGGGCAATTCACATTTTTACCCACTAATTAACTGCCAGAGTTACTCTTCTCACTATTTCAGTCTAGTTAATTGTGCTGAAATAATGGAAGTTTTTTATAAATATTTCAGTTTATATTATGAGCAGCTTTTGGTACAATAAGTTTCTCACATCCATACACAAAACGACTTAACATCCAATCACTTAGCCATTAATAGTCATTAAATTGCTTGGTTTTAAAATAAAATATAAATTAACATAAATGTGTTATATGCAAATAAAGACTAACAGGACAGATTCAGACTTCTCTTACCTCTGCTCAAGCAACCTCACTTCAGCAAGGGTTGCATAGGTGCAAATGAGGGCAGGTTTGCCTCTAAATTTTTGCACTGTTCATAATGACACTTCCCTTTACATGTGTAGCATAAAATCAAGGACTTGTTTTTGTCAAGTTGAATAAGAGATTGACATTTGTAACTTAATTCCAGCACATAGGTGTACGTGTTTTCCTCCTGCTTCTACAAGTATTCATATGTAAAGCAAGAGAATACATCAAAGTGACACAAACAGCATAACAAGAATCTGTCTACAAAGTCCTATGCCAGCTGGTACTCTTGCATGGTTTAGATTAGAGACCAGAGAGTACTAAGACTGGACCACCACAGGAGAAACAACTAGGGGACACTGCAAGTGTTCCCATGCACAGTAATAGACAAACACCTGGGTCAAATTAATCTAGGCTTATCCACTGAGAAAATTCACAGGGTTTAATGGCTTTCCTTACCTGTGAAGGGGTGGTCTTGTTATAGGACTTCTGCAGAGAGTCTGATGCAGAGGGGCTGATTGCAGATTTTTGTGTGTTAAAGGTCAAAATCCATAGTAAGAGGCAAACAGGTGGGAGTTAACACACAGCAAACAGAAAAATACAGCCAAGATATGGATTTCTCAGTTTTCATTAATTTTTTAGTTTTGCAAAGCAACTGAGATGTTACTAAATCAACTTCCAAGAGAAAATTATACTTCCTGGCTATGAGGAAAAAATAGTAAACTGGATTCCTGCTGTATTTTGCAGGATAATTTTATTCTAGAGAAAGATAATTATATGAGTGTGATGTTTGTAGTTCTGAGTAATCAGTTTAAAAGCTTTTCCCCTGTTTATCCCTTAGGCAGGCACTTCATTATAAGACAGTTCTCTATTTTCTCAAAGTTTGATCACTCTGTATCTTCCTTCGATGTCAAAATATGGAGCAGGATTTTGCTGTACTTAAAGCTTCTTCAACTAGGACAGAATAGACAGGGGATATAAAGATATACAAATGGACAGGGGATATGGACCCATTCATTTACAAAAGAAAAGCTTGTCTGTACCATGTAGTTTGAAGACTATGCTTTAAATATGTCTTAGTCCCATTAGCTGTCATGCATGACGAGAGTTAATCAGCAGGTTTCCTAGTTCTAATGCTGCAGTTAAAATAGCTTTGGATTAGGGTTTGTTTGTTTGCTTTATCCATGCATTAGTCTTTGATAACAATGCTACAAACAAGACTGTGCTTGTCTTCTATATGGAGATGGATGAACCGGCTGCCTCAAAAACGCCAGGAATTCAACAAGATAATGTGAGGGAAATCAGAAACTAACTGGAATTTTTACAAGGCCTCTTCTACACTGTTCGTATCTCTTAAGGTTATTCTACTGCTAGATGGAGCAGCTCCTTGGCTTGGTGCTTGCATTGCTGAAAGACCAGCAAGTACCACAATGTTCTCAGTTGGTTCCTCCAACAAAATAAAATGTTTTAATGTGGCCCAAAACAGCTAACAGCAATCTGTGTTGTGGTGTAGTGTTATTGCTTTATCTGAAGTAATAAGGCAACAGTCTGGTTGCTGCAGGAAATCTGTCGCCTTATCATTGCAGGTATAGCAAAAGTCTTTCCAGTAAGTTTTAATGCTTATCAAATATTATACTAGTTCTGACATTTGAATACACATTGTTCTGTCAGTAATTCAGACATAAGATTTGCCTTTTGCTTCCAGTTTTAAATAATCTTATCATCTATCAATATAAAAAGTAGAACAGAGGCAATAGGATAGAGTAGTTCTAAAAAAAAGAGGAAACTTCACTCCTAAGTTGGAGGACAGGCAGAAATGGATACAGATGTGTTGTTCTTTGGAAGAATAAAGATTTGAGGATTGTAAAATATTACACTTCAACAAAACTCAAACACCAGCTCAAATAATTAAATTTGTATTACATATAGAAAGATGTACATAATGATTAATGAATGTATAGTTTTCCGGAAACTATACATTCTGGCTCTGAAAGAAAGCACTAAAGAACTCTGGTGCCATTGCTGTAATATCAGAAATTTTTGAGGAAGGGCAATTTTATGATTCCCTGGCAGGGAAGAAGAGAATACTTAGAAAGTCCTACAACCACTGCAGCCCAATATTAATTACTGTGGCAGTCAGTTGAGGTGATGCCATGGTCCTCTGGGAAGAAAATGGAAGAGCTCTGTAAATGCACAGATAAAAACACCAGTATGTTACTTTTTTGGTTCATTTCTAGGCCTTGACCCTTACAAAGTTACAAATAAAAGTCCCAAAAGGATAGGATGAAGGAGACAGGGCAACAATTGTGGAGAAAATAATTTGTAATACTCAAAATAATATTAAGGAATATGATATATGCATATACCATATGAATAAAACATTACATTACCCTGCAGTTCTTTTTTTCCCCCAGATGTTGCTTTGTTAAATCATATGGGAAGTTTCAAAATGCATAATACGCAAGGCAATGATGACACACAAGACTGGTAAATGCAACGATGATATACTATGCATCGTTCTGGTACTTCTCTAGTGTGTCTGTTGGACTCTACTAACCTTGAATTTGTGCTGACAGGAGTCTAAAAGACACTGAAAAAAGTGAAAACTGCATCTCTCCCTATATATGACTACCTGATCCTTCAAGACAATGTCAGCAACCTGCTGGTCTAAAGGAAAGCACACATACAGAAAGACAGTGTACTAAAAAGACCACTAATGACTTTTACTTGGATCAGAAGGGGCAAATTGCCATTTAGGCACCTACAAATTAATAGTTTATGTTCTATCAAATATTTCTAGCCATAGTAAAATGTCTCTGCTAATTTACATCAGCTGAAGATACTGATGGCAGTGATGAAACAGGACAAAGAAAGATATTATGGTTTGAAAGTGGAGTAATGTAAAAAGAGACAATAATAAGGACACCAAGTTATCTGATGTGCAGTATGAGGGAAAAAAAAAATCAAGAATAAACATGTTGATTAATACACTTAATTCTGAGCATGTTATTTTCAGAATTGATTTAAATTTTCTTGTTACTACTTTATCTCTGTTGCTGTGGAAATCAATCTATGCCATTTTTCTCCCTTTATAGCTATATTTTTCCTTCTCTGTCCAGCATTATCAAACCATGACACAAATTCAATTATGATGTTGTGATGCCAAACCTGTGGTCCTGGCAAAATGTATCATGCAGCATGTCTAGGTAAGTGAATTAAAAAAGCATCTGAGCAGGTATCTGGTGTGTGTCACAGTTCATTCTTCCATAATAAACTATGTTCTCCTTCTCATTCATTTGTCAATCACAGTAACTAAAGATTATTATATGCTGTATGTACGTGACACCAGCAATTTGCAAAGTCTGTTGGCAAGAAAATCAGGTTACAATGACAGAGTGAGAAATTAAGCAGAAGTCTGATGCAATTAGCTACAACAATCAGTGCTCTAATTTCTGATTTATTGTTTCCTGTTTTCCTGCTGCTTTCAGTCCATGCACACTGTATGTGCTTCATATAGGTCAAACAATTGTCTTATCAGTCCTGGCAAACCAAGAGGTCAGAGTTAACAATATTTATTTAAACATGCAGGATGCTTCCCACTGCAATTAGGAAACAACTATTACCAATAGGTCTTCAGTGCTATTTCCTCATTTATACAACTTTGTAAAGAAATAAAGACAATAGGGAATTCAGATTTCAGGCTTCTTCATAAATATTTTTTGCAGATAGATTCACTTGACTAGTAGCATCTTGGTTTGTTAACTGACCACACTGAATGACAAACGACAATCTGACAAGAAGATATCAATGTGAAATATTTGCATTTCGATATACCAGTTTAATAACAGTTACTTTGTTATTAAATAAGCATATTTTCATATGACTGCTTGTTTCAATTTGAAATCTGTGCAACAAATTGTGCATCTCCCATATTTACTGTATTTACTATATGTATTGAACTCTTTAGGTAACAGACTAAAAAGTGAGGCCAGGAGAGATGCTCAGAGGTCATATAGTCTGACCTCCAAATCTAGAGCTAAAACATTCCTGACAGAAGCTGGTCTAGTCTATTCTTTAAAACCTCCAGAAATAGACATCCCACAACCTCCTTATGTAATCATTTCTACTCTCTCTCCAGCACCCTTACAGAGAAATAATAGGGGGAAAGTTCCAACCTAAATTCTCTTGCTGCAAATTAATCCAATTACTTATTTTCCTTCCTATAGTAGAGATGGGGAGTAATTTATTCTTTGTAGTAGTCGTTTACATAGCTATGTCACATTTCTTCTTAGTCTTTTTTTACTATTATTCTCTAAAGTAATCCCTTTTTAGCTGTTGTCTGATAATTTCTTTGCTTTGTGTTGAGCCTTGTCCATTCTTAACAGAGCAAATGCAAAACTGGGTGCTGTATATAAAACTCTTGTGCTTAGACTTCCCATTGTGGTACTTGCGTTATTGACATGTTAAGACCTTTATGACTCATGTGATACACTATAACATCCGGATTCTTTCCTGTGGAACTGCTATCTAGGCAAGATATTTCTAATAGAGTATTTGTGAAGCTGATTGTTTCTACTTAAATATTCTATTTGTCTTGATTGAATTGCTTTCTATTTATTATAGCTTCTCTCTCTCATTTGTCTTGCTTATTTTGAATTCTAACCTTGTCCTCCAAAATACTTGCACTCCTCCCAGCTTGCTATCATATAAAAATTTAATAAACTTACTGCCTGTTTTACTACTCAGAGCATTAATGAATTGACTGCACACTACCAGACTCCAGACAGATTTCAGTAGAACCCTAGTTGATGCAGCCTTTCAACATACTGTTTTACAGTCTCCTCTTCATCCTTGTTACAGTGATGTAAGGAAGAAAGCTATTTTCCTGTTTGTTTTTTTTTTCCAAAGAGGTTAATATTTATGCAAAGCAGAATTGACTGTTTTAGTGAAGGGAAGATATGGCGCATAATTTTTGGCTGTTACTTTTCACTGGTTAATCTTCTAAGTGCTTAGAAATAGATGTTTTATTAGTTTTTCAACTGCCTAAAGTCAGACTAGCTTTTACATGGTTCCTCGGCTCTCCTTTTTGCCCGCTTTTAGCAATAAGCAACATGTTTGTATTTTTTATTGCTCCAGGACCTTGACCTCTCCAGGTTCTCTAATTTCTAATGATTCTAAATTTACCTCACCACCTAAATATGTTTGTGAAGGCCTATATAACTCACTGCTGAAGTTTAATGCTGTTGTTATCAATGATAATCACACAACTTGTAGTCACAGATCACTACTTTTTGTGAACCATGAGTCAAAAGAGTATTAAACATTTTGCCTGTCTTGGCATTATCTAGCACTGCTAAGAGTACTGTTGACTTTTCATCCCTGTTGGTGACCAGGCTAATTCATTGCTTACAAAATTTATTTTGGAGGAGAAGAGCCACCTGCTCAGAACCTCTGGGCACTACTCATTTGTGAAGGCCAGATCTGAAGTCAACTGTTTGAGCCCCAGGGCGGTGTTAGAAAGCAGTCGTGACTGCAGCATGTAACAGCAGCAAATTTAGGATCCTGTAGTGTCAAGGAATAAGATTCTATGGGCTTAATTAATATCATGTGACATCTGTTGCCTATAGAGTTGTGTGACATTGCTCTTGCACCAGAATGGAGGGAAAAGGATTGACAAAGGGGAAGAATATAAATGTGAAAACTGTCAGCAATATGAGTTGCTAATATTATTTTCAGGGAATAGGAAAGGAAGAATGTTTCCACTAAAAAATATGTCACACAGAATACTTTGAGAATAAAAAAATATTGGGCTCAGACAAGTTAGAAAGTTTGAACTTAAATAAGGCGATTCTATGGATGGATGGAATATGGTGAAAAACTTCAGAGATTAGGTATTACTCATCTATTTGAAATAGTTTTCGTAAACTATCTTTATTTTTTTGTTTGTTTTAGCTCTTTTGCCCTTCTTAATTTTAGGTAATTAAAAAAGGTCTCTTGCATTTATTTATTGGCTTTTTGGACTGCAAGCACCTCTCCTATTACTATTAGTGTGTTACCCTGTGTTGCTCTGTAAAGGCTCCTGTGTGGACTGAGAGCTACACTCACAGACCTTCAGCTGAAGGGAACTTACTTTCAGTTCAGGTTTTTTAAGTGTTGGTCTCTGTATTTTCTTAAATTTAATTTTAAAATCCATACTTTTCTTCCATTTTTTATAAATATTCTTCTCCTTGGAGTGTATTGCACAGGCTGCATAACGAAGTTAAAAATTAAAATTGCCCTACAGATTTTTACTCAAAGTTTTGTCAAGTGGATGAACACATGGACTGAGAACTCAGTTGTAAGCTAACATTGCCCAGATAGAATTTTTATTTTGACTGGTTAATATTCACGAGGGTTTGGTCTTGTGCCCGTTGTTGTCAATGGGAAATCTCCCATTAACTTAAAAGGGTGTGAAAACAGGTCTTAAAAAATTGTATTGAAACATGACATAGTTATAAATGTTAGAAAAACTCCCAAGAGCAATCTTTCAAAGGCTTTAGGAATTCAGAGCTGATCCATATCAACTTGTACTTTCTGAAAAAGGTCAGTGAGCTGAAAAGTCGCAAAATCCCTCCCTACTTCCCATCTTCCTGAAAGTTAGGTGTAGAGTGTTTCTCAGAAAACTTGTGCTTTCAGGATGGATAACTGTCCATGGAGCCGATGTCTTTGGTAAATTGCAGCACATGTACATGAGCTTTCTGTAGATACCTTGAATGTTGGAGTCTGGATGCCCATCCCCATCCCTGGGCTGAGATGTGAGTACTTGCAATGGCCTGACCTCAGACTGGAGCACGATCTGAGTGTGTACCAGGAAATCTGCACCGGCAAAGAAAGAACTGCTTTCCCTTCCAATCTGTGTAGTGAAGGAGGCAAGGCTCCAAGTACAAGAAACTCATAGTTTAGACTCAAACATCTAACAGCAAACTAAAGCAATGCTTTCGCTTCTCTTTTTTGTCTATTCTAATGTGCACTGTCTGCTACCATTTCTGGTTGCTTCTGGAGTTTCTAATTGTTTCTGGTTTAGTATTATACTTAGAATACTTATGATTTTGGAAACTTTACCAGTATTACTTATTTATCTTGCATATCAAAATAATTCATAAACAGGAAAAGCCTAATTCATCACTATTCACATGTCAAAATGTGGGTCTAAAGGGACAGCACAACTAGAACTTAGTTGTCAAATGTGTGTGTGAAGGGACTGTAGGAAAATGTGTTGCCTTGCTGGTTATCATACAAGGATTCAGGAAAATATCTCAAAGCTTCCTGGGATCCCAAAATAAACCACAATATGAGTCAATATACAGTGGAAGAATTTGTATTTCTAATGACTGAGAGTTCTTTACAAATTAACATCTTAACCAAATGTTCGGCTAACATCAGTCATTATAGCTTACCACAAGCCAATTTACAACACCTTACAGTAGATGAAGTGTTTGTTAGCATATCATAAAGATGAAGAATGCATTTATTGTTTTTTGCTGATCGTCATTGTCCAGATTATTAGTACTGAATATCAGTTTAATTTTTTACGATATCAGGAAAATGGAACCCAACAGTAAAAGGGTCTGCACACATCCCAATATTTATGTCCACCAAATTAGTAGTAGACTAGTCTTTTGGGATTTTTCCCCCCCAAAGTGGTTGATCTTACTTATTTGCTTCAAGGTTTTAATGCTAATTTTCTTTGTCAGTTAATTTGAGACGAGAAAATATAACTTGAGCTTAGTCCCTCTTGTTTGATAATTTAATATCAATATTATTTATGTTATTAGTTTTACTGGTAAATCAAGAAGCAAGTTGCCGGAATACAGCTGTGACCCCAGGGCAGGAACTTCTTGCCGGCTGTAACCTTCTGACAGTTTGGGCTGTTAATTACCTCCAACAGTTGGAGCACAATCACCTCTATGTCTGCCAGCTGGCAGCCTCTGCCTCACACTGGCAGCCTAAGAAGATTTAAAACTTGTAACAAAAGGCTGCTGTGTAAACAGTTTATTGTATAATACACAATGGCAGCAGTAGACCCACACAGGGAATCGAAGATAGTCTCTGCATTCATGAGTAGTTAAGGCTGGAAATGATGCGAACTCCTGCTTGCCTCTTTCTGTCAGTCAGCTGACAAAACATGAAGTCCAAAGTAAAACAGCCCAAGCTAAGATTTTTCAGGCTCTACCTACTGGGATCCAAGTGTTTGAGTTGTTGCAGTACTATTGAACTATACCAATTACTTTAACATGTGAAAATAAAAGACTTTAATTGCCTGGTGACACACCAGTCACCAGTCCAGAGAAACTGTAAAAATCATCTTTGAGATTTTCTGCTCAAAAAACAAATGCAGACTTCATGAGTGTGTTCTCAGGTCCTCTCATTTAAGGACTCATTCCTAAAAGTGACACAGATGTCCCCTGGAACTTTAGCTGGTATATATCAGGGAAAAAGCTCATGATTACACTTCTGAGGGAGAAGTGTCACCATGCTGTATATAAAACTTGAGCTCTTCAAAAGGTGTGAGAAGCAGGTTTCTTATTTGAAATTCATGAAAGGATCTCTTTACAGTCATAATGGTTCAAAGTGTGCAGCAAAACCCGTGCTGAAGTCAGGCAATGGGAAATGCCCAAGAACTGGCTTGCAATTCAGCTTCTGGAGAGCATATGTCTTGTCAATCATTTAAGATTATAAACCAGAACTACCTTAAGCAAAAAGAATGTACTCAGACCACTTTTTTAGTTTCAGCTGAGTGGTTAGAGTACTTGGTGAGAGGCAGAACTGGATTGCCATTCATCCCAAGCCTGAGAAGGTTCAAGTTCCCATCTCATTTGTCTGGAGAGTAGCCTGATAATTTCCAGGTGAAGTTGGACCACCAGAGATCTAGAATTGCAGAACTGAAGAAATCAAACAGAGCAAGAAGCAGCCCAGGTATGGAGCAGGATGAGACAGTCTTCCATGGCAGGAAGGTGTTCTGGATCACATCCCTATTCTCTGTAATGCTCAACCATTTTGTGCTCTGGCTGCTTGGTGCAATAATAACAGTGGTTCTGTAACAGGAATTTTGGAATTTCAAAGACCTGAGGTAACAAAAAAATCATGAGTTATTTCACAATTTCCAATTATGTGTATCTAAATTTGAATTAAATAAATGCATGTAAGAAATATTCCCTACTATTAGGTTTGCAAATACAATACAAGAGTGTTTAGACATCTGCTTTCTCTCTATCATACTCAGGTAAAGGACACTAATATTGATGGTAAGCAAAATATTCTTGAGGTCTTTTAATGATCTCATCAGAACCGAAGAAATCAAGTAGAGCACTAAACTTTCGGTTCAGAATCAGAAGCAAGTGAAAAAGAGATTTGTAAAAAAATTATTACAGTGGAAAAAATTTTGCATGATTATTATAGAACATGCTTTTACTCTCTGTCTTACTAGGTTTTTACTCAGAGTCAAAAGAATCCAACCATATCTTGGTTTACATATTATTTCTTACTTGGAAGTAAAATTTCATTTCAGTGGTACATTTTCCATTGATGTCAAAATATTGTATATTAAATTTATTCTGAGAAACAGCACAGCTTATATTCTTTGAGATGACTCCTAGAGAAACTGAGCAACTCTAGAGGAAGAAGTTACTATAAACCAGCGAGTCTCAGGGATTTATGCAGTAGAAGTGATCTTGAGTATGTAGATACCGTTCTCAGTATTTTCAAGTATTTCACCTATCTCATCTTTTAGGTATACTTCAATACTGAGTTTTCTTTTCAATATATTTCATATCAGGAGTGGAAACACTCTACCTTCTCCATCCCTTGCAGAAAAATGCAAGTTGGAACCAGAATAAATCTGTTCAGGTAAAGGGGTGGGGTGCTAAATTGAACTGTCAATTTATAAAAAATTAACAGTAGCAGCCCAAGTATTACCTGTCTAGTGTGCTGACTTCCAAACATGTCTGAGCCTCCCAGATCAGAGATGTCCACTTTATTTTTAAAGAAGAAACATCTGTGAATAGCTTTTATATCACCAAGAATGCAATTTCATTCCTATACTTGTAATTTGTGTCTTCCTCACAGTTCTTTCAAAGCTACAAGATTAATAAGGCTTAATCTCACAATATCAGTTTAGAGCAAATGGCTCCCGGGGTAGGATGCACCAAATTGTGGATTTGAGTACAGTGTATCGCCCCAATATTTACAGTATTACAAAAGGAATAACATTTGGTCCAGTGACTTCACACAGGCATAACAATGGGGCACTCCTAAAATGTGTATTTATCCTGAAGTTTGAAACTTAATGTAGAAGAAAGGCAAAAGTAACTTTAAATCAGTGTTTTACATGATTTATACATATGAAACATTGCTTATAAATTCTCTTTAAATTACTATTGAACAATGCTTTGTCAATGATGCATAGAAATGAAACTAATTGCCAATGTAAAGAAAGCCTGCGTTCACCACTAGCTGAGCTAAAGCAACGTCCATTTCTTTGCATTCTCCTCTCTAAACTTGTGGCAAACCTTTTAACAGTTCCTGTTCCTGCAGGCGATTCCTCTCTCTCATGGTTAACTGCTTCACTGCTGGCCCAGGAGTCACATCTGTCACGTGTTGCCATATCACACTGATGCCCCCTTGAAGCTGGGAATCTATCACCAGCAGTCAAGATCCTGGCATCTCTCTCCAGCAGCAAAGCTATCAGATAACTGACTGGAACTAAGCCATTTTAAAGTTATATTGGAAAATTTTCTATGGTTTTCACAAATCTGAAGCAGCCTCCCAGTATGATTGTTGGGGTTATTATTTTTGGGGTTGTTTGGGGGATTTTGTTTGTTTGTTTGTTTTGGTTTGTTTTCATTTAAATAGACTTCTATTTTACTTAGCTGTTAAAATAGCAGGCAAAAATCTATGTTAGCATAGATGGCTGTTCATGTTATATTTTAACATATTATTTTAAATATTCCCTAAAAGTGGTATTTTTAGCACATGTATTGTCTTCTAGCCATGTTAGTTCTAATAATCACTAAAATACAATTTCTTTTTGTTTGTATTCCTCTGTCCTTTCCAAAATATACTTGATTTGATTTCTGCTAGGATGTTTATATTATTGGGAAAATTCAAAATATTGAATTATTTCTTTTACCTAAAATATCCAGCTATCCTAGTCTATTTCATAGACACAGTGTTGTGGTTTTGTTTTGATATTTGAGCTCTTTCACTTGCTTAAAATTTCTCTTTTCCCATTTTCATTCACATAATTTATTTATGCTTAAGAGTTGTATTTTTAATGGTGGCACGCTCCCCATCCCAAGAGACATTATGTATCTGCTATATCTGTGTTTTAACTGATCACTTCATGTGGGTAATTTCATGCATGTGAGTGATCCCACATAATTCAATTGCTTTGCCTTGCTAATGATGTAGAACTGTGTGCAGGGAGTGCACATGTTCCTTGGCACTAACTGTCCAAAGCCCATCATAATCTGTTGAGTGACAGCTCTATAACATGAGTGAGTCTAGTGGTCTGATGATCCTGCCTGATGAAGAGATAAAATTCCACATTTGAGATTGGAAGAGACGTGGCCTGTGGGAGAGGGATACCATATTTCCTTTTTTTTTTTCTTTTTTTTTTTTTTTTTTTTTTTTTTTTTTTTTTTTTGTGATTTCCAGTACCGTAGAACAGAGGGAAGGAGGAAGAGGTTCAGGAGGAAGAGGCATTGCTCAGGCTTTCTTTGATCTGCTCCAGGTGAAGCTTTTCTGACCCAGGCAGTCACATCAAAGAAAGAAGCCACAATATAGGGCAGTTAAGACATTTCATGACTGTAGAAAATACTGCCACAAAAGTGCTCCTTTTTATTTTGAAAATATGTTTACCTTACATGTAACTTGTTGTGGCACTTATTACTAAAACCAGATGATTGCAAACTATTTTATATATCTTTGTTAGGAAGGCTTTAGCCATATAGTGTCTCAGATAAAAAACTGTGACTGGTACATGTAGAGTGCAATAAAACTACCTGAAAAAAATGATAACAAATTGCACATCTATTTTACTTCTATATATGCCTTTGCTTAAAGAGATTCTAAATTCAAATCTTCAGTAACCCCGTGATTCCAGTGGGAAGACTTCCTTTGAACATTAGTAAACCCTAACTATCTTAATAATACAGTGAGGTTCAGCAAACAAGCTGCTGTATTACTATCTTCTTCAATCTGCAGTACTGAGCAGTCTTTGAAGAGTAGAGCAGTATAACTGAATAAGGACGAAATCTTGGTTGCAGTATGAGCAATGTGCTGCATGCTTTATGGCCATAATTAGACCATTTTCTGCCCCAAAAGGGCCTCTAGCAAGGGCTGATCCTTGTGATTAACTTCCTGCACTGTGAGCAGTCACACTGATCTCCATGAACTCTTCGTGGACCCTGAGATTTCTTGCACATAACGCGTGGGGCTTGCCTTCAGCACCAGCCACAGCAGCAACCTATGCTGAAAAGTCACAACAGCCTTGCTTATGTGGTTTGTCGGCTATTTTTCCACACCTGGAGCTGATAAGCAACAGCAACAGGGCTGAGCAGGGGCTCCTTCTCCTCTGAGGCAGAGAGAAGGGTGCCATCTACTGAGGCACTCACATCCCCTCCTGCATCCCACAGGCTTTTCACAGAAACCTCTCAGCCGTCTGCCAAGCTGGAAAACTCGTAAGACCAAAGTAAATCTATGAATTTAATGAAACTCATTAAAAGGAGCATTTCAGGAAGACCTGCATTTGTTCAAATTACTATGTTATTCCGTTTGGTGTGTGCCAAGTGAGAGTGAGCAGCTTTACGATGAACAGGGATCTGATGCAAAAGATCATTTTGGCACATACGTTTTAAAATAACAAGATTCATCACAGAAACCTAATACTTAGACTGTTACAGGATGGGATGAATTGAATAGTTATCTTGTAGCCATTTTGATTTTGAACCCCAAATGTACTCTGTGCATTTTCATGAAATCTGGAGTTTCTATTAAGCTTTTGTTAGAATCTGTTTCATGTTGATAGTTCTATAACCAATATCATTTTGTGGCAAGCTGGGAACCCCAAGCCCACTATCTGAAAACAGATTACAGAATTATTTCTGCTAATACTTTTAATTGATACTAGAAAATCTATCATTGTGACATTTTGTATAGCAAGGGTCACAAATCAACAGCATATTTTACTCTTGCAAGATCATCTTTGAAAACTGTCTTCTAGTACTTCGGTCAGTATGCTTGTTTCAAAAGCCAGATCTGTATTTTTCAAAACAGACCCATTTCATAGTCTGTTGGGATCTGTCTTCTTTAATGAGAAAAGAGCACCAAAGACACTGGAGAGACAGAGCAAATACCTTCATATGTGACTGTGAGTAAATCACCATCTGTGTGTAAGCCCAACACATGCTTTCTGTTCATAATCCACAGGGGAGTGTACTAATCATGCACTTTTACTGCATTTTTCTATGTATCCAAACATTGAACCAGGTAAAATTATTGGAGATGTCAGGGAAAAAGATATATTTGCTGTTCTTACTTTCACCTCATCTTAGAACATAAAACACTGTAAATAAAAGTTAATCTTGGCAAATCATGCAGAAAAAGTCAAAATCAAGTTGTCAAAGTAATAAACAGTTCAATACAGCTGTCAGGTTTCTTTGTTACAAAATAATATACATGTCAGCTGTAAAAAAGATAGGCTGAGACCTGAATGTACTGTTTTTAAAACAAGTATGAAAAGTTCTTGTTCTCAGGAACCTATACAACTGAGCTATAATACAGTTCAAAAGCCATTTTAAATTTTTTTCCTAAACATTTTGCATCAGCCTACCCTAATCTAACAATTTATCACAGTCTGATAGCAAAAGCAGAGAGGAGCATTGATAATTATCTGTAGTGACTCTGGGGGATTTTTAAAGTTTCACCAGTGAATGACAAATGTAATTGAAATGGTTCAAGGTTATGCTGTTTGTGCCTTTGTCTTTCTTACCACAATATTATGAAATAAATGTAGATTTTCAAGAGCAGATGTCAATGTCATGAGTGTGTTTGGTATCAAGAAGTATTTATGGAATATCAAATTGTTTTGGACAGATTTTACAATCAACAGGTTAACAGAAGTTGTGAATTATATCTGAATGGTATTTATAAACAACAATCAAATTTATGCATGCAGGAAGACATTGAGAAGTTTGAATAATACTGTCACCATCTCCATAGTCTTCTTCCTGCCACTTACTACTCACTGGTAGGATTCAATTTTCAAGATCAATAAATCTCTAACCAGGTATGTGTATTGATTTAAGCTTCCAAATAAAACAGAGCACTGCAGCTGTCATTCCAGAGGCCACACACTTGTAAAAGTACTTTTATTTTTTAATTTCTGATCTTCTTGGTATATTGTCACTTTTTTAATGCAGCTAAACAATGTTCAAAATACTCATGTTCGTGCTTCTGACATATTCTGCAATTTAACTTAGAAGGAGTGTAGCTTGTGTGTTCCTTGGTGGTTTTACAATAGAGGATGGAATAATGGAGTTGAGGAAAGCATTGAGGAAATAAGAGTTGAACATACCTCTTAAAAAGTTTAGGTGAGTTATTTTTCTTTTCCATACTTATTATTGTAGTTTACAGAGCTTCTGAGCTCACAGAAGCCAGTCACTGGACAGATATGCAATAAAAGGCAGTACCTATTCAATGCACCTTGTAGTGATTTATTGCCTTATTTTAATGCTGTCTGACCCAAAATTATGAAGAACCACCACAGACTTAATGCAGTTTGTCTGGGCCACCTCTAAAGAAAGATGCCAAAATGTCATAGTCTGGCCACCAAATTATATTTTTAATAAATCACTATAAAGTTGTTGATAAGTAGAAAATAATCAAGAAAATACTGCCTTCACATTTCCTAGTTAAATGTGAGCAATATGCATGTGAAATTTGTAGCCTATTGCATTCATGGAGTGCTATGAATCATGAGCTCCGGTATTTTAACTCCACCTTTTATATTCAGTCATTGTTTAGTTTGAGCATTGAGCTGAGGCACTCCATCACTTTTTGTGTATTTAAGAAAATGAAGAGATGGCAACAGCATGCTTACCCACCTCCCCTTTTAAGGGATGGTCAGTTAATGCTGCTATAACTCTTTGAAGGTAGGCTTTCCAGAAGTTAAATATGATTTGAGGTTTATATAGATAATAAAACATTCATGCTTGCCTAGGATAAGATACAAGGGATTTAAAATACTGAAGTTTCCTGGCATAACTAGCTGCTTGAGATTAGGAGGGAAACCTTTTCTACAGGCAGGTTATTAGAGTATTACTTTCGGTGGTTGTGGGGTAGCTTGTGTATTACTTTGAAGCATTGCACACTGTTGGCTGGAGCAGGATACTAAGTTAAACAAACTGCTGGCTTTAACAAGAATTGCAGGTCACAGTCTTCTGTGTTTCTAGATCCTCACTGACTGGTGAAGAACTTTCTTTCTTCTGCATGGATCTTACTGATGCACAACGTACCTGTCTATGGCTACCCTGTATGGTTAGGACATGTCCCATCTTACTGAGCCCTTAGGTATTTCAGTGTTCCACATTTGTAGATGAAATTTTGATGTTTGTGGTTCTGATTTGGTTCAGTGGATATAATTCCAATACAAAGATCCATACTAATTAAAAACTCTACAGCACATTGGAGTATCATACCAGTATATGCCATCTTTCCTCTATTTGTTGCTCATCTGTTTAGGTAAATGGGTTAAAACCCAGCAAGTTGTCAGGGAAGACCTTAGGCCACCTTGTGTTACTGACTGCAATGCCTGTGAGCTAGTCATTGCAGTCACAGTGCTGCAGTAGGTAATGCAGATTCTGTCAGAAAGCAGTCTCATAAGATATACTCAAACAGTAAAATTGCTGCTAGAATGAAGCCTTTTTTGGGCTTTCTCAAGAAGAAGCAAAACCAAACCAGTATGAATGGGCTTACCAACAAATATGAAAATGCTTTTTGCAGCACTATGTATTTTTAAAAATATGTATTTTAAAAAAATCTGTATTTTTAAAAAATTTTGTATCTTTGTGGCAGCAGGTTTTTTTTAAGTACACACAACTAGTATGTGCAGTACGTGTGTGGTTTATGTGCATGTGTTTTTGTAATAAATAACTAGTTTAAATTCACACGCGATTATATTTTTAAAACTTGCTTATCAGAAAGCATGTTCCATTTAATTTTTATCTAGTTCATAGTTTCTATTTTACTGCTTCAGTATATTCTTCAAGTTCACTGGATATTTCTCTCTCTACCCTTTTCTTCCCTTTTGTTGTATACTTCTTATATATAAATATAGGCATGTATACGCAGAGAGAGCAAAATAATTGCTCAGGAGAAATCTTGAAACCCTTTAGCTCCCCTAAACAGCAACAAGAGATTTACATTTATAAATAGGGAGCTGGGGGCCAGGAGGCAGAAAGCTAACACACGACAGCAGTGAAGTTACACAGATAAATTTTTCAGTTCTTTTATCTAGTAAACATCCTAATGATCAACATCAAAGGCTGAAGCAAGAAGCCGTTCTTCTCTTTTGTGCCAGATTGAGAAAGAGTGGGCTCTTTAACGTCTCATATGGGAGATATGAGGAGCCTTTGAATGGATCATTGCTTTTTATGAGTAGTAATGAGGTGAGAAGTATTCTAGTGTGTGGCACAGGCCTTCATTAAAAGCGTGAAACAGAATGGCTTATGGTTAAAAGGAGTAATTTGTTCTAACATACTTGCTAAATTGTGCTGTATCCATGCCAGGTCACTAGACTACATTTTCCACAGTATTTCCAAATGCATTTGTGTGTAATTATTCTGCCTGTACAGAGCTGAGGGATTTTTCCAATGATTTGTGCTAACTAGTTGACAACGCTCATTCCTTTACTGTAAACTTCTCTAAATGCTTTAAGACGTGTGGAAGAGCACAGATTCAAGCCTATATTTCCTCAAAAGAATAAGAACCAGGAAAACATCATAAAATAAGCAGAACTGATCTGAAGGTCCTAGTAACATGATGAAAAAGTGGGAAACCATCTCCACAGTCTCTATCTTTGGTGTGCCAGGATTTTATCAGAGAGTTCCGTGCAAAGCAAAGGCAAGTAAGATGCTATATACTGCTGTGTCTTACAGTAGCACATTTGAGCTGCCTGGTTTCCTAAAGCACTGCTCAGCCACTTTTCACATCACAGTCGATGGCAAGTGACGACGATCGTCACTTTGGAAAATCAGCCACTTCTATTCTGCTGCTGCTAAGAAACATGATATTAATTATGCAGCAGCACAGATGCCACAATACACAAATGCTTTTCCAAGTCCTCATTTCTGTCATGCTTGAAAAGAGAGGAAACTTCTGTCTTCAGTGCAAATGTCAGCCTGGATAATTTTTTTCAGAGGACAGGAAGAGGTATAATCCCTGGGAACCCCACTCTTGAACTGTGAAGGACTGTAATAAATTACACTGGCAAAGGAATAGTTTTTCTAGTGCAGCTTATGCACACAATGGGTGTCCTGTCTTCAGCAAAACACTTGTAACATCCAGAGCTGACCTTTAGGCATTAAAATCTGCTGAGGATTGTGCATCCAGTTGACAGCAGAATAAGGAAGAGAATGGAGGCTGCAGCCTTCACCTGCTCCAGTCACAACATCACAACGCATTGCACCACCTTTCTGCTCACTAAACATTTCTCTGTTCCCAGCACTGACAGAGAAACTGGCTTTAATCCTTGCCACACAAAAAATGACAGTTCTGAATTTTAAGACTGATGCAACATAGGAGTAACAGTTGATCAGGGGATTTTTCTAGTAAGCTTCTTTAGAAGACAGTGAAAGAAGGAAGTGTTAAGGTATCCAAATAAAACCCACAGAAATTATCTGGTCCACTGTATGTCTTTTTAAACAAAGAGAAAAAATCCAGGGAAAATTCAAAGTGGGCACTATGTTTGGTTGTGGGGGTTTTTTTGTTTGTTTGGTTTTTTGTTGTTTTGGTTTTTGGTCCCATTTTGGGACAAATAGCAATATCTAAAAATAATAAAAATCCTACCAAAATATTTTTATTAGCTCAAGCCAAGCTTTTATTTGGAATGTGCATTGACAGAAATTTATGAGATTTCAACTTTTTGCCTTGAGTCAGAGCAGGAAAATGTTTGAAATCTCAAAATCATGTCATTTCTAGCTTTGAACAAGGGGAAGGGACGGGACTGTGTGCGTATGTACGTGCACTCGTGTGTTTGGCATCAATTAAAATATGAGACTTGTGCTCAGAACTGTATGCTTCCTCAGAAACTTATAGAAGTTGCATATGTATAACCGATGCAGAATTTGTCCCGTAATGTTAAGACAGTTAAATACAGTTGTTTCTTTAAATCAGATTACTATTTGTTTCTATAAGTCACTACAGGCTAGTCCACCTTAACCTATTCATATGAATGAAAAAATAGAGAAGTTTTGTGAAGAACACAGGAAATCAGGTCCTATGACCATTTCTCTTCTGAGCATCAGACACTTAGAAACCTGAGAAACAGATGAATTATTTTCTCCACATATTTTCTAGCCATATTGTGAAACATAGAAGACTTCAATATTCAATGTTTATCAGTAAGTGCTGGGATCATTCCTCATAATCCTATTCACAATACTTTGCTTAAAACTGTTAGTGACAATGATTTAAATTGCTTATTTTAATGATGTGAAAAAAAATAGAATAAAGTGGAGAAGTACAGTCTGCTTTACTTAAACAACCACTCCCCCAAAAGTGATGTATATATATGAGTGTCTGTATGTATATATGCAAGTATAGTGTCCATATATTATTATATATGTGTATATGTTATTATAGAATGTATATACATGACACTAGTTGAACACGCAACTAAACACAATATTAGATTTTCCTGTATGTTAAATTGTTTTTTCTAGTTTTCCAGAAAGAGAAGTTAAATTACAAGAAAAAGATTGGGTAGTGTGTCAATAGACATCTGGAAATCATATGAGTTCGGCCAGTGACTATATTTTCTCCTTGACTACAAGTGAGGAAGCTCATCTGGTTTCTTATAACAATGAGGTGAGCTCAGGTTGTTGTGAAGGTTTTTTAAGAATGCCTCAGACAAATGTCAGCTTCTTGCTTATTGGGAAGGTCCCAATGTCCTGACATTGAAAGATCTTCATGGCCTTTAAGTCAGATTAATCAGAATGCGTACATCCATACACCTTGAAGTTAAGGTATTAATAGAAATTGTCAACTTTCCCATGTTATAAATCACATTTTTTAACATATATCTGGCACTGATGATTTCTCTCAGGATTTTAAACAGTGTTTAAAATTCAAAATCTATTTTTTATTTATTTATTTATCTTGGAATTTAGGTCTTCAAATTTAGGATTGGTCACCTTGCAAGCACCATAGAGTTTGTGATGCAACTACAGTTTAAATACATTTTAAACAAAAAATTACTTGAATATAATGTTACTAGATTGCCAATATTCTCTGACCTGATGACTTTGCAGCTCTTTGTTTGAAGCCATTTATTCTGTGAGTAGTTGTTGAATTGATGATTGCTTAAAAAGAGTAGAAAATAAAGATGAGCAAACAGAAATCACTTTAAGCTATGTGGGAGAGAGGAAAATTAAATCCTCCATATATGCACATACCAGAAGGTAGAATCCTTACCACAATTTGGAACTCTGGAGCCAAGTTGACATATGGAAGAAATGAAGTTCCAGAAAATGCTGGTCCAAACCGTGCCCTGATCTTCCGAACAATATTACAGTAAATTATTTTTACACAGAAACTAAGTTTTCTAAGTTTGGAAAGGACTCATAGGTTCTGATAACAGGACAGTAAATGTTGGGTTTAATGCCTTCTTTATTAGCAATTATTAAAAAAGAAGGAATACAAGCATTGTAAAAAGAGAGTGTCTTGCCCCATTCCTCAGTAGGTTTTTATATCTGAGCTTCACAGAATTAAAATGACTGCATGGTATTCAACCCCTTATTAACAGACAGAATCTGAAAGGGATATGGTTGTGTCTATATATAGTTGCTTTGTGCAATAATGTCATAAATTACTCTAAACCTCTCTTGATTAATCTTGAATCATGTTATCTTCAATGATTTCTCTGCATATTTGTTACCTCATGGAACCCAGCAGTGATGATTAAAAAACCCCAAAAAACAATATCAGAAGGAAAAATAATTGCAGTGAGTCTAGTCTCTGTGTTGCTTTTAGGAATTTGTGACAAGGTCCTATTATCGCTATCTATTCATACAGCATCACCCAGAGGAGGAACCTATATGCCTACTATGTTTTTCACAGACAGTTTCAGTACAACGAAATCCAGCTGTTTTTTTCCTGTTACATCAGTCCTGAATACAATCCAGAATCCACCTATCATTTAGGAAGAAATTTTAGAAGGCAGAAATGTATCTCCTCCTCATTCCTGTAATTTTGTACAGGACTGGATTTCTAAATTGTGTTCTATTTTTTGCCCAGTAGAAGTTTCTCAAGAAGTCAATTGCATTTTTTTTAAGGCGACCGATCACATACTTCAGCTGAAACTTTTATTTATTTTCCACCTTCTCATTTCTCCTGCCTTCAGATACAGGGCAAATCTTCAACTGGTAGGCCAGGCTTTATTCAGACTTTCCAGGGCTGCTTTTTAGGCTTTTAACCCCAGTGCTGTGTCATGACTCCTGCAGGGAGCTGCAGCCTTGTCTTGCATTAACATTCACATGATGCCAGTGTTTTTCAGTATCAAAATTCTGCTGCTTTCTTAAAGGCCTGAGTATATGCTGAGAAGTTCAGTTAGCCAGTGTAGCTATTTAAAGATACAACCAATTTAGTAGATTTTGGATTAGAATTTTCATTTCTCACCCTTATTCACCATGCAGTTGTACAGGGCTTACCTCATCAAGTTAGGAGCTGTGAAGGTATGGAACTACATTCACTCCAGCAGTTCCATACTACTAGGTGTTGTGCATTTCTGAACCTTAAAGAACTGCTGAGACAGTAGGGTAAAAGGATAAGGGGACCAGAATCAAAATTAGCACTTTAGTGGTTTTAACCATAAATAGGTTATCTTTATCCTAGTACCAAACTTCAATTTTTGGAACTTGTAAAATCTTGATTGGCATGAAGGTATTCTGTTTGTCCTTTCTGAAAAAGCTGAAAGTCTATGCTGTGGAACAAGATGTTTCTCTAGTAAACTTTGGATTAAACCTAAGCCTGTTTGTGAGCACTCAGAGGTGCCAGAGGCTGGAGATGGGTAGACAACCAACTGAAGCTATTTCCCTCTCTCAATGCCTGGGATGAGATCTCAGTTGTTTGAATGGAAGCTGCAGGTCAGGAAGTCTCCCTCAGTTGTCTGTGCTTAAAAATACATCTAAAGCTAACAAATTTTGGTGACTTTGAACATAGATAGTGCTGAAATTTCACCAGTATGTTATTCCTGTCATTAGAATCCACAAAAAATGGAGTGGAATGAAAAAAATTGGTCCTGTAGCTGACTAAGATTGTGAAATGGAAATTTGGTTGCAAGAAAATGAAATCATTCCAAAAGGAATAATTATTCAAAATTATTATTCAGTCAGCAAATACAAAAAAAAAAAAAAGGACAATATATGAAAGGGAAAGTTACTGCTGCTTTATTAATTTCTTTTTTTTTGAGGTCTTTCGTATTGTTTCAGTGTACTGATCTGACATAGAGCAAACAATATAAACAGTTGTATTGGCCCAGTTGGGCAGGTGATAAATTTGAGCTAGATTTGAACCAGTAGGAAGATGAAACCTTAAATAATAGCAATTTCTTTTTCACATTTTGCTGTTGAATTAATTGTAATTTGAGAACAAACCTGTGCTTCATAGAGATTTAACTTCCTGTCCCAGGTTTATGCACATTTCAGTACACTCAACACAAAGGAAGATTTCCTGGTATTGGCACTTGGACTGACTGTGTCCCATAGCAGCAGGGGACAGTGCTAATACAGTGCAGAATATTGAAACTATGAAGTGCTATATAACATTTTGACCTACTGAAAGTGGAACACATGGCCTATTGCTTAAATTGCCATTTCCCATAAAAGCTACACTATTCTAATGTGTTTGCTACTATTTTTTCTTTTTAAATGGCTAGAGGAAATTATTCTTTATAAAAATGACAGTTAAGCTTGACCCTCCATCTTTAAGTTCCTACTTGTGCTTTAGAGATCCAACACATATGGTACAGTATGTTACAACCAGCTGCTAATTGGACTCCCTGCAAACATGACTATTAAGGTCAACTGAATCAAATAAAGACAGCTCAAGCTTTAAATGTGAAGGATATATGCCCTTCTGCTGACTGCTCCCTTTGCTACTGGTGAGAATGAAATGGACTTATCCAGAAACAATAGGCTCCTAGCCACCTTTGCTATTATTCGTAATACTTCTAATATTGTTATTCAATTATAAGTATATTTGGAGTTATATATCAGAATGTGGAATGTCTATTCCTCAGACACTTCAAAGCAAAATTGTATGTACTTTGGATTATATATCATATAATGCATACTGAATGCATTCTTAAATTTCTGTCTCATTTTTAGTATATATAGATAAAAATGGATTGTAAAATTAGAAAACTAAAAAATGGTAATGATTTAGAATATGTTAGAATATCAGAAAGCCTAGCCCTTCTGTCTCACAAGAATGTATTTCAAGCAGTACTGTGTTAATCTTGATGCTGTCATAAAGTGATAGAGTACTACTTTTAGCAAGCTCAGTGGATGCAAGACAAAGCTTAGGAGAATCTTACAGCACTGTATAAAAACAAAAGTCTTCTAATCTACATGAAATCTTGACAGTGGCCAAGTAGACTGTTTGTTTTTCAGTCTGTTGCTTTGTGAACTTGCTGCCAACAGAGCATGAAGCTCACATTTATCTTAAGCATGACTATCAAAGTCAACAGAGAATATCCCATTGCTCCCAAATGTATGTATTAATAAACTGTGTAAACAAAACTTTTGTGGATACCTCTCTGGTTCTGAAGTCTTATGGAACTGTTGCTGATTAAGTCTCTTTACTTAACATTTGTCTTTCACATTTATTTTTCAAAGTATTTCCGTTATAGGTTAATGTGACTGATGTTTCCTGACCCACTGCCAATCACAATATAACCTTCAAAGGAAAGAGATAACCTCCCACTGAAGCAAGCAATGAGCAAATGTTCTTCAGAAGAAAGCCCAGTAAAATTCAAATGGGACTGCAAAACTTGAGCTGGCATAGAAAGCCAAATACTGAGATTAATTTAACTCTTTAACTAGTTATTCACATAGCAAAGAGACTGACTTCAATCAGAGTTCAACCTACCTAGACATGCTGAAAGAGCAAAGCAGGGCGAGATAAGCCCTTCTGCAGAAAAAACCTTTGAAAGACAGTGAGAAGCAAGGATCCTTCAGCTGGGACTGCTTAATGTTTGTCAAATGGGAAGAGCTGAGACAAGAAGGACCTGAAATCCTGTGTTTGCATTATAACTGAGTGAGCAGTGAAGCTTTGGTTCCTTGTTGTATTCTGATACAATGATATTTATTTTCATTCCAAATCATAAAGAAGTTTGGAACATTGTGGTTTGTATTATATATATATATATATATATATATATATATATTTAATGAACAATTCCTAATGAACCTGATTTTGAAAGGATGGATTGTTTTGGATCCACTTGCTTGTCAAGCTACGTTGTTTCTTGTGCATGGTAATCCCTTATGCCCAAACTCTTCTCATGTTCAGGTTTTCTGGAGGGGTGAATTTTCTTTTCAGTCGCCAGATACATGATATTTCAATCAAAGGGATGACTGCAGAGAATAATAGAAAGTGTAGCAGGAAATGCTACTCCTATGAGAGCACCTATGACAGTGATGTGTCTCCACTTATAACCCTCAGACCAACATGATAACCTTCCCTGATAAAAGCAACCAAAACAGTGTTCTTTAAAAGGAAATTCAACTGACAGAATAAAAAGAGTTTTTTTCATGCTTTACACAATTTTCACTGAAAAGTTAATTTCCTCTGGGTGCATTTTTAACTATATGTCTTCTCCCCAGACAAATAGCAAAATGATGCTGTTTAATTGGTAAGAGACTCAGCTAGTTTCAAGTGCCATAGTCGCTAGTGTTAACAAAACATCATTAGAGGCTTTGTCTATTTTTAGAATTCATTTTTACCTTTGTTTGTTTCTTTGTTTTGTGAGTGGCATTTGCATAACTCCCTAGAAGCTCAACCTTTTGGACTGAAAGTTGGCACTCTTTGTCTTTGTTACATAGTGGTCAATTTTTAATTTATTTCTTTTTTTTTTTAAAATATTTGTTCAAATTCTAAAGGAAATGGAGGAAGATTAATTAGTCAACCCTGTTAAATGCCACAACAACCCACCATTGTTTTAACCAGCATCAGCCTTGATTTACAGATTCAAATCAAAGAAGAAACTGCTGTCCTTCTTGCCTAATATTTGGTCTAAGTCTTAAAACATAATGCCATGTTCCTTCTCATAAATCAAATGACATTTTGGTTGTATGGGTCCAGTGCTTGTTGAAGTGTGAAGGAAGAAGAATGGCAAGAGACTGTGCAGTAAATGCTAGTTCAGAAGTTAGGTGATTATGATCATAGAATCATTATCATCTGAATAATAATTTTTTTTTCACTGGAAGTTAGTTACATTTTATTTTGCACATTCTTCAATGAATGAAATCACTTTACCAGCTTTGTGGTAGGAAGCTTGTCTTATTCTCTAACAGAAGATAACAACTCAGATTTAAGCTGAGGCAACAAATACACTGTTATGACAAATGTTTAAATTTAATTGTTGTCCTTGAATTTTTGCCTTGCCCAGCTTTCATGAAGGCCACTTAAAATTCTGCTTTGATATTAAATGCAAAGTAATATGAAAGGAGAAAAGAGGAAGAAATCTCTGCTCATATCTTTAAAGCTTTGGAATGGTGTAAATTATTATGATGGTTTCACATTTTCATGGGATCAAGGCAACAACAGTAAGCTCATAAAACAGATACCACTAATTATGCAGAGGAGAAGTCATAAAGTCACTGATGGAAGCATGTTTTATATTCATGAACACATCATTAAAATTTTAAGACACGCTATCAAATTCTACATTTTAATACTACACCCAACAGCATTAAACCTTCCCAACAAGAAAATCAGATTGTTTAATGATCGAGTTTGTCACACAGGTTTTATATGTCTGCTGTTGAAGCAGATGTAGTCTTTTCTGTTGCTGGACAACTTTTATCACTCGACAATTAAAAATATTTTTATGCAGTTTGTAGTAAAACTAAAGACAACAAAAAGGAAGGAAAATCACCAAAAAGTTAGGAATGTTTAATTGCAGAAATATTTAAATTTAGCCAATCACATAAAGCTCTTTTTATAGTGTTGTCAATTTGGTTTTACTTCTCTTGTATTTTATTTTAATTGAAAAGACATTTTAAAGTAACAGGATAGTGATTCAGGCAGGCTACAACCCAACACACAAACGTTAAGCATTTTATACTCCTGGTGTGGACACACAGTATTACTGCTCCATTACCCTTCACTTCAGAGCAATTGTGTTGCTTCTTATACTTGGGAGCTCTAGAAATAACTTGCTCTCTAGAGGGCACATTCAATCAAATTAACAGCCAGTCTAATTTGTCAGCATTAGCAACTAAAAACTCAAATACTTAATGCTGCGTTTAAAGGACAGGGTTTTTAAGATTTAACAATAGATTTTTGTTAAAACCTTATCAAAAAAGCTGAACTGGTCTATTGGTAGTTAATTACTGTATGATATCAAGGTACTGTCTAATACCATTGTTAAACATTTATCTGACTAAAACTCGAGTGACAAGTTTCAATTATCAGCATAAATTTGTCAAAGTGAATTCTGTTAGGACTCAGTGAAGACTTCTGCCTAAAACATTCACCAGTTCAATGTGGCCTAATATTAGGTCTTCTCTGAATCTTCCTTTCTCCAGAGCCAATATTTGGCCTACACTATCTGCCAGCATCTTTTTAATGAGAAGCACACATCTAAAAGCTCTCACAGCTCTCAAAATTTAGAAGTAAATATTTTTAAATTAAAACCGTATGCTAAGCAGTGCAGATTTGCTGGTGCAGATGTTATTTTTGGCTCATTTTCTTTAACTGATTCGTAACCAATGTACTTCAGCCTATTTTTCCACATTTACTATTAGTATTCAGAATACCACAGATATAGTGGAAGATCTTAATAGCATAATATCTCGAGATATTTTAGGTAGTTTTCTACTTAGGAGCAAAGTCATCATTAAAATTCTGTGAATAAGATGTATCCTCGGGACACTCAAATAACAAAATAGAGGGGAAAAAAAAGAAAATGGAGATTAAAAAACACTTAACCAGAGAATGGGGCAAGAAAGTCCATTTTGCATGAAATTCTACACTGTCTTTCTCAGGAGATTCACACAATCCTCTGGCATTTAATTCCTGAATGCATTATGTAGTTCTGCAAGCACAAGATAGTCATGTCAGCTTTTGGGCTTTTTGTGGATGGTGCTCCTACATTCATTCTCTTTATTTGGGATTCATAATTATTCCTCTTATCCACAGTGTCATTCTTCCCTGAAAGAAGCTGAAGTCTCTGACAAAAGTCACAGAGTTTTCCACACTCTGCTAATTCTTAATTAATTCAGAATTCATTAATTGTCTGGTTATGAGACATCCTGTTCTCAGCCATATTATATTGGCCAATGGTTTATTAAAGAATGGATCATGCAATTTTTTCCATAAATTGATCTAATTAGCCTTATTTCTTCAAATGTTGAATATTCTTGCGATCTTGAAACCACACTATCTAGAAGAACATGAGCTTCTCTTCTGACTGTGGATGGAAAAATACTGACATATTATTTGGATTGCAAAGATTAGATCAACTCAGTTTAACATCAGAGTGGACACTGCAGTGACAGAAGGCTTAAAGCACAGAGTTGCTGTTCATGCCATTTAAAATGATCTGTTCAGCTATTTTTCTTAGAGGCCAAAATTGCCAATTCTTAGTTCCAGCAAGAACAAATTTTCTTTTTTTCCAGCTGTATTTAAATAAGGTGAATGGCTTTTTACTCTGTGTGATTATGCTGTTCTTACTGCTGTGAGGATCTACTCTGTAAATAAATATTTTTAATTTGCATACCATGTAGGCTTAATATGGGACCAATTTTTAGCCCAAAACTTACTTAGAAACTTGAACTTCTAAACAATTGTGACACTAGACAAAAGAATTTTTTAAGTAAGCCAAGGAATGTGAAATCTGAGAATGAGAAGCCCCTCTGTCATAGACATGAAAACAAAATAATAGACTTAAATCAATTAATTATGCATGAGTTTAAGAAGGGAGTCTGAACTAGGTTTAGAAATGTGTCTGGACACTAAGAATCAAATCCACTAAATATCTGATAATTGTGTATACTACCACGATAAGTAGGCCCAGAACTGCTAGAGAACTGATCCAGACAGTAAACAGCAAATGCAGTTTTTGCAGGATCAGGTCTTTTGGCAGAACAGCACAGGGTTTGCAGATTCAAGACATTTTTATGTCTTGAAACATTTTTGTTTGAAGTCTTTCTGTTAAGTTTTGCCAATTATACCTTAAACCTATACAAGATACGTCACTATGTTTGATGCTGAAACAGTAACTTTGCAACATTTCAAAATGTCTTTAATTACTACAAAGCTATAAAGTACAAAAACTAAGTTGTTATGTTGTTCTTACATATTTTTAAATGATTTTTCCTAAAATTGCGGATATTTTGCAGAGAGTCAGTGGTTTTTTTTGAAAAGAAACAAAAGTCAAACCTGTAGGTCATTCATTTTTATTGCCCTCTGGAACAAAACAGAAACATGCACGTGATGGAAAACGTCAAACCCAACATTCCAACTGAATTGTTAAAAAAGTCCTGATATTTTGATGAGAAAAGATTCAGGGGGAAAAAAAAAAACACACACCACTTTTGAATGACATGTTTACAGACCATCATTCCATAGCCAGAAGGATATGTATTTAAACCAGATAGTTCTCTTTACTAAATCTAATAATGGCACCTTGCTAGAGACACTGGCTAATCAGGCAGCAATTAAATCTAGGCATAATTTATCAGACAAATGTAATTAAAATAAATTTTATACTGTACATTGCACAAAACCAAACTCTATAATTGGGATAAATTGCTACCTTCATCAGTTTTAGCAAGGTCAAGGATTAATTAGGCTTGGAGTATGACCTGACCTTTCATTGCAGTTCTGTTCCCCTCAAAATCTCTAGCTGTCAAATTCACAATTACAGGTTTCACAGAAGATTGCCACAAAATAGATTTTGATGCTGTATGGTACCATCCATGCCTCACTTGATCTAGCCATGAAATAGCCAGACATTAACAAAGTAGATGTTTTGAAACAGAGTGTGAAAATTACATTAATGTGCAAGTTTTTCCATGTGTTGGATGGTTTTTTATTACAGATTATGAATGAAAGCTGAAAAATTAATCACATTAAAAGGAAAAAGGTAAAGCAAGATTTAATTTTATGTTTATAGGAAGAAAAGTTTTAAATTTGATATGACTAGCTGAAAATTTCATGTAAAATATTTTTTTCTTTGGAAAAATATTTTATTATTTCAACTTTTCAAATGCCCCTAAACAAAATATCTTAAGCCAAAAACTTGTCTGGTTTTAGTTATTTGGGAGGGAGGAGGTTGAGGAAGAATTAAGATTTTACAATATGGGTCTAGAAGTGCTCTTCTGCACTTGGTTATGTATATTTAAGACATATCTCCCTCCTGGCATGATTTGCAACACAATAATGAAGAAATGTTGAGAAACCCACACTATTGCTCTTTATTTAAATTCCCAGAATTGTCAATCTGGCAGCTCTCACAGTACAACATTTACATAATTTTTAAATTACAGACAATTATACAAAACCCTTCTTCATCAAAGGATCAGTTTCCTTCCCCACCCTTCCCCTGAAGTCATTAGCAAAATGTCCTTCCTCAGCAGTGGAAAAAAATGTCTTGGTTATACTTAAGCAGAGCACTATATGCCTGAAATTATATTTTTGCTTTTACCTAGTACTGTGGTATTTGAGAAAGTATGTTAGTAATGAATTGCTGTAAATAGTAGTTATGAAGTATTTGATGGTAAGCACAGCTCATGTAGAGCATATATGATGACTATTTATGGAATGCTAAGAAACAAACAGGCAATGGTGATTTTTTGGTTTTGTAAAACTGGACTTCAGTGATGAAATGAAAAGAGTATTTTCAGTAAAATTATTGATTTTTTCCCCTCCTTTTTTTTTTGTGAGGCAAAATCAGCATTTTCCTAAATGAATGCAAATTGTAATTGTCAATCAAGTTTTCTCTCATGCCTCCTCTCTGTTGCCATCATCCCTTCAGCTATATGAGAATTACATTCTTTACAACCGCTAGCATGAAACAACACAGGATTGCTCTTAATTGTCACTAGTGCTGTGATTTTTTTAGCCAAATTGTAGACAGATGGATAGACAGATGCAAATACGATTGACCTAGCACTCATTTCATTTTAGATGGCAATGTAAGCCTGACTGTGTACGTGTCTATAATATACAATGTTTATATGGAGGTCCACACATGTACACATGTATTGTGACTGGTTGGTCTGTAATGTGAGACAAACAAGTGAGAGAGAACTTGAGCACTGTTTCTATACTTTTATATAATTATTTGCAAAACTGTTTAGTTATAAAAAGCTAAATCCAAATGCTTTTTCTTTTGCTAAAGCAGCTGTTTGTATGGGAAAAAAAAAAACAAAACAGAAAAATGAAAACAAACTCAGCAACTTTTCTTTGATTTTACTGCAGGATACATGCTCGGCTGCTCTTCTTGTGATGCCCACAGTGCCGTGGAGCAGTGGACCTTGCCCCTTTTTGTAGTTAACTGGTGAAAAAGACTGCATCTGCTTATTCTCAGACATTAATACAGCTAAAGGAATAAGACATCAGAGGCCTGTGAATGAGAAGGTCTTTTTAAATTTACAAAGCATTTGCTCCTGAATCCACCTCAGCCGGTTCGGGGAAAGCACTTTTGGCACCAAGTCACCCTTCAGGGAAAGACTGATAATGATCACTAGAGACATACTATGGGCTCCTGCCTCACTCACTTCAAAGGCCTTCTCTCTTAATCAACATTAAATCATCATTTTGCCTTGGATATAGAGACAGCTGTACACAATCTATTTGTTTTAAAACAGATTAGGAGTGGGTTTTCTGCCAGAGTATAAGCTGCACGATAAATGTACTTTAAAGCCTCAACTAGAAAAACACTGCTCCCTTCGTTAGCTAGATTCCAATACTAGCTGAGAACACACATTGTACCAGAACTGGATCCTTCCTCAGTTGTTTCATGATACCCAAGACTGCCCAGGAAATACGACAAGTTAAAAAAATCAAGAATCTGTTGATCTTAGCTGTGTCTTCTGGTAAGTTTTCCATGAAAAACAATAGTCACAGTATGATAAGATCATCTAGATCTGCTTTCCTCTTCTTTTTTTTAACCTCACTGTTGCCCTTTTTCATCCACTGACAGTCTCTCTCACAAGGTGACAACAAAGGCCTTTTATTACCTAGTTAAAAGTTGATAGCCAAATAGTTGTTAAATAATTAAGTAAAGGCCCTAAATGACAAGGGGACAAAATCTCTTCTCTAGATCCATGATGACAATATTTTTACACAGTTGATAAGCATCTCTCTACAGGCTATTTTTGTTGCACAATACAAATGCACTAGAATGTGCACATTTTAAAAGTATAGAAAGCAGGCATATTTCCAGAATAGGATACTATGTGTTGGCAAGCAGGTTTGGGAGTCAAAATGAGTACTCAATTGAACACCATTCCCAGCATAACTTTATGGTGAAGCGAGCTATTCAGGTTTTGTATGTGTAGAGAGAATATTGATAACAGAAGATGGAAATGAGTCCTATTTTTCACTTTTTAAGAAGATATTGAAAAATTCAAATAAGTGTATAAATATATTACTCAGAATAAGTCTCACAACGAGAAACTTAGAATATTCAATCTGTATTATTTAAAACAAAAACAAAAATCTTGGCAAACAATGTGATTGTATGATATTAGATCCAGAGAGAAAACAGTGGTTTTAATCCTTCACATATTAGAGAAATGCAAAAATGAGTTTAAGAAAGTGTAGGTCAAAGTGAGACAAATTCAAAGTAAAAATGAGGTCCAGCTTCTAAGCTGAACTAATCCCTTCTGCACTTTTTCCCTCTCTTACTGTCTTCAAGCCAAAACCAGCTAACCTTTCAGAGGAGTGCACCTTAGCCAAACATTAGCTTCCATTCAAATTGTACTCCATTCAGAAGGACTTGAATGAAATGTAGTGCTGTCCAAAATAAGAGTGATGTAGACAGAATGATCTAGCAGCCAATCTTGAGCTTCAGTTTTTCTCACATGTCCTTGGTTCAAGTACAGGTGCCACTGCATGTCTAGCATTTTCACACAGCTACTTTAAGTGTGAGAATAAATCACAGGCCTGTGCATGTGAATTGATGTGCCAATAGAAGCCACCAGGTACCAACAGTATACATGTAAGGGATTGGGACTGTTGTGTCAACACAGAATGACAATTGTGCCTACCTATTTCACAGAATCATGCCGAGTTGAAAGGGCCCCATAAAGATCATCGAGTCCAACCCTTAGCCCTGCACAGAACCACCCCCAAGAGACACACTAGGTACCTGAGTGTATTATCCAAACACTTCTTTAACTCTGGCAGGCATGGTGCTGTGATCACTTCCCTGGGGAACCAGTTCCAGTACCCAGATACTTTTCTAAAACCGAGAAATAAATTACTGAAATAAAAAATTTGAATTTTGTATGTTTTTATAATAAATCACAGTTTTGCCTTAAGTGTTTATTCTCTCTTTAAATATTCAAGACAAAGAATGCTTACTCTTGATACTCCTATGACCTAATTCAGAATATTTTACTTTAAAAGAAGTCTGATTGATATTTCTCTCCTTTATATATATACATATGACTGTGCTGTTTTGTGATGAAGATAACTGAATATGAGCCAATGCACCAGAAAACTGGAACCCAATGTAGCAAGGCAGATATTATCACAGACTTCAGTTTTCACTGTGCTTATTGCACAGTAAATAGGGAGTAAATGAGCAATGCAACTTAACTTCTTTATGTAGGTGCTGTCATAAAGAATGCTAGACTTCCAAGAAGATACAGCCGGGCATGGGAATAAAGGAAGCAGAAGAGATGACTAAGCAAAATTTTAGCTAGTAAACAATAGAGAGCAACAGCTAAAGAAAGGGAGATAAGAAAATAAATGCAGTAAGAACTTGGGTAGATTTTTGACAAGAAAAGGATTAAAGGCTGAGAGGGGAAAATCCTAGTACCATGGAACAGAAGACACTACACCATCATGGAAAAACTGCATTCTAGCTAGAGAAGGGCTTTACTCGCTGGAATTGAGCAGGAGTATTATTTTGAATACAGGGGGGCTTGTCCCTTGTTGTCCAAAAGAACCTATTTTTCAGTTGGTGAGAATGCAGCAGATGATCTAGTTAGTGAGCAGGATGCAAGGAAGGAAATATTCATATAAAATGAATCCAATGTATTTGAAAAACAACAGAATGCAAATCAAGGCATCATAAATTATAGAGGGAGAGAGTGAAAGTTACTCCAGGGGTTTTATCCCCTTCCCCCCACAGGATACAAGCTATTTCCTTTGAGTTTGCAATAGTAATTTCAGAATGCTACTCCTGGCACTGTCTGAGTCACATGTATTTTCAGCACTTGGCAAGAAGACATTTAGAAGATAGAGGTTGTTCTTTTACTTGGGAAAGGAAATTTGACTTCTTGCACTGTGACAGTAAGTAATGCGTTTCTCCACTGATGTCACTGTTGCACAGCCAACAGTAAATTTGGCATTTCCTAATTTTTTGCTCCTTGACTTTACAACCTAAATAACTTTCTTCTGTTCACTGAGTAATTGTCCACATGGAGTCCCTTTTTATTGTGTGCCTGTTCATGGCTAGTTCAGGCACAAGGAGCACGTACAGTCCAAGAATGGACTACATGTGCATAACACATTTCAAAGAAGTACAGTTCCTGAGAGGTAAATAACTCCTTACTAGAGTGAGAGTGCAATACTGAGCAATTTGAGAGGGAATTGCCTGATCACTACTAATGCAAATTACTGATCTTTCATAACTTGCAGTGGATAGACAGAGTTCTTATTTCTCAACAAATGTTCACAACTAAGTAATTCTACAAAGAAATTTGAGACAATTAATAATTTGATAGAACTGTAAAGTTTTGTCGCTTTGTAAAGTACATTGCAGAATTAATTTCCAACAGTGCACACCAGTGCATATTTCCCAAATAAGTATATCTTATGCTATATAGAAATGTTAAATGGTGTGACCAACAGTAATGGGAAAGGGAAAGGCTATAGCTTTAATTTATAAAAGCAGTTATAGGACATAGGAATAACCATTGTGGATTAGATGAAAGCCCCAGTAACAATGACCAGTAGCAGATGTTACAGGAATAAAAGAAAGAGATGGCAACCCCTCCTTTTCTGTGCAATCAGACACTGTAAGTCTATACCACCAGACTTTCCCGCGGAGAGGCACATATGTAAGAAGGTAACAACTGGCCAATATATTACCTGTTTATTTAAAGAATTATGTTTTTCAGAATTCTGTTTCATGCTGTAAAGGATTGCAGCCTTTTGACAGAAGACAAAAAGAAATTTTATATATCACTCATATTTGTTGAGCAAAGAATATGATCTTCAGAGAAGTTATGACATGCTAAATGCCAAGATCAAGCAAAAAACTCAAAGTATAAATCTGATTTTATTCCTATTATATCTGATGGAACTGATGAGATTGCTGTGTGTCTGTCATCTTTCAGTGTCAGGGTATGAAACTCAGAGACCAAGATAGATAACTGATCCTTATTGAATTGGCAAATTGTAGCTTTGATTTTTATTTTTATCTAATATTAAAGGGAAAAGGAAAACTGAATTCAAGAAAGATAAACCACTTTAATTTTGTGTATTTTTAATTCCTGAGCGATGTAATTTCTTTCTTGTGGGAAGCGACACTCATGATAGTTATATTTGGGCATAAGAAATATGTTTTTAGTAGTTTATGTATTTACGATCTTGCTTTGTCAGTAGCTATTATTTTGAAGAATTGTTAAACTTAAATGAATTCAGATTGATTGTTTTACTTTCAAGTAGTGACAAATGGCTGCCAATATGCAGTATCACAAATCTTGGGAACTCAAATATGTACCTGTCAGATGTAAATGAGAAAAAGGGAGGAATCAAAATCATGGCTAAACTGTGTCTGGTTTGGATCTTGTTGATCATTTAAAGATCTGATTAAGAGAATCTGAGCCTGCAGGTTTGTTTATAGGAAGCTATTCTAAAAATTGTAATGGGAAAGTCAGAACCTCAAACGATGGTGAAGTTGCTTGAATTCATTGTAATACGTGGGCGCCAACTTAGAGACAATATCAGGTCTTGTGTAGAAGTGGTACAGCAAAGTGAGTTGGTGTTCATGTCTTTCAGATTGTGTGCCTCCCTAGATGCGAAAGGGTTAAGCATTAGTTAGTGATGCATGTGAAAATATATGGGTGAAGTAGGAAAAAAATTCTCTTCTAGCTTGAGCCACTCCATCTGTTCCCTTAATTCAGTGGAAGACCTTGATTGGACCCTGGGATCTGCTAGTCACACACTTCATACAGCTTCTCTCTGTAAATTAAGTTGTTGGCCTGTGTTACTGAGGGTTTAAGAAGGTGAGTGATGACCTTGGTTTGAGTATGTTTGTATAGAAACATGTCACTGTAGGGTGATGTCTTTCCTCCAGGGACATAGGGCCCAATACTAACCATTTGTTAAGAAAATACCAAAGCTCAACATATCCAGTGTATGAAAGGATCCAACACTTGCCAAGCGTAACTTTCACTCATCTTTGAAACATCAATGTACAATGCATTTTAAAGGTTATTTTTAGCACTTGTCTTTTAAACTGTTTCCCATCTGATGTTAACATCTTGCAACTTTCAAACTATTATGAGTTATTTTTATTATTAAAATGGGAAATCTCTTTAATATAGTGTAGTATGGCAATATGTTTAAGATATATTTTTAAAAGAAGACTTAAAATAATATTTATTCTCAAGAATCAGGGCACATAATTCCAGAGAAACCCCACAATGCTTTCAAGTTCTGTGTTTCTTTATATAGCAAAGATTAAAAGTAAAATTTTAATGACAATACAGTCCTCCTTTATTCTATTTCTCCTGCAGTATTTTCCCAGCAGTGGTCTATGTTCCTCAGTTCTGACGTGTGTATATTTTTCTTTGGAGAATTGGTTGTGGTTATGCAGTTGCCGGAGAAGGGTCTGTTATTAAATGGCAGGAGTTCTCCTGCAGCATTTATTTTGAAATAGTAGGGTAAGGCATTCAGTCATATCAATAGTTTTCTTTAATTTGTGAAGCTCATGAGAAAACATGAAGAGATAAATTCAGATTAGAACCACATTTTTTAAGCCAGGTAGTCTTAAAACTGAATTCCTAACTGTGGATTTAGATTTGAACTTCAGTCATCTGAGTCTGAAAATGCTGGCCTTGTTTAATATTCCTACTGAAAATTGATTAATGTATAGTCAGGATGTTTTTCCATACAGCCAGCCTATAAATGTTACCTTTCTAAAGTTCAGCCCATACTTACTTGGTATATCTTTAAATAATTTATCTTCCTTCCTTACACTTTCTAAATATTTCAGTCTATTTTAGTTTGTGAAACAGTTGTGAAATTGATGATTCAGTGTTAGAGCTACTCCATGGGTATGAGGGGTAGCTGAAGCAAGGGACAGCCTTTGTTTAAGCAGAAAAGGATGAAATTTTAGCCCCAGCAGAGTCAATGGGAGCTTTGCCGCTGGATTCCACATGGCCTGGATTTTACCCAGGTATCCACCTTTGGTCTTAAATGATGTAAATCAAACATGACTGCACTAAAGACTGTAAGGATGCGAAATGCAAGACTGCTATGTGAAGGGAAATAAGGCCAAAACTAGTCAGAAAAACTATGAAAAGCTGGCCAAAGAAATTATTGGAGAGTGTATTTTAACATTTTCTCCCCAGCAAAATTTTTTTCTAAAAATGTGTTTCAGGAAAGACTATCAACCACCATGCAGAAACATTCCTAATGGATGCTGTAGAAAATAAATTACAAGAATGCTGTGTATGTGGAGTTTTCAGTCTCACACAATAAAAGGCTAAAGAAGTTAGGTAAAAGTGCTCGTGAACCATTTTTAAATGCCTCCTTTCCTCCACATGTCAACAAACTTTTTGCCATACCTGAACTTTTATAAATATCCATGTGCTGCTAATTCCAACATAAACAGAAAGCCACCAACATATTTTAGTTGGTCTTCTATTGCAATCATGCCCTTTAATTTCATCTATTTAAAGAACTCTATTAGTTAGGAATGAGAATGTAAAACATGCACTCAAGCTCTTTAGCTGAAAATAATCTTAATTTTTAATCAGTTTTGGATTTTTTTTTGAAAGTTGTCATTCCATTTCTTTTCACAGAAGTCAAAGCATAAGAAATGTATTTGAGTAGAAGAGCAGGAAATAAAGGTCATTTTCTTCAAGAAAAAACGGGCTATATTTGAGCCAGCCCTGAAAAACAAAATAAAGAGCTGGACAGATATCTGGAAAAAAATGTTCTGAATGCTTTCTGGGTGAGAAAACACTTTTAATGCAATAAATTAATAAACTCTTAAATAAACAGAATAAAATATTAAGTGTATTTTGTTTTATACCTAGCACAAAGATGGAAATAACAAACTCTTTTAACAACAGGCAGGATATTATTCCAAAAATAACTTCAAGAGATGCAAAAGCCTGTGTAGTTAGAGGGACACAGATAAATAACCTTTGGTGCAGGCAAAACACTCTGCAGGACTTGGGTGAAAACCACCTCTACCCGCTTCCTTCGAGAACACAACTCCACTTTGTGACAGCTATCAGACTCTAATGGAAAGAAACCAATCCTTTAAAAACTTCTTAAGAGAAGAGAGATCTCCAACTTCTAGTTTTTCCACAAGGAACAGAAGGGAACATTAGAGAGTCCTGTGAAATCAAGAGTAATGTCAGCCAAACTCCAGAGGTGTATGATGGGGCTGGTTATCAGCTTGATTTTAGTTTCAATTAGCATGGTGAGCTGTGAGTTGCAGCAGTTGATAAGGTGGACTCTTGTGAGGAAGGTTTGCTTCAAAGCAGACAAGTGGGTGGGTGAGGTGGCTACCTCTGAAACTGACTCAGCTTGAGTCATCAAAACTGTGGAATGGGGATCATTCTCTATTGAGATGGTCAGAGCTCAGATTTCAGCATCCCTCTCTCTCCTACCTACTGTGGGCTATTTTTCTTTAGCAAAAAAGTTTTGTGGGCTTTTCTTCCTCATTGAGAATAAAAATACAGAAGTCTCCCAAAAACTAGTAAGCTCCTGACCCTTTGGGCTAGCAACAAATGCCATAACACAGCTAAAAACTGAAAGCATCAGATTCTGAAGATGTGGTGGATCTGCAAACACTTCAGACTTTTCTTGTGATGAAAACTCCTCATTTACCAGGGACTCCCCAGGTACCCAGTCACCATCCCTACCTACAGAAGGAAGGTAGTTCCCCACCTGACATCAATCCAATTGCCACACAGATGAAGCGTCTTTATGTGACAGTTGAACAGCTGCTCCTTCTCCTTCTCTATTTCTTGCCCTGTTTCCTGTCATTGCCTTTTTCTGTCGGGTCTGAAGAAAAATGAATTTCTACTAGGTTAAATATAGAATAATGGAGAACTACTTAAATTTATTTCCCTTTACCTCTATCTCCCTAAGAACTCTGGTAAAGAACACTGTGAATGAGGCAAATGGGACAATAGGCTCTACAAAGCAGCATTTTGAAAAGAGAGGATAATATAAAAGGTCAGAATTATTTTCCTCCTATTTTTTCTTTCTTATGACTGTGTGGATTTGGCATACTTGTAAGAGACTTTTAACAACTTGTTGGCTCATTTTAACAAACAATAGCTCCCTTTCCTTAGGGCCTGTTACTGTGTGCTCCCAGACAGAGGAGAGGTGCATGGGCTTAACAAACGCTGTTTATATGTGACGCTTTAAGTGAATTTACAAGCCTGTTTCAATACTTCAGTGAGCTCTAGTCTGTAAGAACTCCTTGTGTGGCTTATCATCCACTTGTCAGATACGTGTGGTTTCAAATTGATTGATGCAAATCTGAGAAAATATTGGCTTCATCTGTATGTTTATATCTATAGGGTTTTACAACTCCTTCTCTCGAAAACCTGGCAGTAAAGCAAAGCTTCTAAACTTCAATTTATTGTTATATTCATCACTTGTTTGGTAACTTGGAGGAATAATTTTTTTGCCTTGTTTAGTACCAGCATCCATAGATGTTGTATATTTCCATAACCACAAGATCTGAGCAACCAGAGCAAAAAAGCAGTGGCAGGAAGGATATATTAAAGATCTTCTTATATTGTGTTTATAAAGGTTAACTGTAGAGGAACAAAAAAAAAAATTAGTTACACCCTGAACATTTCAGATTTTCTTTTTAAAATGTATTTGGGAATAAAATGGTATACATATGTTTACTGCATCCTTTAACCTTTTTTTTTGGTTCTTTAAGTAACATACAATATATGCAATTCTGTCACCTTCTATATTCTCCCTAGAATTATTTGTTCTGGTAAAGAATAAAAAGTGTATGATTCAGTACCACTTGCAGAAAGGAAAATAAGGGTTTCAAATTTTAAACCAGATTTTATTCAAATGTATTTGTAGTTACATTTTTAAGGGAAAGTCTGCAGATGGCAGGCAATGTTCATGTGAATGTCTGTGAATATATTTCTATTTTATTAAGAGTTTAATATTGCCTCTAAATATTTCAAAGCTGTAGGCAATGAATTTCTATGTCAAGTAAATGGCATTGTAAACAGAAAATAGGCTGAGCTTTCAAAGCCGGATTTGGAGACAGTTTTTTCAAAAGTTGATAATTTATTACCCTTTGCCCCATTCTAGAGATTAAAACAATATGTGAAATTTTGGCACAACTGGTGCCTGATCTTGTCTCACTATTTGCCCAAACTGGGATGTTTGGATTTGTATTCCGATGAATTTGTTCTTTAACAAGTTATCAGAATGTCTCCTGGCAGGTTATCTGAGTTTTTCCACAGTGCATTTTTTTTTTTGGTGATAATTTGTTGCCTCTGTTAAGATTCATTTAAGAAAACCCTAAGGCAGTGGAGTACCTAAACAACAGATATTTCTCTACCTCTTTTCCATTAGAATTTTATTCAAGTTAAATTTTAGTTTTATTCCTCTTTCCCTTTCCTGTATTGTAATCCCCTGGAGAAATGCTGGCATCTCTGGATGTTAATGTGATAATATAACCCTACAATCACATTGCTGCAAGCGGTGGGAGACAGAGCAGAAGGCAATGAGTGAGGGCTGGGGAAGAAATTGGTGTGGAGAGAGAGAAATCAGATCAACCTCCTCTGAATTTCTTTCTCTGTCTTGTGGCACTACATACAAAGACTCCCACCTCCTCTTTGAAATGAGAGAAAGAAAAAAAAAAGATAGGCTAAATCAAGCACACTGATTGCCATTACCAAACTGAAAGCAGCTCTTGGCCCTGCCCTCCATCCCTGGCACTTTGGGGTATAAATTTCAATGTTCAGTAGTTGAACCATTGTGATAATGGCAAGGAGGAGTTCACTATGGGAGGTTTTGTTGTCTGTAGAGAAAGAAACCTTGGAAATTATACACAAGACCAACATTACAGAGGTGTTGAAATTAAAAAATCTAGGGTTTGAAAATAGAAACACCAAATTTATACACTCTTATTTTTCTGCAATCTGAACTCCACAATCTTAACTCTGTTATCGTGTGTATGCACATTAAGTTGTGACTTTTAGTTTTGCTAACTCACGAACTGAAAAAAAATGAGCAAATCACATTTTTATCATAGTGGGGAGTTGCAGGCATATAAACAAGGAACTTTCCAGGACAGAAACTCTTATGCTAAATTTGAAGAATGATCTCTTCACTTTAGATATTTTTCGATATGTAACTTTAGATCTAATTTGAAGACCAATTTTCTTCTGAAGTCCCCTGTAAGGGTCATCGAGATTTTAGAGCTTGAGAAAAAAATGTGTAAAACAATCAGAAACTGAGTCAGTAGTAGTTTAAGTCTGTTAATGCTTTCCAAACTCAAAAAGTAGTAATTTCAGCCATCTGACTTCTGTAATTATGGCAGAGTGATACATTTATAAAGCACAACTGAAATTATCACAATACTTTCCAATAATTCTGAAATAACAATTGAAAATATTTTTCTACTGCATGACGTTACATAATGATCTTGGGAGAAAACATGAAGATAAGTAAGAGAAATTAATGTAGTGCAGTGAGAAATCACTTGTTTCCTATTCATCTTACAGAAAATTGTACTGAAATTGTAGGGGGTTTAATGACCAGTATGAAATTTTGTTTACTTGCTTTTAATTCAACACTTTCTTAGTTGAAATTGATAGCTCTTGAACAGTATCGGTGAGTAGTAGTTTATTTGGGGGGTTTCTATTGCCACCTAGTGGCTACCACCCTCCTCCCCTCTTCCCTGTGCACTAGCTAGGGTCCCTAAAAAGTTCTCGGTTGTCTGGAGCAAATGGGTTTGCTAGCTGACGAGACAGTGGTGCAATTCTTTAAACTTTTTAGACATATCAGAAAGAAAGGTGAATTTAAATTTCCTCATTATATTAACTAAACCCAAATTTTTTGAATAAATAAAATATCCCCCAGCTGACACACATTAAGAATCCATGCAGTATTAAGAACCATACAATAACTTAGTAAGGAACATTACTTTGAACAAGAGAAGCATATACAAATATGCTTTTCTTGTTGTTGTTGTATGAAACAGACGATATAGATTTGATGTTATTCTGTCTTGACTGAGTTTTAATCTTCTAAATTTCCCTGATTTCTGTTGAATTGATAAATTTTTATTTCTGCAGGAAAACCCGCTTTTAGTCTTATAAAAAGAGTGAGAAGTTCATGTTGGTCTAGACACGGTATGCTGAGGTAAACTGCAAGAAATATGAATTCTTTAGTTTTTCTTGATAATAGTAAATATAAAAAATTTTTGTATCTTTCACCCTTGTATTCTGAGAGTTAAAACAGAAATGAGTAAGAGTCTCAATATCTCATACTCGTGCCACTATAAAGTCTGGGGTTTTACTGAAGCCAGTGGAGGTACTTATGTCTTTGGAGGTAAGACTTGCTGTAAATTAAATTAGAATGAAACTCACAAAACTGAATAATGGCCAGAAGCTTTTCATTGTACGTGGTCTCATGTGGATAGTACAGTATTGTAATGTAGATTATAATACATAACACCTGTATGTAAGAGCTCCTTGTATTGGAGATTTATTTCTCCATGAGACAGTTTTTCCTTTTGTATTAAAAATTTTCCTCCATAAAATTTGCCTTTTTTTTTTTTTAAATTTCAGTGTAGGCTAAAAAATATGATTTTTATTTCTCAAGAGTTCTATTTTAAGGACAAGCAAAAATTGTAAGGATTAATTTTTGCCTTCACTGCTTAAACAGAAATAGTATGTTCTGAGTGATAACCACTCCTCCTTTTAAAATAAACCACACACTTTTGTCTTGGCAGACACTCAGCTCTAGAAGACTTATCTGCTTGTAAAGTTTTCCTTTGCATACATGGTCAGTTGGTTTAAATACATTTTAAAAGTATGGAGCAAACTACAGAATGGAAAAAACTGTGAAGGTTTTGATGTATACTCTGTCTTTACTGTGTGAATACGCAGTTAACTCTCTCTTTTCTGGTGAATGATTAATTCCCCTGGATTTCTTATGTCTTTTTAGTTACAAGAATTGCCCATCTTAAACTTTGACTTCCCTCAAATGGAGGCTTTTCTGAATATTTTTAATGTACAAATTGGCTGGGAAAAGGACTGCTATAAGCCTGTCATGGAACTCAGAGACGCTCATCAATTTTCATATTCAGGCAAAACCTGCCTTTGTAACCTTGACCAGTTCATGTAGGCTCATATTTTCAATACTTTTAAAACACATCGAGAGGTACTTTAAAAATGCTCTTCTGCCTCAGTTGTCCACCTATAAAATAACAGGCTCCACAATAGCACTTCTATTCCGTGTCTTCTGCTTGTTTATGGAGGGTATTTAGGAAGAACAAAGCACTTACCTGGCTTTTGTCTCTGCAACTCTCTCTGAAAGACTGAAACGTCTTGGAAGTTCAGCCTGTCCTCTCACAAGAGGATCTACCTTGGTTAAAACCAGGAGGCCCCATACTGGGTTCAGACTTTGAGTTGCTGCCCCATTTTAAGCAGTAAACTAGAACAGGAAACCAGTGTGAGTGGTCATTCTTCAAACCGGGTGCGGTTTATTTGCACTGAAACTTCTAATTGCCAAATGAGCAATTGCAATGATTGTACCCTAAAATATAAACATAACTGAGGGAAGAGACAGTACACTTCAGTGAGTTTATCAGGGCTATCTGCCAATCCTGCAACCATGCTTGCTTGACAGCTCCAGCAGGGGAGCTAAACTGACGTCCCTAGGAGCAGTAGAATCTCCAGCGACTCCTGAGGGAAAGTAGAGCCAGGAAGAACCATCAGTGACTTGCAATTCCAATTCTTTTACTTAAATACAACTGATATATCTACTTAGGTATGTCTGTATATACACAAGCATTTGAATCAGGAAAAGATTGTCCACATTCCCAGTTCACAGGGAAAATTTTCAGCGTTCTCTTGCATTATTTCTTGAAGTGTTTCAAAGTTCATCGTTCTTATAGGCTTTAGTAAGAAAATCAATTTAACATTAGATTTTTGGGGTTTACTTCTTTTATTCTCTCTAGAAACATTTTTTTTCTGTTGAATGCCCTGCCTATGTTTATGGAATAACTATCTTTAAAACACACTTTAAGTAGTTTGTTTATATTTTACTTCAAATTGCATCTAGGGGGTTATTTTGCTGAACAAATTTAAATTTTGTGTTTTATCTTGGTGATTGGTTTTTTTGGGGTCGTTCTGGGTTTTTTGTGGGGTTGGTTTTGTTTTGGGTTTTGGTTTGTTTGTTTGTTTGTTTTGGGGGTTTGGAGGCGTGTGAGGTTTTGGGGTTTTTTTTGAATGGGAAATATGGCTTCCAAACTCAAGGGATTTTCTTCTCAAATAACACAACAAAAAGCCCTTACCAAATTATATATTTAAACCCATCTGTTGTGTTTCAGTATGAAAAGCACAAATACCTTAGCTTTAGGAATGCTAGTAGCCAACTGCAAAATTTGTCTGATTAAACCCAGGAGTCAGGGGGAATTTGAAGTTTTCTTTATACCTCAGTAATACGTTAAATTTCCCAATTGCTCTGTGCTGCCAGATTAAACTGTACTTTACAGGGTTAGGCTTTTGTGCCAGGTAGCTGGCATTCTGCTTCCACAGAGCAGTCACACTCCAGACAAATGTAAACTTTACAAGTGCTGACATTGGAATGGCTCTGTTTAACTTACAGAAGTCTAAGAAAAATTTCTGTAAGGACATAATATAGAAAAACTTGACAGCCAACTGGTAGGGTGAGAAGGTCACAGGGAAGTGCTGGTCACTTGGATGCCTGAGATTGTAAATATCTTTCTGAAATATTACGACATTTTGTGCGGCTGCAGTGAGTGAGCAAAAAAGAGAATGAGGCATGTGGGAAAAGACTGAAATGGTTGAAAAATAGACATGTAAGTGCTTTTAGTTATTCTCCAATAGGCTCAGTGATTGACTATGAGTTTTTCTGAGTCTCTGGGTTGCAATGGGTATACATGCTATACATGCATGGTTCAGCCCTGTGGGATGAACTCAGGTGAGTTCAGAAGTTGTGTCTCTCTGCACAGAAATATGAGTGAGTCCTGTTCAGGTCTTCATGAGAAAGACCCTGGTACTGTAACTGGTACCATGTTGTGTGCTGTAAATATTTTCTTATTGACTTAAGATACTCTGGAAAACGGGGAAGATTATTTTTCTTAACAAAAATAGGCATGATGATGGAATTTTGCTTATCTGGTATAATTCTGGAGATTAAAATCAATACTGGAGCAGCTTCTGAGATGCCTGTGCTACCAACTGACAGTGTGCAGTGTATCTCCTAGGTAGCTCTGGGCAATACAGTCTTATTGCAGTTCATTCGGGTTCAGCAGATTTGAGAGGGCTGGGTAGGTGAGCTCCTCCTTGGCCTAGAGGCATCTGCTCTTCTTGGGATATCCCCTGCTCAAGTCAAGAGGAAGATGAAGAAGTACTGCCTGCTCATCCTCCTTGCCGTGACCTGGAGAGTGGACAAATAAGTGTTATCAGGCTTCAGGCTTCCACCTTCACATCTTCTCAGTACTGATGTAGTAGGACATAAAGTCTCCCATTTGGCAAAGTGTATAATTTAAATGGGTAGGCAGGTAATTCTGCTCCTTACTGAGGCAAAGCATGTGTTTAAATCCTATTAAAGCCTGTTGGACTTAAACACATACTTAAAGTCTGATGGAGTTGAAAGGCAGAAGTGGAAAATTAAATTGAAGAAATGCAATTCTGCCTGTTGGTTTAACAAAGGAATGACTGTATGCTCATGTGTGCGTGTGTTTTCTAGCTGCAGTATTTTACTTACAAAAAAATGTCCCAATGCAGACAGGTGACATCTATTACAAAGGATTGTCATGCTTTGCAGGTAGATTAGGATTTAGTTAGATCCTAATCATCTTCATTCCCCAGAAGATTTGCTGAAGTTACATACTAAGCACCAACATGCAACTTTCCTCCCACAAATTTGGGGCTGAGCACAAGTATTTGGCAGAGGAGGAGAAATGTCAGTCTACTCTGAATATAGTTTGCATTTGGAATGGATATGTTCTGAAAACTACAGGTAAATTAACTTTGTTAAAAAAAATGTCTCAAGCACTCAGTTTGAGAAGGAAAGTGAAAAGATGTGTTGGGTTTTAGGGGTTTTTTTAATAAATCTTCTGAGGTTAAAACAAAGAAAGAAAAAAACCTCACCAAACACTCCCCTCCTGCCCCCCCCCCCACAAACCAACACCACCACTGATTTTCCAGTAATTGATGATTCTGAAATCCCCTCTGGGAACAGCAAGTTATGCTGCTGAGGTGGGAAAAAAGAGCACCGTTGCTATTAGGCCCCCTGGGTTCTGTACTGCTTTGCTCTCTGATGACACACAGTTCATTTCCTGACTTCTGGAGAGATGACAGGGTGGAAAAAAAAAAGGAAAGAAAACAAACCTTAATGCTAAGGAACGAACATGGAGTTCAACTTGAAATAGAGGGAAGACAGTCTTTCAAAAGTTGTAGCTGTATTTAGCATCAGAGTTCATGAGATCCACATGTCCCATCTTCTTTTTCTAAAAATCCCAGAGGGGAAAAAAATTTATTCGGATAGCCTGGAAAGAAAAAAAAAGTCTGTTCATCATTTTCCCCCTTTTTTAAGAGATAACCACTGACTCTACCCATATGTTATCTTTATTCTGAGGCAGCAATTTTATCATCATTTATTCTGGTCTATTCTAAATTTACCATGTTGATTACCACTGTATAAACAATGTCTGGCATTTGCCTCAGTCAAAGAATTGAGGCTGGCGCTGATTTGGAGTAGAGATCTGTAGAAAAGCTTCAATTTACTGAAGTGGTTGTAATATCAGTACAAACACCAGAGATAGATAGCTAAGGATATGGTAGTTTTAAAAGGAAAAAAGTAAGGATTCTTTTCCTATGTGATGCTAATGAGCCACTTACTGAAATGTATCTGTTTGGAGAGGGAAGTCCAAATGACACGAGGTTAAAAAACATTAGAAAGTGGTCTGCAAATACAGCTGACTGGACTCTCTCATGGAAAAAGTTGCTCTTAATTCTTCTTAGGGATCAGTGGGTAAGGGCTAAGGAAATCTTTATGTAATTACTGCATACAAATACAAGTAACATGAAAGGATTCTCACATGGTTGGACTGAAACCAGTCCTAATCTTTGGGGACTAAAAAACGATTTCAAAAGAGGACCAAAAAAAGAGGAGAAAGTACCTTAACTAGAGACACGTTTCTTGTTAGAGGGGAAAAAAGAATTATTTGACCAGTTGGCCAAACTGTATATTTACTGAAAAATATCTGAGACCTCCATGCAAGCGAGTAGAAGGAACAAATTTTATGTCTGCTCCCTCAAACAATTCAAAGATGTTTCCTTTCTTCACAACTCTTTAACTATGTTTCTATTTTACATAGTAAATTCTGAAATTAAAGTCAATTTATGAATCAAACCTATAAATAACATGATGAATTCTCTCATAATATTCAGGATTTAATTTCTTTTTATTACTCTTGAAATTATGTTTCTCTGTTGTCCTGTGCATCCTATTTATTCTGAACACCACTTTGACATTAAGATTGTGTATGAATTCTGTCTGACTTTAATGAGGCGGGAAAAGCCTTATTGACTTTCTTGGCCAAATTTTTCCTCTGGACTTCTTTTCTTCTGTGAGAAATGCCCAGAAAAAGTACCATGTGTATGTATTTGTTTTATTATCCAGAAGTAGAATAGCATTAATTACAATATTCAATAGTTTATTCCTGGTTCAATGATGTGTCTTTTCTTGTTGGGGAGGGAGAGGGGGGGAAGACAAAAAAGACACCAACATGTCATTTTGGAGCTCTGTCTTGTGTGTTAGCTGATTAAAATGAAAAATTAGCTCCTGTTATGTGTGAAGTCTGCACTGTCATGAAAGCTTTTTGGGCAAGAAGTGTGTGTACAAGGTTAGTGAATGCATCTTTGGAAGCATCTTAGAAAGTCTGTCTCTAATATTCTGTGGTTTTGTTTGGAATTTTTTATCTTTGTTTAATACTGTTAAGGAAATCCAGACATAAACTATGTTTCTGATTTTCTGAGCTAAGCTAGAAAGATAATTTCAAATTGTTTTCCTCCAACCTGGCCCTTTCTACTGATTCTGCTGTACTCTGCTCTTGCCTTGCAGAGAATGCTTAAATTTAGTTTCAAAATACCATTCAATCACTGAAAAACAGTAAAGGAAATGGGTGAGATTATTTACAGTGACATTAATAAATGTACTTTCCTCTGTTTTCAAAGACACGGTGCATCCCAAGGGGAATATGAATGATAAACGTAATTTCTACACAAGAGATGTGGTGTCAGAAAATTCCATTTCCCCTTAGACCAAAATTGACCTGAGCTCATGTGTAAGTTCACTTACTTCCTAAACTCATGACACTGGTTGCTTTATGGATGAAACTGGATTGAACAAGATCTTACAGGACTAAATATTAGAATCTTTTTTTCATATCTCAGTACTCAGTTGTGCCATTTCAGCCTCCATTCAGCATCTTTGTTTCACGCTACACAAACAGATGGATCTTCTAAATAGGAACAGCAGAGAAACATGGGGATCTGCATATAAATAAAATAACAATCAGCAATAATGTTGAAGCTTCTTTTTTGGCTATTACGATATGAATCGCAAATTCAAAGGGTAGACACAGTGAAATGCAGGAGCATGCACTGACCTTTGAGCATGTCACCTCACCTGTAACATTACATTCTTGTAGATATGCACTCCGTTTCCACACACTCTGTTTCAACATTTTGCTTTGTTGTGGTGTATAAAGTTTGGTGGCTTTCCACATTAAATCCAAATAAAACTTTTGGTCTTTGATCTTTACAGGATTATATTCTGGTATGGAGCATTCTGCATGGCACAGCAGTAGTATGGAATCCAACTTTAATTATGTTTTTTTCAGTTCCTGTCAATAGGGAAATGAGATTATTGTAAGAGCAGCTGAATTTTTTATTATTATTCTGAATTATTTGATGGTATGCTGAAAGAAAGTTATAAAACCTTATAACTGCAGGTGAAATCAGGCTTCCACTTTTATGCAAATACAAGGTAGGAAAGAAAAAAAGAATGTCAGGACTCCACATCAGCAGTAGATGACTCATTGGCTCCCCTAGTACAGATTTAAACATCTTCACCTGCAGCAGGACAGAAGACATTTGGGACACCCAAAGGCAGCCATTAATCAGTCTGTATAATCCTCTGGAGCAACTTTACCAAAGTCTATGGAACAACAGTATGACTGTGATTTTTAACTTGTGTGTTTGAAGCACAGATAAAAATGAGGGTGCATCTCTGCAAAGGTAGTTACTTTATCCAGCTAAATAAAAGTTAAATTACTTTTTCTTTAAAGTGACAATACCCTGCACTCAGCAGGTGTTGCAATGTTTGATAGGCCATATACTGTGATTCTTTTGCCCTCCTTCTCTATTCCTGAACCTTCAATTTGGTTTTGTGTAAAGCAAGCAGTTGCTGTGAAGAATCCTTCTGCCAGTCCTTTCCTGTGTTCTGTTCTGAGTGGTTTCTTTGTACAGTCCTAAATATCCACTTCTTGTAATGTTAAGTACATATTTACAGGAATTGATTTTGACAAAATAGTTTGACATGCTAAATTTCTCTTAATGATATCATAATCTTCTGGGACTTGAAGACCTTTGTTCCTACTTGATATCTTTTGAATAATATTCTTCTTAAATACTGTATTCAGAATAATCAAGGAAAAATGCCACCTGCTAAATGGTTTGGAGGGCTTTTTGGCTGAAAGACAGAGACTGAGTCTTTGTTAATGTGTTTCTTTAAAGCCCAGTATTGTGAAATGCAATATTTTATTGAGAATACAGAACAAACATGATCTGCCAGGAAAAAAAAAACAACAAAACAAAACCAAAACTGTGCTACTTCATTCTGAGGTATAGCAGTTCCTTCTGTGGATTTAGCAGTTAAGCCATGTCATTCATATATCGGTTTGAAAAGCAATGACCATTCAAAACAGTATGGTTAAAAACAATTTATGTAAAATAATTACAGGTGTTTACATTCCATTTCATTTACTGTCATGTTTCTAGTAATGCCACTAAGAAAAGGCAAAAGATCTTTCACAAAATATAACATAGCCTAAAAATAAATAATATTGTCTTGTAATATAGTAATTATTATAAAAATGTGCTAGCCTTCTACAAAACAATATACTCAATTTCTCTTCACAGACTGCAAGCTATGAGATAGGCTAACAAAATAGAGAAAAGGGGTATGCTAGCAAATTTAAGACATAAAATAGAAATAGACTCACTGGTCTTGATAAGGTTACATAATAACTTGTTAGAAACTCAGAGACTAGGCAGGAGACGCTGCTTGCTATAGGATTACACAGCACTGGGTGAGATGCAAATGGGGATCATTGCTGCAGGGCAGGCCATGGCTATCTGCAGTATCTATCATTCTGCTTAGTGCATATTGCTCTGGGAGTTTGGGTTGTTATGGCCCAAATTTCATGCAGACTCACAGTCACCTTTGGGGAATGGTACTGCCCCCTCTCAGGAGTGTACCAGTCAACATCTCAGCCGTGTGATAAGAGGTCAGGAAAAACAGCAATAATGCTGTGGACTGATTGTGTGTTTATTTTGGTATTGCCCTGGGATTTTTTTCCAGTGTGGATGGAAAGAGTGAGGAGCTGAATAGAGCAACTTCTTGAGAATATCTGAAGCTATAGCTCAATGAAAAATACTGAGGAATGTGTATCAGAATATATATTGAGTGAAATACACTGCAGAACACAATATTATGTGAAGAACTCTTTCTGCATACGGAGTACAAGCCACCATACTCTGACACACTGTAGGGAAAATGGTGGACATGGTAATATCAGCATTTTGGGGAAGAAATTCTTAACAAAGGCAAGAAACATCATCTCTGTTTGCAACTAGAATTACAGTAACTAGATCAAGATCTGAAAGAAATGTCACAGCAGTTTCCTAGGAGACGGCTTTACGATATTCCAAAAAGGCACGGAGTTGATTTGGGCATTCGAATACTAATCTGGGTATTTCTAGTCTGGATGGAGGGGGGAGAAACCTGAAGATGCCATAAATAGAATTAGCAGTCAAACAGCCTACATTTCCTGTGAAAATTGCTCTTTATGTGAAAGCAGAAGTTTCCCCACACCTGTTTTGCATTGCTGACTTTTCTTTTTTGGAAGTTTTTCTTTAAATTTCGTCACTGAAGTTTAAGCAGATGAACTTCTCAACTATCTCACCAGAGTGGTTTCCCAGAATATCACTGAATGTGCCTAGTTTTAGCCATACATTGCAAACTATTTCCACTATGATGAGTCCAAACAAACAAAGAAAAAACAAAAAAAAATAAAAAAACAACAACAAAAATTATCTCAACTTCTTCATGTTTTCAGCATTTAATTTAAATAAGATATTATGATGTCTTTGAACATAACTTTTGATGATTTGACACTGCAAAATGTAATGCTGTAAACTAACTGGATCTTTTCCAGCTCTACCTTATGTGCCTGGGTTGGCCTAGAACCAGATTTTAATGTTACTATTGGGACTACATTTTCAAAGTAATAAACAATTAAACAGTAGCAATGTGGTGGTGAGTAAATTTCCTTACTGTAAGACTTTAGTTGGCTCAGGTTTCTGTTTCCACTGATTTTACAAGCAAACCCTAAATTCCGTCTTTATTCTTTTCCTGGATGACTTACAATCAAAACAAAACAGGAGAAGTTCAGTATCATAATTTTATAAAATAAAGTAAATTTTATTAATGTTTTAATTCTGTGATTCTGACAATTACACAGAACCAGACTTTTTCAATCAATGGTCTCTCTACTACTATTTTTATCATACTTTTTGTTGATGGAAATATAGGACCAAAGTTATATACTAGACTAACTCTCAAAGAACTTTAACTTCGATTAGTTTGATTGTTATGGGCTGCAATAGTCATGGTAAAAATAATACAACAGTGAATGAGAAGAAAGCTTTGAGAATATTTTTATAATGACTATCCAGCACTGACTTTCACACCGTGGAATAGGAAAATATTTATGAAAACCTGTCCCCATGCTATAATTTTGCGCATTACTGAAGACTTACATTCAAGTGTGTTACATACTTTCAACTCAGATTTTCTCTCTCCTGAATCTCAAATGAAAAGCTCTATGCTTTCCAGTATATTCCAATATCTATAGGAGTGTACTGTGTAGGTGCTATATAGCATCTGTGCTCAAGGAGTAATAGCTGAACTTCAGTTTTGTGATGTGCTAAATTTAATGGTGACTTAGTAACCAGTCAGAATAATGGATGCACTCATTAGTAGGGAGAACCCTTTAATTCAAAATTCCCAAAGGACAGTCATAAGAACAAAAAGACAGAAAAGCAAAAGAGACAGAAAACCAAATTTCGTTAGGAGGAAAACAGTTGCATCTCTAAGGTCTCATCCTATACTTTGGATACACTGTTTATTATCAGTGAAAATGTTAGACAGTACTGGACAGAATGCTGGAAATCCTGAGAAGCAGTGATTTTTCTTCGCTTGCTAGTTTCTTTGATCTTCACAGGTTTTGGCAGTGTGGGCCTCAAGACATACACACAGTGTCCCAGCGGTGCTCCCAAACCTGTGGTACATTGATTGCTGCTCTGAGCTGCAGAATAGGTTGAGACAGTGCCTCTACCTCAGCAGAGGTCACAGACATAGCTGCTTTCAGGTGTCCTCTCATAATTACAGTGCTCATGAGAACTTTACTTAAGGTATTTTATTTCATTCCCTAGCCCTTTCTTACACTTGATTCAGTGCCATGAAGTTTTAGCAAACTTCATTCTTGCACAGAAGAACTAAAGCAATGCACATCCTTATAAGCTGAGATGAAGACTGTCCCACAGGTAAAAAATGGTATACAATAATCCAGGATTCCCTCCTGACTTCTAAGTAGGCCTTTCTTTGGTGCTGCTTTCCCAGACATTTTTTCAAAGCATCCAACTGTAGTGTCACATTTTAAATCCTCATGCAACTGATGTTCTTTCCACTGACTTTAAAGAGCTTTGGTTCAGGCCCTAAGTAAATAATGAGAATTTCTTCCACCTTAATTTATGTTTAATTTCCAAATTACTCAGTTACGTCTTTCATCTTTTTTCTTTATATTTTTTCATGGCTCTGCTTGTTATTTTAAGGAAGTGCATCTATATACATAGACTGCAATATAAGTATACTCCCTGAAGTACAGTGGATTGTCTTGGTGAAGCAATGAATATATAATAGCAAGAAGCTCTTTAAAGTTCATCCAGAATGCATCGTTGCTCATTACATTGTAGCCTGGATTCAGTCAAAGGTGTATTTAATAGTAATTTAAGATTTTTTCTTTTTTTGCCAGTGCAAACCATGATAAATGATTTGGGAAAAATACATATTCTGGGAGGACAAAAACACTCTGTTAGTATCCAGCTTGCTGCTTAAGCCTGCAACCACAAGGAACTGTTAATAGATATTCAATAGCAAATTAAAGGCTAAAGTCAGTTATCTCATCCACTGACCAATGCAAAGTTGTTTCCAACTTTACATTTTCTAGTGTTCAATCCTAAAACTAAGTGGTTTTAATTCCGTTCCTGTGCATATGTGCATTTACATGAGGGCCTTTCAGTACAAAATCACATCACACTACAGATATTGGCTTCTCCCTTCCAGTTTCCAAATTAACTGTTGTCTGTGAATGATATCATTACTGGCATGCTGTCTGTAAGCTGTTTTTGTTATGACATGAAGTGGTTTACATAATACTGTACATTTGGTCACACACTAGCTTTCATTTTCATTTCTGAGTAGAAGGATAAATATTGCCTTTGGAAAGAGTGGCAGCAGAGGAAAGAGACTGCCACACATCAGAGATTGCTGTGGTTGTCATGTCTTAAAAAAGAGTCCTGTGAGATGTCGATCGGGATGCACCCCTCCACCCTGTAAAGATGGAAATTAAGCCCTTCATTTGAAGTAACCTTAGTTGAGACAATGCTACCTTAACTTTGAGCCTCTCAACTGATAGAAGTATATCTCCAGAAATGAATTTGTGTTCCAGATGTCTCTTCCCACTGATGGTAGAAAGGGAAATGGATGCCTTTTGTATCCATTTAATCTATGGTGGTTAGTGTTTTGGCAAGGTGGGATTTATCAGAAATTTGTGCTACTGAGAGGAGCAATAACAATTTCAGGGAGAAAATGGTATTTAGCTATCATCTCTGTAAATATGGTCAAGGCATATTTAGGGGACACATATGAGAATCAGTGGAGGGACTGTTAATGCAGTACATAAAATCTTAAGTATATAGACCCTTCCACTATAAGTCTTAATACTTTCTTTCACTTCTGTGCTAACCCTACTTTTGGAATAATTTAGGACAACTTGTTAGCCCTTCCACTTCTTTAAGTGACATGCTGAAGTGGTACATGATGCTGTTTTTCAGAATGTTGTTTGGTTGGGTTCTTTTCAATTAGTACATATTTTAATAGCATTTTATAACTGTCACTTATGTGTTTTTCTAGTGCCAGTAATAAGCAAATAAGAATATCAAGGACTGGAACAGTCTTGTGGACACATGAAGAAACGATCGTTGGAACATGTCCTTTGGATTTGAAATATGGGTCTTTGGGAGAGGAAGATCATGGAAGGAAAAATAATGGCAATTCTGTAGAAAATTAGAAACAAGGGGTAGAGAGTGAGGAATTATTCTTTATATTAGCTTCCAACGTGAGATCTGTACTGTCTCTTCATATACTATCCTCTTCATACAGACCCCAAGAATTCAAATTGGAGCACTTAGGGTTTATTTAAGAAAGGAATGAGACCAAAAAAAACCCTCCTAGATTGTGAGGAAAGTATTTGACAATGTTTCATTCAAAAGGAGGACCAGGGAAATCATCCAGAACAAAAAACACTGCCGTGTATTCTGAATCAAGTGTGCACAGCAGCCTGTCTCCAGATGTGTCGCTGTGCAGAGCTAGACTGGGAAAAAACCTTCATTTGAATACTGTTTGGTCAGTTTCAGGCTGCAATTTGGTTTCAAAGATAAACCAAATTAACAGATGACTCGGCTCAACTACCCACTGTTTAAATGTTCCTCTTCAGATTTCACTGTGGTCTTTGTATGGATAGGCTTCATAGCTTTTATGTCCATTTAAAAGTGCTAATGAGTGCATAGTTTCAGTTTGTGCATTAATTGGCTGGGAAATACCGTTTTTGCTTATGCAGCAGCTACCTGTTCTCATGATCCTGCTGAAATACAGGCTTAATTCTATGCAGCTGTTGCTGTAGGCTGAGTGTGCTTTTGAAATAGCTCTTGCTCTGTGAATCGGATGAGTTGCAGTATTTATTTTTCTACTGATGTCACTACACTAAGACATCTCATTTGACCATCTAGTGAACATGCCCACATCATGCTATGAAATTCTGGCTAGCTATAACTGTATACACAATTATTTATGTAAAATAATTGAAAATGAACATGGACAGTGACTTAATGAGAATATTCAAGTATCAGGTTTGAACTGAAAAAGAATTCATTTGATCTGTTTTAATGTAGAATATTTTTAACCTACTTTTGTTTCCATTATAAATCCAGCAGCTGATATGACCTTCAGATTCAATATGTGTATGTCCATTTCAGATCATTCGGTGAAAGTAACCAAAACATTGCAGAGTAGACATTTCCAAATAAGAAAGTTTGTGTTAGGTATCTTTGCCCTAAAGTGTGTATTCATGAGTGCCCTTCTCGTGAATCACAGGGTCCCCAGAGATAGTTTGACCAAGATTAGGGGCTGGGTTCTGGCTTTGCTGCTCAAAAGATAAAATGTGTCTTATTTTTTTTAAAAGGAAGAGAGAATAGAGGAGGTATGTTGCTTCTTTTTTCTTTCAGTGAATGAAGAAAGGAAACCAGGAGAGGAGGATGAAAGCAGAGAGCTCGTTCTGCGCACGACAGTGCCATACTGTGGCCCTGCTCCAAAGTGGATGAGGCTGATATAGCTAAGGTAGGAATTCTGTAGGAATTGTGCATCTTACTTATCACAGATATTGGAAAGAGTTGAAACAATTGGGGAACAACAAAAAAAAAATAGGCTCATAGTGAGTGCTGTTTTGAGTTCCCTTTTATGTGTGTTTTCACTCCCATAGATGAGAGAAATAGCAAAGCATTCAAATGCTAGTTCTCTCAGTATTTACCTTATAATTTCTTATGTTAACTGATGTGAAAGATCTATGGCCAGCTTTTCAGGGGTACTGGGTCCTCAGTACTACTGCTGCTAATGTTCAATCCTGACTTATAGAATCTATGTAGATAGTCAAATTTTTCACAGCATTATGTATGTTAAGATCGTCTCACAAATTTATGAATGCTCCTGATAAGAATTTTTTGTTTCTCTGTGAGGGTAAAAGTACAAGTAATTTCATGGGTCTTAATAAGTAAGGTGGCATGAAAATAAATCTGCAAAGCACTCCTTTAAGCTTAGTATGAGGGAGGAAAGTGAAAGTGAGTACACAAACATGAAGTTCATAGCTATGCATTCAAAGCAGGTCTAGATAACATGCCTCTGTACAATGATTAAGTATACAAGCAATGCAGATGACAAAAAAAAGCAGAATTATGATTTCATCAAATAATACAGGAGTCCTGTTGACTATTTGATGCAGGATCATAAATTTAAAGCTGGATAAAAGTGCACTTGCACAAAGAAGCAACTGATGTGTGTAGATCACATGAATTCAGACAATATTATTCTGGCATTTCCAAACTTAATCCATCAGCCTTTGTATTTGTTGAGTATTCTCTGGAGCATACAAATGATACAGTGTTTTCCCATTTTGCTCAAAGTGTATCTTAGCTTTTATCCATAATACTTTGAATATTTAGATTCAGGAAAGTCATGGTGATTTCAAGTTGAAGCTGATACACGTGATAAGAACCCCATCATTCCTTGTCAATCCTTGGTTATAACTAACCCTTTTACAGTTCTATCAGAGATTATCTGCATCTAAATGCATAAAATCGTTTTTAATGCTGGAATGTATGATAGCACTATTAACACTCATAGAACAAACGTATAGACCTTTGAAATATTTAACTATGCCTGTATTGTACTAGGCCAAAAATTCAGAATATGCTGTTTGGGTCCTTTAAATTCCACTTTTGTACAGAGTAGGTACTGAATCCAAGAGATTTGTAACTATATCTGGTGTGGCTCTTGTAAAGGAAATTAGGGAAATCTTTTGTTTCCTATTCACCAGATTGGAAGACTAATAGTCTGTATGGACAGGGGAAGTGCACTGTTCTTTATTTGTATTTTTGTAGTGTCTTTAATTCTAAATATTGGCCATGAGAAAAGGTGTCCAGAGGCATTGTGAAAAAGGATACTGTGTAAAACTACAGCACTTGTGACAATAAATATACTATGAACTTAGAAATTATGTGGTTTCTTTGATGTTGCACTTTTGAGGGTAATGCTTAAGTTCTTCAGTACAGAAAATTTAGCAATTTATTTTGTCACTTTAGAAATCCCGTATCTGCATAGAGAAAAGGTTGAATTACTCTGAAATGTGCATGAAGTGTTTTTCTGAGTGTGGCTTTGGCACATGATATGGCAAGAAGTGTAATACTACTGTTCTCTTGATTCTATGTCCTGGTGAAGTCAATATAAAGCTTTTATGGTCTCAGAGTGCCTCAGGATTTGGATCAGAGTTTTCAAAATTTAGCTTCAGAAAATTAAACATATGGGCTTACAAATAAAGCTTAGAGAACTGTGGATAGTAGTACCTGTGTAAATCCAGTCTGTTTCAACTCTCTCCGTTTCATTTCCATGCACAGTGTACACAGCATATTCCTTGGTATTTACACACATAATGGCCTGTTAAATTTGCTGGTATCATTTTACTGTCTCATAAACATGAGTTTTTTCATGAAAGTAATTAATTAAAGTGAGATTACATTGCAGAATCTTCACTGGTGAAGAGATAAGAAAAAAAGCTGCAAGATAAATATGTCAATGTCATTCCCAAAGCAGAATGAAAATCTCAACTTCAACAATGTCAACAAAAACATGTTTCTCTTCAGACTTAATTTCCATGAGAAACTATGTTAAATTAAAACCTTCCAGTGCAGTGTCCTTCCATTTTTTGCATTTTTACTACCTAGAGATCAAACAGTTTGACACAGCAAAAATTCTAGTGAGTTAGGAAGAAATGCTGATTGGTTTGTTGGCTGGTGGCCGGGGGAATGTTATGACCGAGTAATTATGTGTTCTGGACAGATGTATTAACCAGGCTTCGAGCTGGAGCCACTGGATATTATTTTAGTCATAAGACTAGAGGAACTGAATCATTTTCAAAGAGCTGGCTGGCTGACACTGCTTTAGTGATGCCTGTTCCAATGACTCTTTGGCAACAACTTCCAACACTGCACTTATGACACAGTAAACAAAAACTACATTAAAGGTTTGTTTTTTAATCATAGAGAAGTTCAACATTTCCACTGAACTTTTTTGCTATTTATCAAGAAGCACTGAAGGTTATTCTAAAGCTTCCACCCTTGTTTCTTTTAACAAAGAAGGGGAGCCGTTTAGCCAAACTGTTTTAGATCTGATGATAGTAAGAATAGGGTTTTATCAATTCATTGACTTCTTATCTCTAAACCTGCTGTGTCATGTTTGTTTAATCACTCACTTTGTGAGGTGAGTAAGAATGGGTTTTTTTTTATCGGCCTGACAAGCAGGATGAGAGAGGCTTTCATTGTAAGCCTCAAGTTAAGAGATGATGAGATTTCTTGTGTTCTGGTAAGTAATAACATTATTTTGCAAGATCCTGGAGTATTATATTGATAGATAAAGAAAGAAGCTTCCTGGAGTATTATATTGATCGGTAAAGAAAGAAGTTGAAAGGAAATCTGTATTAAGTGCAGTATTTACTGAAAAAATTATAACTTTGACAAATTAAAAAGGGCATAATGTGTGCATATATATATATATTCTAAACATGATACTTGAAATATTTCAGCAAAGTTTACCACCTGAAAACCAAGCATTAAAAGACTGTTGGGATTTAAAGACCAGTTATTTTATTAATTTTTAAGCCACTTGATTTCTGGTTTTTGCAAACACACATTGCCAAAGTGCAATTAATTTGCAAAGGCAGATTGTCAAGGGGTTTTTTTTTGTTTTGGGGTTTTTTATGAGGGGGGAGTGGAGGGTGGGGAGGGGATGTTCTGTGTTTTCATAGTTCTAAATTGACTTCATTACTGGTTCTTTCCCAAAGATAGAACATAGAACAAGAGCAGCTCTTCATAATGAAGCGGGAAAGAGTCTGTTGTTTTGATTTCCCTCTGCAGTGATGGATTATGAATGTAAACTGTTATGTAAGGTCATTTTGAACATTGCCCTGAAGGCAGTATGTCAAGGGAAGCATAGCAAACAAGTCAAAGATTCTCTTTCTTGGAATTGCAATGGATTTAAATGAAGAAGGCTTTTTTCTGCCCTCAGATTATAAGGGCACGGTATGTGACTGGAAAAGTACAGATCTGGAAGCTGATTATAGGAGTCTTGAGAAGTTTTATTTTTAGGTCTCCTACTTGCTCATTTGACTATGGTAAATGGTAGACTCTCTGCTTCAGGTTCACCTTTTGTAAAGAACTGGTGGTAAAGTGTTGAGGTTCATGACAACTACCATAGTACTAAATGTCTGAGGCTTGTGCTTTGTTTGGTTTAGGGGTGCTATGAGTAAATGAATAGTGAAAAAAAAAAAAAAAAGAAACCATGAGAGAAAGAGTATGCAATGGCAAAATGTAAAAGAGAGATCAAAATTCTCCCTTCAGAATTGTACAAGGGGAAATTATCCTTGTCTCTGGTGATTCATGTTGTCTTTTGATGGTGTGTGCATGCTGGAGCGCCTTATAATTTGTATACCCTGACCAATTACGACGGATCAATTTGGCCTGCATGTTTGTTTTCCTCCGAACTCCTGTTGGCAAAAGAGGCATTTGTCTGCAAACTTCCTTTGCATATACACTTCATCTGCCAAAACTTCAGAGTCAGCTTGCTAAGACAGTGAACAAGGGAAAAGTGAGATCCTGAGAATGTATTTATTCTCTTTCTTCATCAGGGCAGCACAATGTTTCAGGAAAGCACATTTCCCTCTGAAAAAAAGGGAAAAAAGGGGATGATACAGTAACTGTGCTCCTGTACAAATACATATGTTATAGTTGCTTTGTTTGCTTAATATTTTTAATAAACCATAACTTGTTGCTAGTGCAACATCAAATATTGCAAATTTCTCTGTATTTTCTAGCTTAATAGAAACTTAGTGAACAGTAGACAAACAGATGCTTTTCTAACATGGAACTGCTGAGGGAAGACTGAAGGGATACCTACATGCTCCTGTTTCATTGTTAGTTCAGTCAGGAACTTGGTCATTGCTCTGATTTGTGTTTTTGAAGAATTTTTCTAGTCCTGGGAAGACTTGAAAGAAAGCAAATATTTTTTTTCTTTCAGAATCCTGAAAGCGAATCAGAAAAGCATATCCTTAATTTTCTACATGAGTCTTCATGCTGTAAATCTTTGTGCGTATCCATGTATGTGCAACTGTCTAAGTGTGTGCATAAATGATTCAGATGATAATCTGAAAGCCAGTAGAAGAGTAACAGCAAAAATTTAAAGCCTCAAGTGGCACTTATACATTTGCTCAAAATTCCCAACATGTCTGTCCAAGACAAAGTCTGAAAATGTCTTCAAGACATGTTTTCTTCAATAGGCCAAACCCAAAGCACCCTAAGCCAACAGGAGACTCTCCTTTTCCATTTGTCTGATTTGGAATGAGCCCAATGGATCCAACAGGTTCATGTAATGAGAAGCTAAGTGATTGCATATGCAATAAATAAAATCCTGCTGTTGTACATGTCTAAATTATACTAATTTAAATCCCCACAATGCATATGAGTGCTCAACAGTTACTAATGCCTTATCCACCATAAAGAGCTTAAATTGTGAGCTGAGGTCCCTGGAAGATTTATGCAAGATTTATGCAAGTTTCTTCTTTTCTTTAATTGAAAGAATTTGTCGCTTCCCCCACCCCACCCCCACCCCCGCCTTTGGTAAGAGTAAAATAAAACAAATCCTTCTGATTTAGTCATGATTTCCTTTCTTGTAGTTACATTTGAGATGTTAACACCAAAGAGTACAGCCCAGGCACTGAAGTCTCATGAGGCAAATATGTTAATGGTTTATAGATTACAATAGCTATTATCCCATTTACTCTGGGAACAAGCTATGAGATCTAAAAAATGAACAGTATAATGACTGAATATACTGGAACCTAGACCAAACGTTATATTCTAAAGTTGAAAAGTGGAAGGTCATGGGAGTTCAGGCTGGTACTCCTTTAATAAATTGTGCTGACAATTGTGTCAGTTTGCTATAATCCTTAGACTACATTATACATTATCCTACAAATTGCTGTAAATGGAAATAAACAATAGTGCTCAGGGAGACTAGCTTATCCTACACAGAGCAAAATAACCCACTCACAGGGCAAGGGAAGATCATATTTATTTTCCTTCAGTTAATTTCTTTAATGTGTGTGTATACTACTAAGTCTATTAAAAAAAATCATATATTCTCCATTGGATATATGGATGAACACACAGAAGTGGGATGGTTAAATAGCCTCAAGCATTAGGACCAGAAATCCATGATTTTTGTGGTTTTGAATGGTAAATGGTCCGCTGGTATAATTCTAGAAGCTCAGAACCAACTATTTAGAGAGTATTTACCAAAAAGTCACATTTCACTGCTTCTTTGGTATTTGGAAGTCAGTGGGAGGGAGGAACTGCCACCTTGAAAGAAATTAAATCCTGCTCATCTGCAAGTTCATGGCATCCTTACTCCTTCGGACACAGCAATCCTTGAAACCTGGTTGGGTTATAATTTTAGTTTTAAAAAGGTAATAAATAAAGCATTCAATACCATCCATAAAAGTCAAAGCATTTTCAGCTTGTACACAGCACATAGGTGAAGGCAAGTGCCACCTCTGCTCACCTTGCTGTGTGTTCTTGCTGCAAACACACGAGTTGGTCTGGCATTGGGCTGCTAGATTTTTTTGGAGTGATTACAGTGTGTGTGATTTAGAGAGGCTGATTTGCTCTGCCCTGTTATCTTGCAAACTAAAACACTGTTTTGTTTGGTTTGGGTTGTTTTTTTTTTATACTGGTAAGAGTCCTGATACAGGTATGTTATGGGTACAAAGGAAAGCAGACTATCAATGAAGATATTTTGGTTTGTTTTTGAAACAAAGAAAAAAATACAAGTCTTGGTTCTAGTGGTTTAGGGATGAGGATGTTTACAGAATAATTTGAGTTGAGACTAAAACAAAGCGAGCATTTTTATCCTTTCTGATTAATAGATGTTTGTACAGCACCATGAAGATGAGAGGCATGTTAAGAGTTATTAATTAATATTATTTCAAGATATTTATAAGCTATTTATAATATTTATGCATTTATGACAACAAAAATATTTCAATATCAAAGTGAATTGTCCCAGAAAAAATGCCAAGCTTTTGATCTGCTTAGACATCACGTTACTGCAAACCTTTTCCTTTCAACCTGGAGTTACATTCAAAAGCAGAAAGATATACAGCTGATGTTTCAAACTGAACGACGCTACGATAAACTAGGGTTCCTCTAGAAGATAAAATACGTCATAAATCGGTGTAACACTTACCTCATTTTAAATATTACTGTCTCCTTTTATCAGATAACACTATATAACCTCCCTTTACCTCCTTTCTTCCCATATTTTATTTGGTATATTAATTCTACACAATGATCACAACCAGAATTTTTTTTTAATTAAAATCAAATATATGGCTTTAGAGGCTTAGGTTATCTGATAAAAATATTTTAATTAAAAAGATACCAATTCTTTTGGCTCCCTGATGAATTGATAATAATTGAAATGTACAGTGTTAATTTTAATCTGCAGCCAGTTGTTTAAAGGAATAATTCTTACCCTTTTTCAAAGTCAAAAATAAATAAGAAAAAGAAATCCCTCAGGGGAAGAGGTAACTCTGGCCCAATGGTCTTTTTATTGCAGATTGTCAAAACAGTCACCCATTACTGGATAGAGCTTATTACATTTACTTATAAAGTTATTTTATTTTATTTTTCTAAGGATAAAGAAATACTTGTCTGACTATAGTTACTGAGTTGTTTCTATTTTCATTGCACTCTCCCTTTAGAGGAACTTTAAATCTCTTGCAAATATACTTTCTTTACAAAATTCTGATTCCATCACAATCAATTGCAAAAGATATTTCACTGAAGTGAGGATTCATCCCTGGGCCTTGCCCCAAGGGGTATGAATAGAATGAGGACAAATTTCAAATTGAGAAAACTATTTGTATGTCGGGAATGTGGCTGTTGTGTAGAAGCTCTGCAACATCCCACTAAAGAAATGTGGCTTAAGGAGGGGATAAAAAATAGCATTCTAACAGTTTAAGAGAAAGATCAAGATCATATAAAAACCAAGTAAGAGAAAGGAAATGTCGATTTTTAAACATATTTATTTATACTGTAAACGACTGTCACAATAACTTTTTCTTCTGGTATTTTTGAGAACTTATGGGTCAAACTTCTATATGAAAATTTATTTTAGTATAAGCTTTTTAACATGGATCAGAAGTTTAGGAGTGGTAAATTATTATTTCAAATGGACATACATTGCAACCTGAATTTGAAAGCTGGGACTGAATCAAAAGTATAGATCTTGTGTGGGAGCTACTATATAAAAGTTTCTATATAAGAAAAGTTGGAAATGCCAGATACATGTGCATGTTACTAAAGGTTGTGTTTTTTTTTTTCCTTTTGAGATTGTTGAACTTAATTAGATATTAATTCCAGGTGGGATGTTGCCTGGAATTCTTTCATTTATAATGATTGATTTTTAAGATCTAATCCGTTTTTATAAATCACTGGATGAGCATGACTCCATTCAAAAAAGAGATTTAAACCTATTGTGACTGTTCTGACCTTAAATATTAAGCAACCATGGAATAGATTGTAAAAGTTATTATGGAATACTCTTATAAGTAAGTAAATAAAACTTTTGCAGAAATTTAAAATGTTTGTTTTCTAAGGCTGATGATGATTACTCAAAATTAGCTAACTACAATCAAAATCAAATAAAGTCAAATACACTATCATGTTTTGGTTTATGTTTCTAATGTATCAACTTAGGTTGATCTATACATTAAAATGAAACAAAAATAATAAAAGGCTTAGAAATAAAGAGAGTTCTGTGTGTGCCACTACAGAAGTGGAAAAACTGTTACTGTGCTGCCCATAGAAAAAGTAGCATCAATTATTCAGGGTACCAGATCAAGTACACTAAAAGTGTGTGTGCAAATGTCAAGATATGGAGGGTTACTCTCTGCCTTGCATGTGCCTTCTGCCTAACCAAGCACCTTATTTAGGCAGTCTTCAGAAGTGTGGGACACCTTCCATTAATATCAGTGGGAGTTGTTGGCCAGACTTCATTAAGGGTCTAAATAAGATCCTGAATGTCCAGCCATGGGCATATACCTCTCACAATTTTGTTCTGCTGTCTTAACCTTTAAAAATTTCTTCATCTATGGACAGTAGATTACTGTGCTTATGCTTGTGAGTTCTGTAGATAGTGCCTAAATATTTTCTTGTGTATTCACTTTGCACATGTTTTGCAGTGATCCTGTAGTAGGGAAAGAAAGAAGATTTATTTATGCATACTATTTCTTATTTTGTATTATATGTCTACAAATATTTTGTAAGTTTTAATAAGGTTTGTAAATTTTTAATATTTCCCAATTATGTAAGTGTGTTTAGGGTATGATAGAGGATGAAACTTGAGTTAGTAAATCAATGAAATCAGAAACCAGAAATTTTAGAAACAGGTAGGTAACTGATTTTAATTCCTTAACATTAAACTAAAAACTGTCAGTGTCTGAAGTGGTGTTGCTGTTTTCTCATCATTTAATATTATAACTTGACACTTGTGCTTTCCTTATGCATACCTAATTATGACTAGTTAACCATAATAATAGAATTAATAAGGCATTGTGCATAGATATTTTAAATCAACACTAATCCTTGGCTAATCATATTCTTTCTTTGAGATAAAATGCATTTGTTATGGGGTCCCTAAAAAAATATTTTCTGTCCTTTTTAGCTGTGTAGTAGGAAAAAATAGATGAAAATTAGTGTGGAAAGCTTGCCTCCACTAGATCAGTGGCATGGTTTGTGGCAACCAGACATCCAATGGCTTTTATTTGTCTTTCATCTCATGTTTATACTGTTTGCTCCATAAGGGAACAGTAACAGACAATATGAAGAAATTTGAACAGTTTAAATGTTATGTCAGTCTATGCTTTTCTTGAGTATAGTTTAAAACAATTTATTTCTTATCTCCTCTGTTGTTTCGTTCCCTCTCCCCCTCCCATTTTATTCCTTCGCAGAAGGGTAACATTTGTTTCTTTATTTTTGTATACGAATTTACTACAAGAGATAACAGGATATTGCAGTCTTTATGATGATT